>KQ991577.1:93242-113877 GCA_001598015.1 Dorcoceras hygrometricum | reverse complement strand
CGCATGGCCAGCGCGCGGCGTCGTGGCGCAGCAGCATCGGCAGTGGTCGGCCAGCGTCGAGATGCGTCGACCAGCGCGCAATCATCGAAGCAGCAGCGGCCGTGCGCGACAATTCGCGCGAGGCGGCGCTCGGGCCATCGCCGATCCATGCACGAGGTGGCGCCAAGCGTCCGACAGCGTCACGCGACAGTCGTGCCTTGCACGGCCGATCTTTGCGCATCCAGTGCGCGCAATTCGTCGAGCGGCGCTCGCCTCCCGTGCGCGACCATCGCGCACATCGCGCGCGTTCATGCGCGCGATATGGAGGAGCGCCGCCGCGCGCGGCGTCGGACCCGATGGTCGATTCTCTATTTTCGTTTCCGATCTGAAATTTAATGTTAGATACAATTATGGCAATTCGTATGATCAGATCCGGGAAACCTGGCTCTGATACCACTGTTGGGGATCCGGATCCGCCCTCCGGCTAGGCAGCGGAAGAACAAGAAACAGGTGCCGGGAGGCGATCAATACGAAAAATCAGACAATTACAGTAATCGTCATACATAGGGCGTTTTAGCATGTTACCTCGCTGGCACTTGTGCCTGGCTCCAACCGTGATTACAATAATCCGGCTCTTCTCGGTAGATTGCGGTAGTTTACGCCAATCCGGTCCACGACCAGATCCGAGACTCCTTCGTCAGGCTGCACTAGAAGCCCTGACGAGATCAGCACGAACGGATTCTCCTCGTCGAGTTGTCCGGAAACAATTTTCCGGCGAAGACGGCGGCGGCGGCGGCGGCGGCGGCGGCGTGAAAGTGGGAAGGAGGGAGGCGTGTATTTGCTTAGGGTTTTTGAGAGTTGTGAGTTAATTAATGTTTATGAAGCCTAAGTATCAATTAAATAGAGTGTTGGACTTGGACCGGCCCAACGGGCCCGGGTCCAACAATGAACATTCAGTTCATTTCCAACACCGAGACTTCATCATAACTCCGATCGCCGATCAGATCGGACCGATCGACTCAGTTTCCAAAACTGAATAATATGATCTGAAAAACCATTTTTCAGAACCCCAGTGCAAAAAGACCGTTTTGCCCCTCAACAGCGGGAAACCCCGGTTTGACCCCTGTTGACTTTTAGGAAGTCGCACTTCCCGAAATCCTCTTCTCGTGCTCAACACATTGAGCTGAGTATCCCTGCGGGAATCTCGAATCTAGTACTTGTGTGACCCTCAATGGTTCAGGGATACAGCTAGCCGTGGGCCCACAACCATTGTGGCTCCGGAATCACAATTCCGGACCTGCCCAACGGATCATGGTAAAGCGTCTAGCAACATCGCCCCATGATCCCCTAGGTATCACTGATAGTGCCTAAGACCTCGGACTTTTCCACTCGATAAATGGTAACCACTTGGAAAGTCCGAACGAGGGTAGTTCGATAGATCACCAGGTCACTATCTATCTGCATGCTCAGAACATCACAATGTTCCCTACCAATGAAACATGGTACTTCGCATCGCAGATACTAGTCTCGAACTCGGGCGGCCTTATCCTCATTTTGACGGCCCAATCAACTAGGAACATGTTCAGAATACACAGCGACTATTAGATGTGTTTCATGATAGCCGTCATACCCACTATCACATCTAACATACGCTTCAGTGCATTCTAGGTCTTTACTCAACACAATTGTAAATCATTACACACATAATGAAAGTAAAGAATGACATATAAGAAAATGCGAATATCATATATAAAGATCGTTTGTACAAGAGTCTATAAAACCCACACGCCACAAGTTGGCTAGTTGGGCATCTACTCTAACAGGACTATAGTTGACCATTTTGGATAAATACCATCAGCTAAGTAATATCCCGTATCATATTATTTTCCTCCAATTGTATAATGAGCCGGAGGAGCAATACCTTGTGCAAGGTTGGAAAACAGATTGGACGAATGTAAAACATTGATATCATTGTTCGATCCAGGCATACCAAATATGCATGTCATATCCACATATCATAATCAGCCACGGCTTCTAAATGATTGTTGGAGATCCCCTGCGACCTGCATATTGACCTGCCCAATCCGTCGGACAATTTTTCCACTTACAATGCATACAGTCAAGACTTCCCAACATTCCAGGGAATCCTCGTTGTTTACCAATATAGAGTAATCTTGCAATATCATTGGCAATGGGTGACCTCAAGTATTCCGTCGAGAAAATTTCAACTATAGCTCGACAAAAGCGTTTCATACATTCAATTGCAGTTGACTCTCCAATTTTGATGTATTCATCAGTAGGATCAGCAGGTAAAGCGTAGGCTATAATACAGAATGCAGCTGTTGCCTTTTGAAGTGTCGATAGCCCCAGGCGCCCCACACTATCATGTCGTTGTGTGAAATATATATCATGATTCTTAACCGCATCAACTATACCAAGGAAAAGATTTCGAGACATTCGAAATCTTCTTCGAAACATAGCTTCGTTATATGTTGGATTATCAGAAAAATAATTATTGAACAAATTACGATCATCGATTTCTCGTTCACGATGAATTACTATATGACCTGGAATTGAACCATCATGTATGACTTCTTGCTCCTGTTAGACGATGTACGTAACAACCATCTGTTGATCTTGAGCTATAACATTCAATATTGCTTTTCTTTTATTTTCATAATTCTCAACATCATTCCAATCCATCTGTGTTTCATCTTCAATGTCTGAAAGTGAAGATGAACTAGAGGATGATGCATTAAACTGAGAATGATAAAACATTTTGGTGTTAGTGAGAATTCAAAATGTGGTGGTTTAAAGTTTGATTATCAATCCATATATAATGACTTAGAAGATAAGAATAATTTCGGATTAAACCATGACCGTCGGATCAGATCTAAACAATGACTGTTGGATTGATGATTTCGGATCTAAAAAATGATCGTCGGATTGGATTTTCAGATCTAAACAATGACCGTTGGATTGAATGATTTCGGATCTAAACAATGACCTTCGGATTGGATTTTCAGATATAAACACTGACCGTTGAATTGAATGATTTCGGATCTAAATAATGACCATCGGATTGGATTTTCAGATCTAAACAATGACTGTTGGATTGAATTATTTCCACTATAAATAAACTATCACGATTTATCAAGTATTCACACCACAATAAAATTCAATGATCTCTTTGCTCCAAGCAAATTAATGGCATCCAATTCAAGAACTGCTTCTTAAAATGTTGAAGAAGACAGACTTTTATGCCTATATATCTAGACATATCACAAAATCCAATTATTGGTATCCGACAATCTAAATATCATGTCTGGTCTCATATCGAAGAAACTTACAACCTCAACAAACCAGACAACCTACAAGTACGTAACAAAAGATCAGTGCAGTGTCGCATGAGAAATATACTCCATGACATTTCAAAATTAACGAGTTGTGTTAGCCAAATTGAAGCTCTTAGACCGAGTGGCGCATCTGAAGAAGACATTGTAAGTATCTCTTATTTAAAGATTTTGATATTTTACATGTATAATTTCTTATATGAGATGTAAATTTTTCTCCAATTAAACCGAGCGAAAGACTTGTTGATGCAAGATACTGAATGTCGTAAAGGATTCAAATTTGATCTTGTATGGCCTATCATGAAAGAGTTCGTAAAATTTACGAGCGACAACAATCCACGAAAATCACAAAAAAATACATGAAACAAATTTGGACTCGTCATAGTCAGATATGCGGACTCCAAATACTCCAACATCAGGTTCTACTGGTTTACCTTCTTACGAAATAAATTTAAGTAGTGAAGATACTACAGGTGGAACTTCATCTCAACGAACTCTTGGGGTCAAGAAAGTCAAATTAAAGGAAAAAAGAGATGACAATGTTCTGGAATTAATTTCGACGATGAAAGAAGGATATCGTGATCTTTAAAATGTGCTACAACAGGGATCCACTGACCTTCAACAAAATTACGATATCAAAATGTTAACATTACAAAATGAGAAAAAGCTAGAAATTGAAGAAAAAAATTGAAACCCGACAACAGAAGATAGCATTGGCAACCCTTCAAGAGGAGAACAGGATTTTGTACATGGAGTTGACCACGCTTGGCGATCCATAAATGCGTGATATGGTTCGAAAAGAAAGAGAAAAAACCCTACAAAAAAGAAATGAAGCACATGATTAGCGTGGACATGACGCATTTGGAAATTATTTTGGTGATTTTGGCGGATCGAGATCTAATTTGGGTTATGTCGTGTTTATCTAATTAGTTTTCTTTGTATTTCAATTAAAATTATGTATTTGTATTTCGATTGTGTTGGTGATATATTTATTTTTCAATTAAGTGCTTGAAATTTAATTGAGAAATCTATAATTGATTTAATTAGTTTATTTATTAAGAAATTATTTTAAAATAAAAAAATACAATTTATGTAAATTATAAAGAATTTATATATTTAATAAATAAAATTTAACAAATTTTAAAATAAAAATAACAAAAAAATTTCAAAATTTAATTAAATTTATGAATATTACATTTTTTTATATAATTTTTGTTTTTTATAATTATTGTTTATTAACAAAAAACAAAAAAAAATTACTTTGGCACAGACCAAACGTCCGCATAAAAAATGACGTTCCATGCTTCTCTCCTTAAATCATCAAGATGAAAATAGCGTAACGTTGGAGAAACTTTTTTGCGTTAAATTGATACAATTCTCTGGCGCAGCGTTGAAGATGATCTTACTATTATTTATAAAACATTTTTGCTATATAATATTATTCTCCATTATACCAATCAATCCTTGTTCTTTTCACCTTGTTTCAATGATGTGGAGGATGGGTTTGGATGTGCTGTGATGTTCTGGATGTGATGTGAGGCGGAGTCACGGAGGCGCGTAGAGAGGGATTATGCAAGGGGAACGGCCCTGTGCCGTGGTGATGGAGTTTTGTTGGAGATTCAGGTTGTGGGTTTGTTTCCATCGCGGTGGTGTTACTGGGCGATAAGGGAGGCGGTGGTTTTGCAGCGGCTCCAGGAGGTGGTGACACATCGGTAATGGGGACGGCTCTAGGATGTGACGAAGGCGTCGGAGCCGTCGGTGGAAAGCAGCGGAAGTGGCTGCGGGAGATGGAAATCTGTGGGAGATTGGGGCACCGGAGGAAGTGATGGGAAGTTGTGGGAGGCTGCGGCAGGAGGTGGATGGGACTGGTGGTTTTTCTGTTGATATATATGATGTTGCCTTTGCTTTTGTTTCCTTTCATTTCTTCCGTTTTGAGTATTGTTTTTTTTTTTTTGTTTCGTTTTTATCTATTCAAATTTGATATATTGGGGGCACCAGATGTGGCGGTCCATGGTGTTGCCTCAGCCCTGTACACAGAAAAGTGAATATAAAGGATGTCCACATTATTACCCCATATATATATCTGTGTATGTGTGTGAAATTTGTGCAGGGTGTGCCATGAGGAATACATTGACTTAGAAATTAGTAGTGATTCTGAACGAAGTATATGCCATGACCATGAGGAATATATGCCGACCTAGAAATTAGTAGTGATTCTGAATGAAGTATAGTAGTAGATCTTATGACCCTCCAAATAGTAGCGGCGTGGGTTCCTCAATTAGTGTTGATTTTTATGTCACGCTTCGAAAACTAGAGTTATCCACCAACTCCGACATCATAATTCCTAAAAATAAGATCTATACTCACTAGGATATTTTACAACTTACTTAGATTATTTTAATAATGGCTTCTCATTGCCTCTCAACACTCTTTTGTTTGGGATATTTATAGTTTTGGTGTAAGTTTTAGCCGGTTAACACCAAAATCTATCATTGTCTTTACGTGCTTCCGTAATAAAATGGGCCAGATAAAAATGTCTGCAACTTTAGATCTATCTAGTTTGTTCTCTCGCCAAGTCGTTGGGTCCTGGATTCTTACATTTATTTTCAAACTAGAGTAGACTCTAAGTTCTTATCCCGCATCCATTCTCTTTTTCTATGTCCGACACCATGGATGGGTTGCCCACAACATATAGTTCGGGACTTAGTAAACTCAAAATTGATGGATATACCATGCGTTATGACTTTAGTGTGGGTCGCTTGGACTTTTTGTTGAGATAATTGATCATAGGCTCCTACTTCCTACTGGTATTTTCCATGTTATGAATTTCATTACGCGCTGAGATTCTCCTTTCTTCTTTGTTTACATATTTATATATTCTACATGTTCTGTTATTTTTCTTGATGATTACTATCTTATATTTTCTAAAACTTCAGGGAAAAACATAGACAAGGCTAAGGTTCGAGCTCATCAAATGGAGCAGGTCGATGTCCGGTAAAGGCTCATTGGGTCCTGCCACCAGGGAAACATGTGGTGCCCGATTCGCGTGACACTCCCAGTATGTGAGGCTCTCTGCTCACAATTAATCTTCTAATCTTAATCAGTGGGTTATTAATGTAACCTAAACAAGTTTAACAATCTAATCTGCTTTATATATATAATGTACTAAAAAAAAATTTCAACCAGCAGAAGCGTAAATCAGCAGAAGCATAAGAAATTCAGCTGGTAGTATAAACATGATTCATTTATACAAATACTTCAAAGTTTCCAATAGTTACAAGCTAAGTTCACTAGTACACTATTATGTCTTATATACAAAACCAGACGTAAGCAACTTAAAACCAGTCGTCCAAACATCTAGACTATCAGCTGGTGTTTCATCTTCTTGCTGCTGATCTAGCATCTAGGTAGTATCTCTCGCTACCCGTAGTTGCTCCCCACTAGTTCTTTCTTCCTGTTGTCATGCACACATACAAAACAAAACAACAGCCGGATAAAACTCCGGTGAGAATCATCTCAATATAATCAGCAGGTACGCATAATAACAATAAAATGCACAACAGTTTATCAACTGTAAAACAATTGCAATGACATGAAATGATTCTAGTTCTCCTTCTCAATCTCAGAATTGATTCCATATCAGTTCGACGCCATCAAGATTCGTATCCGATCTTGACATGAATATTCATCTATCGAAACCATCTCCGGCTTCGAAAATCAGGCCAACTCAGTCTTGGGCATTAGAATCAATTCAATTCTCTTCAATATGCAAACTCATGCAAATATAAAAGATCCACTACCTGTGATGGATCGACACACACATAACTCAAGTTCTAAATCAAGAACAGTAATCAAATATGTATGTATTTCAGCGGAATACTCAAGAACTATCATTCTCGAGTAATCTAGCTCCTGACTCTTCTGTCAGATTATACCTTTGTTCCTCTGTTTTCAAAATGCTTCAGTTAACGTTCCTACACTCTGTTCTTCACTTCCGAAGATTCTTGCAAGATCAAAGGTCGATAACTGAAATCAAGATGTTCTCAGCAGTTCAAATTCAATCCTATTTATAGACAACGCTCTCTGTATTTCTTGCAGCATTTCCAACGTATTCTAAATCTAGCCATCTTCGTTGTCTCATATTCAATTCTGACTGAGAAAATAGATACTTCAAACTCTTATGATCTGAAAAGATCTCAAATTTCTCACCATACAAATAATGTCGCCATATCTTCAAGGCAAACACGATGGCTGCTAATTCAAGATCATGAACTGGATAGAGAATTTCAAGAGGTTTTAGCTGTCTTGAGGCGTATGCAATCACATGACCTCGCTGCATTAGAACACACCCTAATCCGTGGTGAGATGCATCGCAATATACTACAAATCCACCAGTACCTATCGGAATTGTTAAAACTGGTGCAGTAGTTAATCTCTTTTTCAACTCAAGAAAACTGTTCTCGCATGCTTCTGACCAAACAAAGGGCACATTTTTCTGCGTCAACTGAGTTATAGGTTTTTCAATACTCGAGAAATCCTGAATAAATCTTCGGTAATATCCTGCAAGACCCATAAAACTTCGAATTTCAGGCACAGATTTTGGTCTAGGCCAGTTAATTACTGCCTCTATCTTACTGGGATCCACCGAAATTCCAGCTCCAGAGATAATATGGCCAAGAAATACAACTCTTTGTAACCAAAACTCACATTTTGACAGTTTCGCATACAGCTTTTCATTTCTCAAAGTCTGCAAAACTGTTCGAAGATGACTTGCATGATCATTCAAATTCTTTGAATAGATTAGAATATCATCAATAAATACAATCACAAAATCATCAAGATATCTTTGGAAGACTCGGTTCATTAAACTCATGAACACTGTCAATCCAAAAGGCATAACTACAAACTCATAGTGACCATATCTTATTCGAAAGGCAGTCTTCGATATGTCTTCGTCTTTTACTCGCAATTGATGATATCCCGATCTCAAATCAATCTTTGAATATACTGTCGAACCTTGCAACTGGTCAAATAAATCATCTATTCGTGGCAAATGATATTTATTCTTTACAGTTGCTTTGTTCAATTGCCGGTAATCGATACATAATCTCATTGATCCATCCTTCTTTCGCACAAATAGTACTGGAGCACCCCAAGGAGAAACACTTGGTCTAATGTATCCTTTGGTAAGAAGATCCTCCAGCTGATCTTTCAATTCTTTCAACTCAATTGGTGCCATTCTATATGGTGCTTTCGATATTGGGTGTGTACCTGGCATCAATTCAATGCTAAAATCTACCTCTCGATATGGAGGTAATCCAGGGATTTCATCAGGAAACACATCAGCAAAGTCACACACCACTGGTATATCCACCAGATTCGGGCTACTTTTCTTTGTATCTATTGCATAAATCAGAAATCCCTCCGCTCCTTTCTGCAATAGATTATTCATTGTAATAGCAGAGATCAAAGGAATTCCGGCTCGTGATCCCTTACCATAAAACTTCCACTCATCAGTTTTCTCTGGTTTGAATCGAACCACTTTCTGAAAACAATCTACTGTTGCTCTATACTTGGTTAGCATATCAATGCCCACGATACAATCAAAATCAGATAATCCAAGCACAACACAATCAATCTGAAAACAATCTACTGTTGCTCTATACTTGGTTAGCATATCAATGCCCACGATACAATCAAAATCAGATAATCCAAGCACAACACAATCAATTTCAATTGTGTGACCCTCAAACTGTAATATACAATTTCTAACAGCAGTGATCGATAACATTCCTTTCCCCAGAGGTGTAAGAAACCGATACTATTGCAGTTAAAGGTTCAGCAGACAACTTGTGTGATATTACAAAATTCTCAGAAATGAAGGTATGTGAGGCACCAGTATCAATTAAGACATAAGCTGGAAAGTTGCACAAGTAGCAGTTACCTGAAAATAACATCATCTGGGGCTGCCTGTGCTTGCTCTTCGGTCAATGCAAACACTTTTGCTTGTTGCTTAGGAGGTCGACTCACTGTCTGGCTTCCTCCTTGTCTACTTTGTTGCGGGTTTTGAGGTTGATAAGATTGTACAGAACACCTTTCGGGTGCTGGCATTGTTCTTGCTGCTGCTGAATTCTGGAAATTCCCAGAATTACGTTGAGGACATATTCTTGCAAAATGTCCCGGCTGATTACAAATACGGCAGAGGCCAGACACTCCTCTACATTGTTCTGTGGCATGTCTCCCTCCACATTTGTTACAATACTCGCCAGCTTGTGGTCCAGCTTGCATTTGTTTCAAATCGCTCGAGCTGGAAGAACTGCTGGTTCCAGATCGTTTGAATTGTTTCCCTTTTCCCTTAAAGAAATTTTTCTTTTTCCCGCTGCTGCTGCTTCCAGCATCAAAGCGAGGAGGTGGTGGAATCTGTGGATTCTCTGCTACTTTTGCTGCTGCTGGCACAAATTGTGCTCTTCGCTGTCTTAGTAATCCAGCTTCAGCTCCTTTTGCCCGGTTCAATGCATCGGCAAAAGTATTTGGTCTTCCAGTATTTACCAAGGTAAAGACATCTGGGTTCAATCCATTAATGAATTGATCCGCTTGTGCTTCATCACTCATAGCAACATGTGGCGCAAATTTCAGCAAACTCGTGAACTTGGCAACGTAATCCTCTATATTCAACTGCCCTTGTCGTAAGTTCGCAAATTCCGCTCCTTTATCTTTCCTATAAGAGACTGGGAAGAACCTTTGATAGAACGCTGTTCGGAATACTGCCCATGTAATCACAGTACCCTGATTTTCAAACGCTTTCTTTGTTGCCACCCACCAGCTTTTCCCAATACCATGCAGCTGGCGAATAATCAATTTCACCCGACGCTCATCAGTGTACTCAAGTGCTTCAAACAACTACTCAATATCTTCTAACCAGTTTTCACATTCAATAGCACTTTCTGTTCCTGTCAACGTCGGTGGTTTAAACGACTGAAATCTTTTCAATAAAGTCTCCATTGGAGTAGCAGCTGCATTCAAAACTTCAGTAGATGTACTGCCCTGTTCTGTCTGCCGATTCGTAGTTCTTCGAGGAGGCATATCTAAGAATCAAACAGACGGGTTTATCATTTCTCATCAAACAATAACAAATCAATTTCAGTCCCTCCTCTGATTAGCATACATCGATGTACTGCTGCTCAAGAGATTATGTGCTGATTCATACTTCACTCAATACATGCTGTTAATCACTTCCAACGCATGTACTTCTCATAATTCGTCGGTATATTCTTACCATTTATTCACAAGAATCATGTGATATAAATTCAAAAGCAGTAAGACATATACCACACAAGCATGCAATTCATCATAGGAAGAACTCGATCTACCCCACTCATCTAGTTCAAAGATCTCACTAATGTAGTAACGCTCTGATACCACCTGTTGTGAGGCTCTCTGCTCATAATTAATCTTCTAATCTTAATCAGTGGGTTATTAATGTAACCTAAACAAGTTTAACAATCTAATCTGGTTTATATATAACGTACTTCAAAAAAAAAATTTTCAACCAGCAGAAGCGTAAATCAGCAGAAGCATAAGAAATTCAGCTGGTAGTATAAACATGATTCATTTATACAAATACTTCATTCTCTTCTTCGATCTCAGAATTGATTCCATATCAGTTCGACGCCATCAAGATTCGTATCCGATCTTGACATGAATATTCATCTATCGAAACCATCTCCGGCTTCGAAAATCAGGCCAACTCAGTCCTGGGCATTAGAATCAATTCAAGTCTCTTCCATATGCAAACTCATGCAAATATAAAAGATCCACTACCTGTGATGGATCGACACACACATAATTCAAGTTCTAAATCAAGAACAGTAATCAAATATGTATGTGATTTCAGCGGAATACTCAAGAAATATCATTCTCGAGTAATCTAGTTCCTGACTCTTCTGTCAGATTATACCTTTGTTTCTCTGTTCTCAAAATGCTTCAGTTAACGTTCTTACACTCTGCTCTTCACTTCCGAAGATTCTTGCAAGATCAAAGGTCGATAACTGAATTCCAGATATTCATAGCATTTCAAATTCATTCCTATTTATAGACGACGATCTCTGTATTTCTTGCAGCATTTCCAACGTATTCAATTCAAGTTCCACGTGTCATGCTGAGTATTCAAACAAGATATACTCCCACCGCTTCGAAGGTGGATAACGATAAACAGATTCCTCAACTGCTGTTCATCGTCCTCAGTCGCTGTTCGAATATCGTTGTTCTTCAGCAGACGCAAGAATCAGCTGTGATAGTAACCAGTCGCAACAACAGGAATCCAATCGCAACATAAATCCAGTCGCAACATTTCAAAACTCAAAACGATGTCGTTATAACTAATTCCAACGACGTCGTTACATATCCTCAGCTGGTACTACCTCTTTATTCAAAGAAACCATCAGCTGATCGCTTTCTTATTCCAACGGCTGATTTCGCAACAATAGTCGAAACGGTATCGTATCAACATCTCCGGTGTATAATCAAAACGGTGTCGTATTGATCCCTCGACTGGATAACCAGCAGATACTAAAATCTCTCGACTGATTTCCAATTCCTCGTCTGGTTGCTAAACGACATCGCATCAAGTCTCATAGTCATAAATCAAAACGCTGTCGTATTATTCTCTCAGCTGGAACTATTTTCCCCTCGACTGGTTGCGTTAAATATCAAAACGACGACGTCGTACCTACGTTATCATCAACCAGTCGATACACTATCAACCAGCAGGTATACATCAAAACCAGCAGGTATATAAACCAGCAGATGCGTAAGAAACCCTTGCTGCTGATTTCTCGTGCGTAACAGTAACTAACACGTGGCGCTCTCTCATTAACTCTTGTATTTGCGCGTTTGCTTCCAGCTGAAATCAACACTAACGCTTCAACTGAATTTCACAATTCCACCAGTCGCGAGCTACAGTAACCTGCTGCTGATTTTATCAAATCGCTTCGCCTGGTTACTTCGTCTGGTTCTCACACTTAGCGCGATTTAACGATACACAGTTCCTGAATCATCCAACACTTCCAGAAGAAATCCGAGCTCATAATTAGACTTCATCACTTCGTAATTGTTGGAACGTTAAATTAATCCTCTTCTTAATGATTCTGGGCATTACACAATAAGGTAGGATCAACATGGTTGATGGATTACATACATAGCTCTTTTCAGCCCCGTAAACATCATGTGACACCCGATAAGAGTGAGTGATAAAAAAAAGGAGTTGGAACCAAGATGTGGAGATTCTCCTCGGCGACGGGGTAAGGAAAAATTTCAAAAGAACTTGAAGAGAGGTTGCGAGGGGGAGACTATGTTCAATATTTCATAGAAGGGGTCAATCATCAGGACAATGACAACTCATTCTGGGATTTGAGCGACCCGTATTTGGGTTGGAGAATGGGAGAAACGACTATTGGAGATCATGACACAAAATTTTATTTTCTAGGCTTGGGTTAATTGCGACGAGTTTAAGGCTTGTTCGGTGACTCGTTGGGACCATCCGGTGTTCGGGTGTCCTATTGAAAAGTCGAGAATGATTCCGATTGATCTTGGCTAAGGTTTTATATATTTACTAACACATTGAAAACATGTTTACGGGCAGCAAGTTTATGAAAATAAAAATGATGAATTTTAACGATGTTAATGGTAGGCGACGTGTGTTGATGTTTTTAAAAGAAAAGGAAACAAAATTATTTTGAGGAATGCGAGTTGACTGTGACTAAGACATAGAGGAATATGGTGACCATGACGCATGAGATCCGTAGAGCCATATTAGAAGAGGATAGTAACTATGGCGCATGAGGTTCATAGAGCTACAACCTAGTATTATGATTTATAACTTGATCAAGTGAACAGAAGGTTCGTATCAATTAGCAAACTTCACCAAAAATGTTATTTGAGTATTGAGGTTTTTTACATGCCATGAATTATATTCTGATGATTTGAGGTTAAAATTTATAAAAGCATTTTGACGATGAGATTTGAAGTTAAAGCTTAAAGTTTAACTTAATTAAAGTCCCGACATTGAAGTCTAAAATGTATCTTGAACATTGCTATTTTCATGCCTGTGGATGAAAATTTATTACTCGTTACTTAGGTTTGAGCTTGCTGAGTCTTTAGACTCACTAGATCTGATTATGTGCAGATGAGAGTGATGTAGAGGCTCCAGGCGATGATGATTGAGGAGCTTGGACACAGGCAGTGCACTCCTGAGACCTTTCTCAGCTTTAGCATAGTGGTTCCTTTTATGAAATTTTTGGAGGAAAGTTTATATTATGAAAATTGAAATAAATGCATTTAAGACGTCGAAGTTTGAAAGGTTTTTTCGGATTTACGTATCTTATTCAATACGACGGTTATTTGATTTTATGTTGCATGATAGTTAATTTAAAGTTTGCGAAATTGTGTTGAAAAAACAATTAGAAAAGTTGGTCGTTTCACTTTCGCCTAGAACATGTGAAGACTTTGTCTTCCCAATATCACATTATATGATGATGGATAGTTTACTACCAAGAATTTGACCATTCTAGTAGACCTTTGAGAATACGATCCCAAAGAATAGGAAGAACGAGCTCTCCTAAATCTACCATTACTGCACCCAAAAAACCGACCAGTGGAGTATTACCTGTGTTAACTGGGTGTTGCTTGCTAGTTTGGCGAAAGTCTCATAAAATTAATATGTTAGCCGAGATTCCAAAGTCCACTAGGATTTTCATACCCAACACTTTGAAACTGTGGCTGAAATGACCAATTCATCATTATGCCCTAGTTATAACTACAATCACTCCTCTGGTTGGCAAATTTTCATATTTTTCGGCATTCTTTGCCGTATTATCTTGACCTTTTGGGTGGTCACTTCTATATGTTCATCTCGATGTTTGTCACTATGTCATTGAGTACGGAACTTGTCCATAGTTTTCCAAGTACCTTCATCTGATCAGATTTTTTATCTCTGCTCGTAAGCTAAAACAATCTTCGGTGGTATGACCACCTATCTTTATGGAAATTACAGTCCTTATCGCAACATTGTCGATTTGCATTCCCCTGCATAGGTGAGGAGGATGTAGTAGGCCTTGCTTTAAGCTACAATCAATAAATCAGTCGGTCGGGCATTGAGAGGGGTATGCTCAAGACATGGGGCTTGAGGTGTTCCCTTCTCCTTCCTTTCCGATTTTCAGGTTTTTTAGCTTCTCTTTTCCTTTTTGTCAAGTTTCGTGGCTCAATTGATTTTTCTGTGGATATGTATTTGTCGACCTTCTGTAAAAACTCTTCGAAATCTACGGGTGTCTTTCCCAAGATATACTCCTTCGAGTACTCTAAATATAGTACGTCACTCGAATCTAAAAAAAGATCTTTTAAAATCATGTTTCATACACATGCAGAGATACATATGAGCAACTTGCTGAGATGGATTTTTTTATTCATTTTGTTAGCTTTTCTTTTTTTTTTCTGCCACATCAACGAAGCTTCTTGGCGAAGCTTTTCCTTCCTTCTCCCTCCCATTTAAATCCAGATCGAGTTTCAAAATTTGGCAGACTATCCATACAATTCATCACGTCTCCGCCACCACCGCAGTACGTCTCCGCCACCTCTGGTAACCAAATGTATATCTCTATTTCTAAAACGTGGTTTGTTGTTGTGAATTGAAATAACTATTTTGACGAGCATAACGGTGGATAGTATCAAATTTAGAATCAAAAATTAAAAATAACACTATGGAAAGTCGAAAGGTGCAGTATTTTTTTGAGGGTTGGAAATTCGATGGTAATTATTGAGTTAATCAGATTGGATTAATAACCAATAGAGATTTTCAGCTTGGTGAACTACTGGTGAAGAGACCAGCTTAGATGCGTGTTGGTCCATGGTATTTTGCTAAGTCGATAGTACATGCTGTTCGTGTTTCAGTGCAGATTATTATTGGTTTGGAGTATGGTTCTAAGCACTGATAATCAGAGCTGATTTATGAGTTATCAGTAGAGATTGTACATCTTAGAGACTTTTGGTTGATAGGAATCAGTTTTGCTGCCAGCTGGTATGAGGTTTTGTGCGAGCTGGTTGAGATAAACTGTTTCAGGTTCAGCGAAGTTAGCTATGGGTTGAGCTGGTTTTATGTACTTTACTGTACATCGATTTGAGATTAGATACAAGCTGTGCTGCCGATGTGGTATGAACCAGTCCAGTGTGATCAGGTTCCAGCTTAGAAGTCTGCTGGTGGTTTTGATGGTAAACCAAGACCAGTTTTGGTGTGAGCTGGTTGGGCAGATTAGTTCTGAGCTGAACAGCAGATTTGAGCTCTGAGCTGGATGGTAACCTGTGAACTGTTTAGCGATCAGCTTAGGAGAATTGGTGTAAGCTGTTGGTGACCTTCGGGTTTGGCATAGATCAGATCAGACGCGATCTGATCTAAGAATAGCTATGAGCTGGACTACTTTGTCGTGCTGGTTTGAGTTTCTTCCCGGAGCTGGTTTTGGAGATATCAGCTTAGAGGTGATCAGCTCTGGGATTTCATGTGTGAGTACAAGCTGGATTCAGCTTAGAGATGTGCTGGATGCTCCAAGCTGGTCTGTTGGAGCGAGTTGGTTTTTGTGTCTGTGTGCCTGAGCTGGTACACTGGAGAGACCTAAGCTGGTTTGACTATACCGTAGCTAAGTTGGGAGCGTGTATATAAGTATTGACCGTTGACCAACACTTGGTTATTTTAGAATATGCACATCTCCTTATCCTCTCCCGAGTACCCCGATAGATATCCTTGAAACCCTCGTGGTTGCTGTTCACCCGACCCATGGTTCTCCTAATTTTCGGAGATTGGCCGGTCAGATTTGAGTTAGGGTACCTTGGCTGACGTTCTTGTACCAGTTTGGAGTACTGATATGTTCGGATCCGGATCACGCCCCCGGGCGAGGCAGCCGAAGAACAGAAAATAAACAGTTGGGAGATGATCAATACGAGTAATACAAAAATTATGACATTCATAGGGTGTTCAAAACACTACCTTGCTGGAAACTCGTGCCTGGCTCCGACCGGTTTCGTAAAGAAAACGACACTTCACGGTAGACTGCGGTAGATAACGCCAATCCGGTCCACGACCAGAAATGGGATTCCTTCGTCAGCCTGCACTAGAAGGCCTGACGAGATCTGCACGGACGGATTCTCCTCGTTGAGATTGGCCGGAAACGATTTTCTGGCGAAGAGAGGCGGCGGCGGCGACGACGGCGCACGGCGGCGGCGGCGGCGGCTTTTGGAGAGGAGAGGGGCGGCGCACACTTCTAGGTTTAGGGTTTAGGAGTTGTGTTATGAATTGAGTTCATGATTAAAGTCCTTAAGTCTACATTAAGTAGACTAACAAATGGACTTGGACCAGCCCATCGGGCCCGGGTCCAAATGACGATATCCATTGTTGCGACTTCATCGTAACTCCGATCGCCGATTAGATCAGACCGATCGACTCAGTTTCCAAAACTGAATGTTATGATGTGAAAAACAATTTTTTCAGATCATCTAACCCTAAATTGCAAAATGACCGTTTTGTCCCTCAACAGCGGGAAACCCCGGTTTGACCTCTGTTGACTTTTAGGAAGTCGCACTTCCCAAAATCCTCTTCTCGTGCTCAACACATTGAGCTGAGTATCCATGCGGGAATCTCGAATCCAGTACTTGTGTGACCCTCAATGGTTCAGGGATACAGCTAGCCATGGGCCCACAACCATTGCGGCTCCGGAATCACAATTCCGGAAACTTATTCTGCGTCTGCTGAAATTAATACGCTTCTGCTGATATGAAATTTTTTTTTATGATATGTATAAACCAGATTAAATTGTTAAACTTGTTTAGTGACCTTAATAACCCACTGATTAAGACTAGAAGATTAATTGTGGGCGGAGAGCCTCACAGCCGTCATACCCACTATCACATCTAACATACACTTGAGTGCATTCTAGGTCTTTACTCAACGCAATTGTAAATCATTATACACACAATGAAAAGTAAAGAATGCCATATGGATAAATGCGAATATCATATATAAAGATTGTCATATACAAGAGTCTATAAACCCATACGCCACAAGTTGGCTAGTTGGGCATCTACTCTGATCTGATCGGGATATTTGTGTTGATCTGATCGGGATATTTGTGTTGAAAGGATCGTACTGTACTCTAACCATGATCGACTGGTTCTTGCAGGTACTATCAGTGATACGTAGGGGATCGTGGGGTGATGTTGCTAGACGCTTTACCATTATCCGATGGGTTAGTCCAAAAATGTGGTTTCGGAGTCACAAATGTTGTGAGCCCACGGCTAGCTGTATCCCTGAACCATTGAGGGTCACACAAGTACTGTGTGAGGCTCTCTGCTCACAATTAATCTTCTAATCTTAATCAGTGGGTTATTAATGTAAACTAAACAAGTTTAACAATCTAATATGGTTTATACACAACGTACTACAAAAAAAAATTTGACCAGCAGAAGCGAATAATCAACTCAGCTGATAGCGTAAACATGATTCCTTTATACAAAAACTTCAAAGTTTACAACGGTTCCAAGCTAAGTTAACTAGTACACGTTTAAGTCTTATATGCAAAACCAGACGTAAGCCACTTAAGACCAGTCGTCTAAACATCTATACTGTCAGCTGGTGTTTCATCTTCTTGCTGTTGATCTAGCGTCTAGGTAGTATCTCTCGCTACCCGTAGTTGCTCCCCACTAGTTCTTTCTTCCTGTTGTCATGCACACATACAAAACAAAACAACAGCCGGATAAACTCCGGTGAGATTCATATCAATATAATCAGCAGGTACAGTAAAATGCATAACAGTGTATCAACTGTAAATAAATGCAATGACATGAAATGATTCTAGTTCTCCTATTTAATTTCAGAATTGATTCCATATCAGTTCGACGCCATCAAGATTCGTATCCGATCTTGACATGAATATTCATCTATCGAAACCATCTCCGGCTTCGAAAATCAGGCCAACTCAGTCCTGGGCATTAGAATCAATTCAATTCTCTTCAATATGCAAACTCATGCAAATATAAAAGATCCACTACCTGTGATGGATCGACACACACATAACTCAAGTTCTAAATCAAGAACAGTAATCATATATGTATGTGATTTCAGCGGAATACTCAAGAAATATCATTCTTGAGTAATCTAGTTCCTGACTCTTCTGTCAGATTATACCTTTGTTCCTCTGTTTTCAAATACGTCACTCAGTGTTCTTAAGCTCTGTTCCTTACTTCCAGAGATACTCGCGGGATCAAAGGTCGATAGCTGAATTCAATATGTTCTCAGTATTTCAAATTCATGCTTATTTATAGACGACGATCTCTGTATTTCTTGTAGCATTTCCAACGTATTCAATTCGAGTTCCACGTGTCATGCTGAGTATTCCAACAGGATATACTCCCACCGCTTCGAAGGTGGATAACGATAAACAGATTCCTCAACTGCTGTCTATCGTCCTCAGTCGATGTTCGAATATCGTTGTTCTTCAGCAGACGCAAGAATCAGCTGTTGTAATAACCAGTCGCAACATAAATCCAGTCGCAACTTCAATTCAGTCGCAACATTAATTCAGTCGCAACACTTCAAAGCTTAAAACGATGTCGTTATAACTAATTCCAACGACGTCGTTACGTATCCTCAGCTGGTACTACCTCTTTATTCGAAGAAACCAGCAGTTGGTCGTACTTCTATTCTAACAGCTGATTTCGCAACATTAATCGAAACGGTATCGTATCAACATTTCCTGTTTATAATCAAAACGATGTCGCATTGATCCCTCGACTGGATAACCAGCAGATACCAAAATCTCTCGACTGATTTCCAATTCCTCGTCTGGTTGCTAAACGACATCGCATCAAGTCTCATAGTCATAAGTCAAAACGTTGTCGTATATTCTCTCAGCTGGAACTACTTTCCCCTCGACTGGTTGCGTTAAATATCAAAACGACGACGTCGCACCTACGTCATCCAGCCGATACACTACCAACCAGCAGGTATATATCAAAACCAGCAGGTATATAAACCAGCAGATGCGTAAGAAACTCTTATTGCTGATTTCTCGTGTGTAACAGTAACTAACACGTGGCGCTCTCTCATTGACCCTTCTATTCGCGCGTCTGTTTCCAGCTGAAATCAACACTAATGCTTCAAATGAATTTCAAAATTCTACCAGTCGCGAGCTACAGTAACCTGCTGCTGATTTTATCAAATCGCTTCGTCTGGTTACTGCGTCTGGTTCTTATACTTAACGCGATTTAACGATACACAATTTCTGAATCACCCAACACTTCCAGAAGAAATCCGAGCTCATAATCAAGCTTCATCAATTCGTAAATGTCGAAATTACTCGACTAATCCTCTTCTTAATGATTCTGGGCATTACATACTGGTTTCTCAATTCCCATACGAAAATTAAGCTCAATTTGTTGAGTATAGTAGGAGGAATGATGGAAGTGCGACTTCCTAAAATTAAATAGGGTCAAAATGCAATTTCCCTAAGTTTGGACTAGTTTGACTATCCTTAAAGCTTATAGGGGCCAAACCGCTATTTTGGATTAGGTGGTTCGAAAAATTGTTTTCACATCATAATGCTCAGATTTGTAAACTGTGCAGATCGGTCCGATCTGATCGTCGATCGGGATTATGATGGAGCCACAATGATAGACTTGAAACCAATGTGCACCCTGGGCCTGGGCCCGACCCAAGCCCATTAAGCTGGTTCAAACCCATGGAAAATCTATAAATAGGGGTCCTGGGGTATTCATTTGAAACACACCAAAAGCTCATCAGCTTATAAATTTCTCCCTTCCTCTCATCTCCTCCCGCCCGTCGCCGCCGCCCGCCACCGTCGTCGGAATTTATTCCGACCGTTCCGGCGAGGAGATTGCGTCCGTGAAACTTTCGTCAGTTTTCTAGTGCAAACCGGCGAAGGAATTGAGATTCCGGTCGTGGACCGGATAGGAGGCCGAAATCAATCAACCGTTGAAGTGCCAATTTCCTCGTGAAATTGGTCGGAGCCAGGCGCCTAGACGCCAGCAAGGTACTGTTCTGAACATTCTATGAATGTTTTTATTCAATTTTATAGGTGTATTGACCGTTCCCGGGCTCCATTTTTTAAATCTTCCGCTACATCCCGGGAGCGGGATCCGGATCCGCCGCTGCGCCAACAGTGGTATCAGAGCTTTGGCTCGGATCTGTCAATACACTTTTTCTGCCTGTATTGTATCAGATCTCAGTTTTTCAAAAAAAAAAAAAA
>KQ991577.1:58671-80198 GCA_001598015.1 Dorcoceras hygrometricum | reverse complement strand
GTGCGCGCGGCTACTGGCCATGTCCAGCCACCATGCGCGGCCAGCGCGCATGGTGTCGCGCGCACTGTTGCACGCGCGATGGGCCGCCTCGTGCGGCGGCGGTCGGCCGATTCCAAAACTTCGTTTTCAATTCTGAAAAATCGAGATGTTAGATACAATATGGCACTGATGTATTGATCAGATCCGAAAACCTTGGGTCTGATACCACTGTGGGGGAACCGCGGCGGATCCGGATCACGTCTCCCGGCGAGGCAGCGGAAGAACAAAAATTTGCCGGGAGACGATCAATACAATTAGATACAGACTTGCAAACTATGACATTCATAGGGTGTTTTGTAGAATACCTTGCTGGCAACTCGTGCCTGGCTCCGACCAGAATCACAGGGAGACTGGCTCTTCACGGTAAGCGGCGGTAGATTACGTCTAATCAGGTCCACGACCGGATTTGATCTTCCTCCGATCAGCCTGCACTAGAAGGCTGATGGATTTTATCACGAACGGAATCACCTCATCGCACGGATCAGAACAAGTCCAATCGGGCGAAGATCGGACGACGGCGGGCGGCGGCCGACGGGCGACGGCGTGATGCGGCGGTCGGCGAAGTGAGGTGAGGGAGAGGGAGGCGGCGTGTGGTGCTAGGGTTTTTTGGTAGTAGTGTATATGTTATATAGTTATGAAACCCTAGTCTACTTTAAGTAGACTAGTGATGGACTTGGACCGGCCCAACGGGTCCGGGTCCAAATGACGATATCCATCACTGGGACTTCATTACAACTCCGATCGCCGATCAGATCGGACCGATCGGTTCAGTTTCCAAAACTGAATATTATGATATGAAAAACCATTTTTACAGATCATCTAACCCTAAATTGCAATTTAGCCCTTTTGCCCCTCAACATCGGCAAATCACGATTTGACCTTTGTTGACTTTTGGGAAGTCGCACTCACAAAATCCTCTTCGTATGCTCAACACATTGAGCTGAGTATCCGTGCGTGAATCTCGAATCCAGTACTTGTGTGACCCTCAATGGTTCAGGGATACAGCTAGTTGTGGGCCCACAACCATTGCGGTTCCGAAATCACAATTCCGGACTTGCCCATCGGACCATGGTAAAGCGTCTAGCAACATCGCCCCATGATCCCCTAGGTATCACTGATAGTGTCTGCAAGAACCAGTTGGTCGTGGTTAGCGTACAGTACGGTCCTTTCAATCCATATATCCCGATCAGATCAACGACCATTGGTAAATCGAGAGTCGCTAAAGATCCGATAGCTATGCATACATCTTGGAGATCGAATAGTGACATCGTGAGTGTAACTAGGTACACACATTTACCTAAAACACTTCTAGTACTCTGGCCAGAGATTTATACACTATTATACCCTAAGATAGCATAGGATATCCACGCATGTCTGCGAGCGGTGAATCCTCGACAACGATGCATCGACTCCTACATGCATCGGGGTCTCACCCACTCTCGCCGCCTGATGACCCCAAGTGAGTCGGCAAACGAGTCAAAGTGAGACGCCTATCATGTAGAGTCTCAATGACGTTTCGAGTCGTGAGGACTAATCAGTACAACCAAGACCTCGGACTTATCCACTCGACAAATGGTAACCACTTGGAAAGTCCGAACGAGGGTAGTTCGATAGATCACCAGGTCACTATCTATCTGCATGCTCAGAACATCACAATGTTCCCTACCAATGAAACATGGTACTTCGCACGCAGAAACTAGTCTCGAACTCGGGCGGTCTTATCCTCATTTTGACGGCCCAATCGACTAGGAACATGTTCAGAATACACAGTGATTATTAGATGTGTTTCATGATAGCCGTCATACCCACTATCACATCTAACATACACTTCGGTGTATTCTAGGTCTTTACTCAACGCAATTGTTAATCATTATACAACACAATGAAAGTAAAGAATGCCAAATAAATAAATGCGAATATCATATATAAAGATTGTTTCATACAAGAGTCTATAAACCCACACGCCACAAGTTGGCTAGTTGGGCATCTACTCTAACATCTCCCACACCTCAAGAGCCAATACTTGATATGGAAAAACCTAGGAGATCTGAAAGGGTTCCTAGGGCTCCTGTTAGATATGGTTTCCTCCTTGAAGATGATCAAAGTGATCAAACCATTGGATGTGATCCAAGAACCTTCAAGGAGGCAATTTTCGATGCTGATTCTAATTTGTGGCTTGAAGCAATGCAATATGAGATTGACTCAATGCATTCAAACCAAGTTTGGACTCTTGTTAATCCTCCCGAAGGAATAGTTCCTATTGGGTGTAAATGGATATACAAGAGAAAACTTGGGCCTGATGATAAGGTACTGACCTACAAGGCGCGACTGGTCGCGAAAGGTGACACTCAAATACAAGGTGTTGACTATGATGAAACCTTCTCACCAATCGCAATGTTCAAGTCAATTAGAATCCTACTAGCCATATCCGCATGGTACGACTATGAGATATGGTAAATGGATGTGAAAACTGCGTTCCTTAATGGAAACATTAAGGAAGAGATCTATATGACGCAGCCTGAGGGTTTCACATCTGTAGGACATAAAGTATGCAAACTTCAAAGATCGATCTACGGTCTGAAACAAGCATCGAGAAGTTGGAACCTGAGATTTGATGAAACAATTAAAGAATTTGGTTTCATCAAGAATCCCGAGGAGCCATGTGTGTATAAGAAGTTAGTTAAAAATGCTGTGACATTTCTTGTACTTTATGTTGATGACATTATACTCATTGGGAATGATGTAGGAATGCTGCAGTCAACTAAAGTATGGTTCTCTAGTAGATTCTCGATGAAGGACATGGGTGAAGCATCCTATATTCTAGGAATACAGATCTATACAGATAGATCGAAAAGGATGCTCGGACTCACCCAAGCAACCTACATCGATACCATACTTAAGAGGTTCTCCATGAAAGAGTCCAAGAGAGGACACCTACCTATGTGCCATGGGGTCACTCTATCTAAGTTTATGTGTTCAAAGACTGATGAAGAGATAGAGAGTATGACACGTGTGACATATGCCTCGACAATAGGTAGTATTATGTATGGTATGATCTCAACTAGACCAGATGTCTCATATGCTCTGAGTGTTACGAGCCACTATCAAGCCAACTCCGACCAAATGCATTGGAAGGCTGTGAAAGATATTCTTAAGTACTTACGAAGGACTAAGAATATGTTCATAGTCTATGGTGGTGGTGAACTGAAATTGGAGGGCTACACTGATTCTAGCTTCCAATGCGATGTGGATGATTCGAAGTCAACCTCTGGATCTGTATTCATGCTCAATGATGGTGCTGTCTCTTGGAAAAGTTCCAAGAAAGACACCATCGCGGATTCAAACACTGAGGCTGAGTACATTGCGGCATCATCTGCTGCTAAAGAGGCGGTTTGGATAAGGAATTTCGTCCAAGAGTTGGGCGTAATCCCTGAAGGATTTGGTCCAGTCCCGGTGTACTGTGACAACACAGGTGCCGTTGTGCAAGCAAAGGAACCTAGGTCTCACCAAAGATCCAAACATATACTAAGGAAATACCACATAATCCGGGATATTGTGGCTAGTGGTGACATAGCAGTTGAGAGAGTCGCCTCTGCAGACAACATTGCTGATCCACTTATGAAGCCCTTGCCAGGACCGTTGTTTGAAAAACATCGCGAAACAATGGGACTACGTCTGATGAGTAGTTGGCTTTAGGGCAAGTGGGAGATTGTTAGAGTAGGTTCCCAACTAGCCAACTTGTGGCATGTGGGTTCTTATTGACTCTATGTAAAATGATCTTTATTTATGAAATTCATATTCTTTTATGGCATTCTTTATCTTCATCATTTTTATAATGTTAACAATTGTGTTGGATAAAGACCTAGAATGCACTATAGTGTATGTTAGATGTGATAGTGGATATGATGGCTATCATGAAACACATCTAACAGTCACTGTGTATTCTAAAATTGTTCCTAGTCGATTGGGCCGCCAAAATGAGGATAATGCCGCCCGAGTTTGAGACTAGCATCTGCGATGTTAAGTACCATGTTTCATTGGTAGGGATCATAGTGATGTTCTGAGCATGCAGATGGATAGTGACCTGGTGATCTATCGAACTACCCTCGTTCGGACTTTCCAAGTGGTTACCATTTGTCGAGTGGATTAAGTCCGAGGTCTTGGTTGTACAGATTAGCCCTCATTACTCTAAACGTCATTGAGGCTCTACATGATAGGTGCCTCACTTTGACCCGTTTACCGACTCAGTTGGGGTCATCAGGTGGCGGGGTTGAGTGAGGTCCCGATGCATGTAGGAGTCGATGCTTCGTTGTCGAGGATTCACCGCTCGCCCTTGTGCATGGATATCCTATGCTATCTGAGGAGATAATAGTGTGACAAATCTCTGGCCAGAGTACTAGATGTGTTTTGGGCAAATGGGTTTGCCTAGTAACACACGCGATGTCACTATTTGATCTCCAAGATGTATGCATGGTTATTGGATCTCTAGCGACTCTCGATTTATCAATGATCGTTGATCTGATCGGGATATTTGTGTTGAAAGGACCGTACTGTATGCTAAACATGATCGACTGGTTCTTGCAGGCACTATCAGTGATACCTAGGGGATCGTGGGGCGATGTTGCTAGACGCTTTACCATGATCTGATGGGTTAGTCCGAAAATGTGGTTTCGTAGTCACAAATGTTGTGAGCCCACGGCTAGCTGTATCCCTGAACCATTGAGGGTCACACAAGTACTGGTTTCTCAATTCACATACGGAAATTAAGCTCAATTTGTTGAGTATAGTAGGAGGAAGGATGAAAGTGCGACTTCCTAAAATTAAATAGGGTCAAAATGCAATTTCCCTAAGTTTGGACTAGTTTGACTATCCTTAAAGCTTACAGGGGCCAAACCGCTATTTTGGATTAGGTGGACCGAAAAATGTTTTCACATCATAATGCTTAGTTTTGTAAACTGTGCAGATCGGTCCGAGCTGATCGTCGATCGGGATTATGATGGAGCCACAATGATGGACTTGAAACCAATGTGCACCCTCGACCTGGGCCCGACCCAAGCCCATTAAGCTGGTTCAAGCCCATGCAAAATCTATAAATAGGGGCCCTGGGGTATTCATTTGAAACATACCAAAAGGTCCTCAACTTATAAATTTCTCCCTTCCTCTCCTCTCCTCCCCGCCGCCGTCGCCGCCCACCGCCGCAGTCGGAATTTGGTCCGACCGTTCCGGCGAGGAGATTCCGTCCATGAAACTTTCGTCGGTTTTCTAGTGCAAACCGGCGAAGGAATTGAGATTCCGGTCGTGGACCGGATTAGGAGGCCGAAATCAATCAACCGTTGAAGTGCCAATTTTCTCGTGAAATTGGTAGGAGCCAGGCGCCTAGAAGCCAGCAAGGTACTGTTCTGAACATTCTATGAATGTTTTTATTCAATTGTATAGGTGTATTGACCGTTCCCGGGCTCCATTTTTTAAATCTTCCGCTGCGCCCCGGGAGCGGGATCCGGATCCGCCGCGGCGCCAACACAATCTATAACAGGGAAAAATATTTTGGTTTTCGAGATTGTAAGAAGCTTCCCCGAGAAGCTTTTCATATTATTCACGTGTAATGTAGAATAGGTTTGTCCAAAGCTTCCCCGAAAAACTTCCAATTTAATTCCTAAAAATTTGATGTAAAAGAATAAATAAAAGGGAAAGCTAATAAAAAGAATAAAAAAGACCAGATTAGCATGTCGCGTACAATATCAATATTTCAATATTTTATATCAAATTTCCTCAATTTAGTAGGTTGAAATTATTGTCTTCCTGCTTACATGTGAGCATTAGAATGTGTAACTACCACCCACACATGCTTAACTAATCCAACACGACAAGATATTGACGGACTAATACCAAATATCTCCTACGACATCCAAGTCTATTAATTGACCAATATACATATGGCACAACAATACAATAATGTTTCATCATATTCAAAGTTTACATGCTACCATTTATGTGAGGACTTTGATTATCCTTGGAGATTAGTGGCTTAATTGGATCATATTAGTGGAGTATTAGCTGAGGTTTAGCTATTTGAAGTATCATAGTTTGTGAGGATCAGCTTAGGTGTGAGCTGATCGCGTTTTCTGTGCTGAACTTACGTTGCAGGATATTTCAGTATTTCACCTTTGAAGTATCATAGTTTGTGAGGATCAGCCTAGGCGGGAGCTGATCGGGTTTTCCGTGCTGAACTTATGTTGCAGGATATGCAATATTTCAAAATTTCAAATTTCAACTTGGAAGTATCGTAGTTTGTGAGGATCATTTTAGGCGTGAGCTGAACTTATGTTGCAGGTTGATTTGAGGTCCGTCTGTAGTGTACCGTTAAATATGCGTCGAGGATCAACTTAGAGAATTAATTATCTAGTAGGGATCAGCAGACGTCAGCTGATCTGAGGCACGATAGATGATTTGTGCACAAGAGCTGAATAAAGAGTAACCAAGAATAATAACATAAAATTTAAAACCGTGTTCATGTTTAAAATATTTAAAATTCACCTTTTCATGTATGGTCAAATCATATTTTAAAATACATGAACAGCTCAAATCTATGAGATGTTCGTCTAAGCTGTCAGAAAATCATATTTTAAAATACATGAACATTGTTTCTGGTATTCACATAAGTCGGAAAATAAATTAAGCTACTTTTCTCTAATCTATGATATGTTCGTCTAAGCTGATCTACTTTTCTCTAATCTGTGAGCTGTTCGTTTAAGATGATCGGCTGCTTCTCTGTAATCTGTTCAAGTTCTTACATATTCTAATATGTTCTCGCGCACAGATTAGCTCTCGTGTACTGCTCAACTCTCGCACACACAGATCAACTTGGGTACTCAGAATAGCTCGCATATGCTCAGATAAAATCGCACACCTCTCATAGTAAAATCAGATCAGCTCGCACATGATCTGATCAATTCACACCATGCCCAGTAGTATCAGATCGCATCAACAGATCAGATCGTGCTCTGGTCAGCTCGCGCACTCCAAACAGCTCTCAAATCGCAGTACACATACTTGGAGCAGCTCACGATGGTTAACTCTGGTCGCAATGGTCAACTCAGCTTAAACATCTCAGATCAGCATGCGACAACAGATCAGCTCACGTCTGCTGATTCTTACTAAACGATTAACTTGCTAAGTTGATCATAAACACACAACTCACCAGTACACCCCAGATAGACTTCAAATCACCCGCAATATCAGCTCAACATGAAAGACCCGATCAGCTTGTGCCTAAGCTGATCCACAAAATACAATCTTTACAACAGATCAACCTCGGTTAATCACAGTCCTCACAACTATCCACGCTCAATATTTCAATATTGACATACAATCTCATTTATCTCTAATATGTGAGCTGTTCGTCTAAGCAGATAATCTTAGACGAACAACTAATATGCTTTTCTCTAATCTGTGAGCTGTTCATCTAAGCCGATCTGCTACTTCTCTGTAATCTGTTCAAGTTCTTATTTGTTCTGAACTGCTCTTGTAACTCATGAATGAATATTTTTTCTACGCTGATCTCCTGAGCTGATATCTTCTGGTTTCTTCTGTGCTGATCTTTGCTCTAAGCTGGATCATTTTGGATGTCATCTGCTGGATCAATTTGGATGTCGAATCAGGATCAGCTTGGACATCTTCCCAATTGAATTCGGTTCGTCTCTTCTCACCTCGCGTCTAATCTGATCTGTATCAGCTTAGCCTGCACACTCAATTAAATCGTTAGAAACAAATACACAAAACTTGTGTTCATCAAATCAAGATCTAATCTGTGTAACAGATCCAACATAAACCAATCCAATTTAAAATACATATACAAATGAAATGAATAAGAGAATCGACATTGACAAAAAAAAGCAGTATTTTCTCCATACTTGTTGGATCCGTGTTTACAGATCAGACTCTTAATTTTGATTAACACAAAACCTTCTAATATTTTACTAACGTTTTAGGACGGATGTGCAGTCCTTGTCATAATCAGAGCAGCGTAGAAGCTAGCTGGTGAAGGACGAACCAGCTCGGATGGGTTTATTGTGGATGATGTGGAAGATGAGGATGGAGACGGAGGTGACAAGGATGGCCGTATGATATCTATGAGAAGTCGGACGAGCTCGAGGTGACCCTCGTAGAAGAAGAAGAAATTCAAGAGCATGGTGTACTCGATCAGTCTCCCTAGGTCCAAGCTGATACAGAGAAAGTCGCAAGATGGATCAGATTGGATGAGAGCTGCAAGATGTTAAGAAAATGTCCAAGTTGGAACAGTAAGGGGGACGCCCAAGCTGGTATAGCAAAGGAAATCCAAGCTGAAACAGTGAGGGGACGTCCAAGCTGGTACAGCAGAAGAAAATCAGCTCAGGAGAATAACAGCTCAGATCACAGTGGTTCAAGAGCAGAAAAGATGAAGGAAACCAGCTGGGAGGAAACCAGCTGAGAGACCAGTGCAGTAGCTTCGCGATAAAACAGTTAAATCAGTTTGTGCAATTTCAGAATACTACAAGACAAACTAATTTGTCTGATCGAGACAAAAAGATTAAGGCCGCAAAAATTAATAGAGCTTAAAGTCAACAAAGCCTGCAATGCATTTAACGATAAAGGACACAAGGTACAACTTTGTCAGAAGCCTTTACATCGGCTACAACTTTTTGTCCAACGGATAGATTTGCACAAGAGGCTTTATATACATCAAGCAGACAGCAAGCAGCTAAGAAGAGCGAGCTACTGCACAAGAGCAGAGTGAAAAGGAAAACAATGCAGAAAGGCACAAAACAGAGAGCAGTGCTTAGTCGAGAGTTTGCACTCAAGTGGAAGATTATGTGCAAGCTAGTCAGTGCCCAGGTGTGAGCTGGTGCACAGGCCGTGATCTTCAATGAGTGATCATATTCGACAGCACAACCCTGGGAAGACATCGAGATACCAGGTTAGAGAGAAGCACTCAAGCGTGTGAGAATACATTTGAGAGTGAGCTTGCACTATAAATTCTCACACACGATTCACTCATATATTTGAGAGAGAGCTGATTAGATTAGCTAAGTGAATCACAAAACCAATCTCCTATCAGTCTTTGAATAGAGACGTTAAACAAGTTCTTGTAGTCTTTCTCACTTAGACGTAAAAGAAGTGTTGGTTAGTTAGACACACAGCTTGCGAGCTGGTGTCCATTTGTGGCTATGAGTTCTTGCAGCTTGAGGGTTGTCGGATCGTGTCTGTACACGAGGTGTAAGATCAAATCTTCTATTGGATCCTTATTGTGTGGAATAAGGGGAGACGTAGGAGATTCAGCTCCGAACTTTCATAAAAAAATTGCAGCGTATTTCTTTCTTTACAGCTTGCTGCATTCACGCATTGCATATTTTAAACTCTGTTTAAAACCTGTTAAAATACCTTTCGATTTTCAGAGAGTAGTTCAGGTTGTTTCCGCATGATTTTATATCTTACCTGATCTACTTATCGGTGCACAAACATTTCAAGAACATGAGCTATTGCAGCTCAAGATTTAACATACCAAATCGCACGTGATCTGGACCAACTCGCAGAGCTACTGGTCCAGCTCAGGCACGATCTGATGCATGGATATTGCATGCTTTTTTTCAAATAATATTTAAATGCACGCAAATATGGTATTTTCGATCCTATCAATTGATTCTTGAAAGTTCATTTTAAATCAAAAATTTCTCTTTTAACGGTTTTAAAATGAATTCAGCTCTGATAGTCTTTTTCTACGAAAGCTTATCTGTGCCAAAAAATCGTTTTAAACTTTTTAAAACTCATTTTATAAAGAAAGGCGGAGAAATTCTTTTCGAATAGTAGAGCACCGGACCAAGAGTGAAAAGTGCAGCAATATCTCTTCTGTCGAGCTGATAGATTGCACGAGATCTGTGGACACCATGACCTCTTTCAATGGAGGTGCTGAAATAATAGCACATATGACAGAGTTCGAGAGAAGCAGAAGAGATTCTGTGAATTCGATTATCATTTTTCTTCCAATCTGAATAAATGAGCGTTTTTCAGCAGCATGGAATCTGTCTTTAAAACTCATATCATGCATGCTGCTTTTTCAAACTGTCTCCCCGTGTAAAATTGTTTTCTTTTCGTAAAATAAAATTACCCCGTGCTCTGTTGAGGGGTAGCTTTGTTTTAAATATTAAGGGTGAGACAAGATTTCGAACCCTTTTTGATTTCACAAAAAGGGGAAGAAATATTTCTAACCATAAACATTCGTGCATATGTTTATTCAGGTTTTGTGTAAATAAAAAAGGGAGAGATTGTTGGATCTATGTTTACATATCAGAATCTTAATTTTGATTAACACAAAACCTTCTAATATTTTAATAACGTTTTAGGATTGATGTGCAGTCCCCGTCATAATCAGAGCAGCATTGAAGATAGCTGGTGAAGGACGAACCAGCTCGGATGGGTTAATTGTGGATGATTTGGAAGATGAAGATGAAGACGGAGGTGACAAGGGTGGCCGTATGATCTTGTGAGAAGTCTGGCGATCTCGAGGTGACCCTCGTAGAATAAGAAGTAGAAATTCAAGATCAGGGTGTACTCGATCAGTCTCCATAGGTCCAAGCTGATACAGAGAAAGTCACAAGCTGGATCAGATTGGACAAGAGCTGCAAGATGTTAAGAAAATGTCCAAGCTGGAACAGTAAGGGGACGTCCAAGCTGGTATAGCACAGGACATCCAAGATGGAACAGTGAGGGGACGTCCAAGCTGGTACAACAGAGGAAATCAGATCAGGAGAATAACAGCTCAGATCAGAGCGGTTCAAGTGTAGAACAGATGAAGGAAACTAGCTGGGAGGAAACCAGCTGAGAGACCAGTGCAGTAGCTTCACGATAAAACAAAGAAATTAGTTTGTGCAATTTCAGAATACTAGAAGACAAACTAATTTGTCTGATCGAGACAAAAAGATTAAAGCTGCAGAAATTAAGCGAGCTTAAAGTCAAAAAAGCCTGCAACGCATTTAATGATAAAAAGATTAAAGCCGCAGAAATAAAGAAAGCTTAAGTCAACAAAGCCTGCAACGCATTTAATGGTAAAGGACACAAGGTACAACTTTGTCAGAAGCCTTTACAACGACTATAATGTGTCAAACAGATAGATTTGTCCAAGAGGCTTTATATACATCAAGCAGACAACAAGAAGCTAAGAAGAGCGAGCTAGTGCACAAGAGCAAAGCAAAAAGGAATACAAGTGCAGAAAGGCACAAAACAGATAACAGTGCTTCATCGAGAGTTTGCACACTCAAGTGGCAGCTTATGTTCAAGCTGGTCAGTGACCAGGTGTTAGCTGATGCACAGGCCGTGAGCTTCAACGAGTGATCATATCCGATAGCACAACCCTGGGAAGACATCGAGATACCAGCTTAGAGAGAAGCACTTCCCAGCATGTGAGAATACATTTGAGAGTGAGCTTACACTGTAAATTCTCACACACAATTCACTCATATATTTGAGAGAGAGCTGATTAGATTAGCTGAGTGAATCACAATCAAAACAATCTCCTATCAGTCATTGAACAGAGACGTTAAACAAGTTCTTGAGGTCTTTTTCACGTTGACATAAAAGAAGTGTTGGTTAGTTAGACACACAGCCTGCGAGCTAGTGTCCATTTGTGGCTATGAGTTCTTGCAGCTTGAGGGCTATCGGATCGGGTCTGTATACGAGGTGTAAGATCAAATCTTCTATTGAATCATTCCTGTGTGGAAGAAGGGGAGACGTAGGAGATTCAACTCCGAACTTCCATAAACAAATTGAAGTGTATTTCTTTCTTTACAGCTTACTGCATTCACGCATTGCATACTTTAAACTATGTTTAAAACCTATTAAAATAACTTTCGATTTTCAGAGAGTAGTTCAGGTTGTTTCTGCATGATTTTATATCTTACCTGATCTACTTCTCGGTGCACAAACATTTCAAGAACATGAGCTATTGCGGCTCAAGATTTAACATACCAGATCACACGTGATGTGGACCAGCTCGCAGAGCTGCTGGTCCAGCTCAGGCGTGATCTGCTGGCTGGATATTGAGTGCTGTTTTTCAAATAAATTTTAAATGCACGTAATCTCAGTTCTTGTTAAGGATTCGGTGCTGGAGCTATGTGAGAGCTAACGACACCCCTCCTTCGATCCTATCAATACTCAAATCAACAAATATCTTCCAACCTTGTTAAGAAAAAGCACTGCTCTGCATGAGCACTCTGTTAACACATACTATTTGGAAGGAAGATTATAGAATTGAAAGTTATAAAAGTTTCCGTTTGAACTCTTTTATAATACCACACCTTTCAACTTTCCTTAGTGTTCTCTTTAATTTGTGATCCTGAATTTGATACTATCCACTGTTATGCTCATCCGAATAGTTATTTCAATTCACAACAACAAACCACATTGTGGAAAAGATATACCTTGGGTTATCGGCGACGGCGACGGAGACGCACCGCGGCAGTGGCGGAGACGTGATGAATGGTGTGGACAATCTGCCAAATTTTGAAACTCGATCTGGAGTAAATGGGAGGGAGAAGGAAGGAAAAGCTTCCCCAAGAAGCTTCGTTAATGTGACAGAAAAAAAAAAGAAAAGCTAATAAAATAAATAAAAAAGGCCAGCCCAACAAGTCGCTCATATGTCGCTCACAAATTGTACGTAGCATATCAAAACCGTATATACACACACACATACACACACACATAAATATATGGGACTCGATCAACACCCTAAGGGACTTCACTAGTTGAAGCTCCTCCTGGTGTAATTGTGCCACCCGAACGACCTGCAATGATCACCGACGCGATCAAAGCAGTCCCAAAGGAAAGGATTCAAACCCCAATAAAAAGAACAGATATAACAGCAATAATGGAGAAACTGAAATATGAAATATGTTGTGCAATGCATGTCTAGTAACAACTGAATAACAGGTACAAGAATCAGAGTATAAAGGAAAAGATCCACTACAACAAACATGGCTATAACATCGAGAATTCAGGAGCTTCCCGGGACGTCTCAATGAAAATAATGGTGGTGTGCTAACTCAAAACACCAACCATAATAACCACAACATCGAGAGTTTGGAAGCTATCCGGGCCATCTCAATATGCTCATCGTGAGCATGTTACTCATTTCACCACCAGATCTCAAAACGTCAACTCAGAAGTAGCCAAAGGATTCAAGGCTCAACATGAATGCATAAGCTCAATGCCATAATGTACAACTATGTCACATAATTATCAAACATAGGCAGACAAAAGCACATAGCATTCAAAACACATAAAACATATTTCAACTCCTATAAAAGATTGTAAAACGTGTTCAATCCGTAACTCTAAGTATTTGACCAAATACCTCAATACAACAAATGTGTCAAACTAGACTACAAGCACAGTCACTGGCGGCAATGACGGAGGCGGAGAGGCTACAGGACGACGGAGAAGCGATGGAGAAATCGACTGGAAAATCCCAAAAACTCATTGGAACAACAGGAATTCACCAAAAATGGCCTAGGAACATCCTAAAACCCAAAAATCATCCAAAACAGGCTTCAATTTCTCGAAAACGTGAATAGAATGATTGGGTTTTGCCGGAATCTGTCCAAAACTTCAAAGTTTTATAACTTGATCAAATAAAAACCAGGTTAACAATGTCTTGTCTTAAGATGAAGCTAAAGAGAAAAGCTACAACATAAAACAAACAGTATCCAAAATGGTGGAGGCAATCAGCAGCAATCGGCAAAAAACCATGTGCCTCCTTTTGTCACCAATCTCCCTCCTCCGGCCGTCGTGAGATGGTCAGGATGTTGGGCTTGAAGATACGAACATAATGGAACCAACGGTGGTTAGATTGGATTAGCTGTTCACGAGCAATCATGAAAAGAAGCGACATGGCGTGTGTGTGTCTGTCTATGTGTTTCTGCACGATTAGTGTGTGTTTCAGCTATATATTTTTTCGGCTCCTGAAAATATAACTCTTATCCAAAATCTAGGTCTTATGCAATTTCAGCTCTTTTGTGTTAGTTTGACTATAATATGTATTTTATGTCATCTCCAACTCTGCTCCGAAAAATACAAAATTTTAGCATAGAATCTCATAGTTTTCCATAATAATTTATTTTTTAATTATTTTATTTCCATGTTTTAAAATAATCAACTATTAGTTCTAGTAAAAAACAACCAGATAATAAATATCGGGTACTCACATTTGTGCCATATTAGCAGTTGTTCCGGATGGTAATTTTGTTGAATCATGTTACTGCACTCCCAGATAAAGTTGTACAGAAATTTTAAAATCCGTTGCATCGCTTATGCTATACATGTCGTTTTTTCATAATACTTACCAATATTTTCTTGCGGGTCGCTTGTACCATCCCGACAAATTAACCAGCTTTACTCCTTTCGGTAATGTCTCGAATAAAATGTCATTAGTGGAGGGGCTTTTTCAAGCATAAAAAGCTCCAATGAACTTCATGTCTCATTGATTGTTCGAGAACTATAATCAGGAACGTGACTTATGGATGGTGCTCTCCAAGTAAGGTGCGGCGTAGGAGACCTCATCTTCATTATGTGGAGTGTTCTCTTTTGGATTGTCGTGCTTGGATGTATTTGTATCATTTATCTATCGTGTTTTCTCTTTATCCTATCATGGGTGAATGAATCGCTACACTAAGTAGCAATGTCTTGACGAGAGGTCACGAAGTAGTTTGCTCTACGGTCTCTTCCATTAGTGCTTTCAGAGCCTCCTGTGTGAGTCACAACTCGAGTCGTGCTGGAGCCTCGGGATTCAAACAACCTTTGTGATCTGTCTCGTGAGAAGATTGTGGTTGAGTAAGGATTCTCGAGCGACGATGTAAATTTTCCATGGACCGTGCCAAGCTGATGTTGGCTAAAATCGGATGTATCGGACCCACAGTTTAATGAATGAATAGGGATCCAACTATCGCTCTGGAGATCCGTCGAATGGTTGATGGGTGGTTACCTGCGTCACAAAGCGAATTAAGAGGCATCGAGAGGTTTCTTGGTGAATGCACATTCAAATCAGTGTTGCTCAAAATCTCTAATAATTATAAAGTCCAATTATGTCTTATGAAAATGTTCCTTAAATGATGATCTTCTTTGTTATAGAGAAATAAAAAGATTTTTGACAAGATATTCATAAGATGCTAAAATGTTATAATTGTACGACGACATTTAATTCTTCTCAATGAATTTATTCCCCACATTGTTTAGCAACAAGCTGTTGGGAATGTCAAATAGTGTATATGCGAAACATGTGAATTAATCTGGTGGAAAGCAAAATGTGAATTAAAGGTGGTCGTCTTTACTTTATGAATATAAAATTAAAATCCAGTGATGGATCATTTCAACTGTTTTCCTAAACTTGAAAAACAAAAATTGAGTTGACTATTCGCGAGAGATTATATTTCACGAATTTAAATTTAGATTTTATATTAGAGATACCAATATGCTAAGAAATATGAACTTACGAAGTTATGACGTCATATTCGATCAATATGCTAAGAAATGTACTTGAGAAGTTATGAGATTAAGAGCCCCTTTGAATTAAAAAGTTGGAAGATATTTTTTTTAAAAAAAAAAAGTGTTTTGAAATTTTATACGTGTTTGTGTATATTTTAAATGCGTTTTTTGAAACTCAAATTTATAACTTTTTAAATATTTCTTAAACAAAATACTTATTGGATCTTACTTCGAAATCAATGTCTTCGCTATGCATATTAAATCCAGTAGCTTTCCAATTATTCAACCAAATTTCTTTCGGCCTCTCCAAATTGGGCTTTCTATGGTAATTAATTGGGCTTCTCAACTTTGCCTTTTGTTGGACTCCGAGAAATGGTAATGCTGCGGCTTTGAACAGATCCGAGACCACCCCATCGTGCAAATCCAACAGATTGAAACTGCCATCCCTTCAATGGATGTTCGAAGATAGTCAACTCCAACGTCATTCCTTCTTCAATTTTAAAATGATTTCACTAGATCTTTTTGTTTGATATAACAAATTATTCAACTCGTTTCACTATTAGGACTTATATACTATCTAATATGAAACTCTTATTTAACCACTTAAAACTCTGTGGATTAAACAATGGTCAATATTCTGAGTTCTACCACACTAAGTGAATCAAAGAATGATTCAAGATATTGAACTCCTCCTGGTTGACGAGAATGCCTAATTGATCATGTTTAAACCTTATGGTAAGAAAAATATTATTTGCAAAGATTGGCGCTTTGAACAGCTTGAAAGGTTATTCTCGTTGATATTTAATGTCTACTCTTGTCCTGCTTTGTAGTGTATTCGTCAGCCTTCTCCTTATGCTCCTCTAAATAAGTGTGCCACAACGTTTGAATATAGGAGACAATTGTCATATCCCATTGTTCGAAAGATTATTTAGCTATGAGTGATGATATTTTCTTTCGTAGCTTTTTTAAATTTGTTCTTTCAAAAGCTTTTCATAATAATGGTATTTGTACTTGATCCTTTAAATAAGCCAAAATAAATAAATGCTATTAAATGTTTAGATAGACTTGTTGCCGATTATAAGTCGAAAGTGGTTGATAATCTCTCTCCGGCAGAACATAATTTGGTATCTATTGGGATATATGTAACAGATGATTTTATAACTTTTTAGTTGATTGAGTTTACTCATGCAGAAGGAAGTTTCTTTTATCTGGATGGTCAATTTGACCATATTCATCCGGCTGATGTTTTCTATGGTGTTCTTTGACCTGAGAATTCTTTTATCCATAAAATAAAATTTGTTTGGATGATTTGGTTTATCCGTATATTCTAATTTACCCAGAACATTGAATTTATCCGGAGAAAATATGTTTTATCCTAAAAATCTACTTTATCCGATTAAAATATGTTATCTGGCAGAAATATTTTATATGGAAACTCTATTCCATCCCTATGTGTTAGGATCAAATGCTTACCATTAAACCAAAAGCTATAGCTAACGGTAATGGTGCAACTCCAATCTTTTAAACCTTATAGTAATTCAAACGCTACAGTTCGATTGCTCTACCTAGCAGGAGCAATTATTGAGCTTCAATAATCCCCTCCCAATAATTGCACTACTTCCAATCAATGAGAATCGAATCCATGACATTGATTATGATACCAATTGTAGGATCGAACATTTGCCGTTTTACCAAAAATTATAGCTGGTGGTAATAATGAACCTCCAATCTTTTAAACCATATAAAAACTCAAACTTCCGGTTCAACCGCTCTACTTAGCAAGGACAATTATTACACTTCAATAATCTTTCTCTCAATAATTGTACTCCTTGCAATCAATGAGAATCGAACCCATAACCTTGGCTCTGATACCAATTGTTAGGATCAAGCGCTTACCACTAGGCCAAAAAATACAATTGTTAGCCAAGGTGCAACTGTATTTCCTTATTATGTGGCAGTGCAGAATGGACCTATTATGTGCATTAGGTTCAGGCTATTAGACCCATAAGTACGATGAGGGTTTGTGTCTAACTGCTGGTGTTGTCCCATTTACCTTAGAGATCAATCTACCGTCGGCCCTATCCCGAGCAGAGATAATATTGTCTCTTAAAATCCGACATCACTTTTACAGTCCACTTGGCCAACCAGATCAAGCGGCCAGCAGCTTGATGTACGAGAGCTTCCCAGGAGGTCATCCATCCCAGTACATCTCTCACCCATGCACGCTTAACTCAACAACCCCTCCTTCCCAAGAAGTATAGAAAATGCTTCTTGAGAGACTCGAACCCCTGACCTCGCTCTGATACCAATTGTTAGGATCAAGTGCTTACTACTAGGCCAATAGATATAGTGTTAGCCAAGGTGCAACCTTATTTTTTATAATGTATCAGCATATAGTGCACCTATTATGTACGTTAGGATCAAGCTGTTAGGCCCATGAGTAGAGGAGAGTACGTCTCTAACTGTTGGTGATGTCCATTTCTCTTAGAGATCAGTCTAACCTTACCCTAGCGCTGGCCCTATCCCCAGTAGAGATAATATTACCCGATAAAATCCAGCATCACTTTTACAGTCCATTTGACCAACCAGATAAAATGGTGCAACGTCAGTAGCTTCACGTCCGAGAGTTTCCCAGGAGGTCATCCATCCGAGTACTTCTTGTTTGAGTAGGTGCCCAGCTAGCCAACTGTTGGTAGTGGGCTTGTTGACTCTACAGTAAAAATGATCATTGTTCATATAATTTACATTTGCCTGGCATTCTTTATCTTCATTATGATTACAAATTGTTGGATAAAGTCCTTGAATGCCCTATAGTGTATGTTAGATGTGATAGTGGATTTGATGGCTATCATGAAACACATCTAATAGTCACTGTATGTTCTAAACGAGTTCCTAGTCGATTGGACCGTCCAAAAGAGGATAAGGGCCGCCCGAGCTTGAGACTAGCACATGCGATGCAAAGTACCACGTTTCATTGGTAGGGAACATAGTGATGTTTTGAGAATGAGATGGATAGTGACCTGGTGATCTATCGAGCCACCCTCGCTCGAACTTTCCAGGTGGTTATCATTTGTCGAGTGAATTAAGTCCGAGGTATTGATTGTACAGATTAGTCCTCATTATTTGAAACGTCATGGAGACTTCACATGATAGATGCCTCACTTTGACCCGTTTACCGACTCAGTTGGGGTCATCAGGTGGCAGGATTGGGTGAGGTCCCTATGTATGTAGGATTTGATGCTTCATTGTCGATGATTCATCACTTGTCCTTGTGCGTGGATATGTTATGATATCTGAGAAGATACTAGTGTGACAAATCTCTAGCCAGAGTACTAGATGTGCTTTAGATAAATGGGTTTACCTAGCAGCACATGCGATGTCACTGTTTGATCTCCAAGATGAATGCATGCCTATCGAATCTCTAGTGACTCTCGATTTACCAATGATCGTTGATTCGATTGGGATATTTGAGCTGAAAGGACCGTACTGTACGCTAACCATGGCCAACTGGTTCTTGCAGGCACTATCAGTGATACCTAGGGGATAATGGGGAGATGTTGCTAGATGCTTTACTATGGTCCGATGGGTAAGTCCGAAAATGTGTTTTCGAAGTCACAAGGAGTTGTGAGCCCACGGTTAGCTGTGTCCCTGAACCATTGAGGGTTATACAAGTACTGGTTTCTCAATTCCCGTAAAATGGTGCTCAAAGTGTTGAGTATATTAGGAGGAAGGATGGAAGTATGAATTCCTAAATTGGCTGGATAAGTATGATTTTACGTTTAGCTGATAGGGGTCTAACTGCTATTTTGGATTAGGTGGTCTGAGAAATTGTTTTTGCATCATAATTTACAGTTTTGAAAACTGTGCAGATCGGTCAGATCCAATCTGTCCATCAATCGGGATTATGATGAAGCCACAACGATGGACTCAAAACCAATGTTCTCTGGGTCTGGGCCTGTTCTGGGCCCATTAACCTGGTTTAAGCCCATGAAATATCTATAAATACGAGCTTAGAGATAGCTTTTCACTTGAACCAAGTTGTATTGACAACCTCCATAGCTCCCCTCCCTTCCTCTCGCCCTCCTCCTCTCGCCGTCGGCGTCGTCGTCGACGCCACGCCATCGTCGCTGTCGGAATTAGTTCCGACCGTCTCAGCGTGGAGATTCCGTTTGCGAAATTTTCACTGGTTTCCTAGTGCAGACCAGTGAAGGAATTGAGATTCCGGTCATGGATCGGATTAGACGATTGGAGCCGTTCAACCGTTGAAGGGCTATCTTCCTTAGCGGAATAGTAGGAGCCGGGCGCCAAGTCGCCAAAGGTAAATACTCTAAACATCCTTTGTATGTGTAGTTTTATTCATGTATTGATTGTTCCCAGGATCTATTAATTTTAAACTTCCGCTGCCCCCCGAGAGCGGGATCCGGATCCGTCGCTGCGCCAACACTTCTCTCACCCATGCACGCTTAACTCAATAATATCCCCCCAAGAAGTATAGAAAATTCTTCTTGACAAACTAGAACCCCTGACCTCCTCTGATACCAATTGTTAGTATCAAGCGCTTACCATTAGGCCAAAAGCTATAGCTGTTAGCCAAGATGCAATTTTATTTCCTTATAATGTGACAGCACGGAGTGTACCTATTATGTGTATTGGGATCGGACTGTTAGGCTAATGAGTCCGAGTAGGGTGCATGTCTAACTGCTGGTGCCGTCTCATTTCCCTTAGAGATCAGTCTTAGCCCTTATTGTGACGCCCGAACACACGGGAATCACAAATTGGGGTAAATAAAAATTTTCGAATAAAAAGAATGTCTGAAAGACAATTTGTTATAAGCTGTATTTCTTATAACTTTGAAAGAAACTGAAAACATGAAAACAAAATCTAACATTAAATTGCGCGCCAACTACTGGAAACGTTTGCGGAAAAACAGACTTTATTATAAATTGCAATTGCGATTTACAACAGCTGATATTCTATGTAAATGTACAACTGTTGCAACTGATCTAATAAAGTACATTCTAAAACAAAACAATATCAGCTATGACATGGAAAACCCTGGCCTTTGACAAACACACACCGCCCAACAGCTGATTCAAGTTTCACCTTCTGTTCGCTCTCCAGTTGTCGCACCTGCACCATTTTAAAAGCTAATGAGCCTAGGGGCTCAGCAAGTAAAACCTGAATAATAACAAGTTCAAATACACAGGTGGACATCTGTTCAATACATAAGTTAAAGGAACATCAATGAACAATATCATTCTCTTTCGTAAACATTTCATAAACATTTATTATTTCTTTCATTAACTTGGAGACAGGGGATAATAGCTCAAATCTCAACATCATTATCATTTTCCCTTAGATTTATGGCTCAGAAGCTCTCCTTAGGTCAGTGTTGCACCTGATCAAATGACTACTGATATCAGTCTTAGCCTTTGGCTTCTTTGCGTTAGGGCAACCGACATATAGACGACTGCTCGCCCTTCTCTTTATGGGAGGGCAACTGATAGCTGCTCACCTCACCCATTATGACCGTCTGTTATCTTTGTTAGAGTAGATGCCCAACTAGCCAACTTGTGGCGTGTGGGTTTTATAGACTCTTGTACAAACAGTCTTTATATATGATATTCGCATTTACTTATATGGCATTCTTTACTTTCATTATGTGTGTAATGATTTACAATTGCGTTGAGTAAAGACCTAGAATGCACTAAAGCGTATGTTAGATGTGATAGTGGGTATGACGGCTATCATGAAACACATCTAATAGTCGATGTGTATTCTAAACGTGTTCCTAGTCGATTGGGCCGTCAAAATGAGGATAAGGCCGCCCGAGTTCGAGACTAGTATCTGCGATGCAAAGTACCATGTTTCATTGGCAGGGAACATTGTGATGTTCTGAGCATGCAGATAGATAGTGACCTGGTGATCTATCGAACTACCCTCCTTCGGACTTTCCAAGTGGTTGCCATTTGTCGAGTGGA
>KQ991577.1:31282-44226 GCA_001598015.1 Dorcoceras hygrometricum | reverse complement strand
CATCAAAACATCATTTTGAACCCATCTTTCTTTCCTTCTTCCATACATAAATCATTTTAAACATGAACTTTAAACATATTGTAACATATAGGCAAGAAGACTCAGAAAACATCAATATATGCTTTAAATGGTGAGTCAAGAATCAGATTTTACTTGCCTTAACGAAGCTTTGCAACAGCAACCGATTCCTGCAGAAATCTTCTCCTTTAAGCAACGCACGAATTTCTCTGGAAAATATTTTGAAGAACACTAAAGATTTTCTTTGTAAATGATAAGGATCTTGCTTTCAAAACATGTTTTTAGATGAAAGGGATTAGTGGCATGCTACTTGTGAAATTAAGCATGACACACTTATAAAATTTAGTAAAATTCCCTTCCTCTCATTTTAATTTGTAAAACACCAAACCTTTTTCAAAAGAAATCATTTGTCCTTCTTAAATATATTTCAATCCCTTAAAAACTGCTTGTGCATCACCTTTGGAGTCATCCACTGAAACCAGCTGCGTCACATCTATTTTTCTGAAATCATTGAAATCAGGCAATGCATAACATTTTAACATGCCATTTTAAATCTATAAAATGAACAAAATGCATAATGTGGTCCTATGGATTTTGGGGCGTTACACTTATCCTACCATCGGTCATATCCTCAACAGAGATAGTATTACCCGTTAAGATCTGACATCACTTTTACAGCCCACCTGGCCAACCAAATCAAGCTGCGCAACAGCTTGACGTACGAGAGTTTCCCAGAATGTCACTCATCCCAGTACTTCTCTCACGCATGCACGCTTAACTCAACACTATTATCACGTGCCTTAGACTTTCTTCCCCGAAAGAAGCTAAGTATACCTTAACCGATTTAAGATTGCAAGAGAACAAGAGAAAACTTTGAGAGAATATTGTTATATTACTTGAATGCTTCAAGACTTGGTTGATTTACAAATGAATGAGAGCTACCTATTTATAGGACTCATCCATGGGATGGATGGTCAAGATCCTTTTGATCCTACGGTGGATATTAAGTCTCTAGAATGATCTCAGGAAATCCAAGAGAATATTACATGGAAGGATCTAGATATGTGCTACTATACATGCATCTAGACTATTCTACTATCATGTGGAGTTTGTATGAATATACAAGGTGATTCTAGAGAATTCCACTAAGCTCAAGTGGATTCTAGAACCTTGGAAGCATCCTCTTGTGGTCTTATTCTATGGCTCGTGACATCCTCCCTACTTTTACCGGCAATGTCCCCATTGCCCTTGTGGAAAAAGTTGATATGGTCTTGGAATTGGTCCCTCGGATGGTTCCAACTTGCTTCGCTGTCTAGCAATCCTTTCCACTTGACAAGGTACTGGTGTCTCGGTGGGTGATGCTTCCTTCGAACTACTCGATCGGCTAAGATGGCTTCAACCTCACGATCGTATGACACCTTGACCTGTATCAGTGCTCTTTTGGAAGAGCTTCTGTTCGGATCTTCCATGTCTCGTTGGAATGGTTTGAGTAGGCTAACATGGAAGACAAAATGGAATTTCTTGAGCTTTGGTGGGAGCTCAAGTTTGTATGCAACCTTACCGATACATTTCTCGATCTGGAATGGCCCTTCGTACCTCCGTATTAGCCCCTTGTGTATTCCTTTATGCTTCTGCTGCGTGTATATTTTTACTAATACAAGGTCCTCAACACTGAATTCAGCCGGAGTCCGCTTCTTACCGGCCCACTTCTTCATTCTCTTGGCAGCCTTATGAAGGTAGGACTTCGTGATATCAGCTTTCTCTTGCCTCTCCTTGGCAAACTTATATGCGACTAGATTCGTCTCTGTGTATCTTGCGCCAATGTCTTGAGGAGTAGTGGGTTGATAACCGAGTATGAGTTCGAAAGGCTCTTACTAGTGGACTCGTTCGGTTTCAAATTGAAGGAGAATTGGGCAACATCAAGAAGTTTTTCCCAATCTATTTGGCTAGCACTGACAAAATGCCTCAGGTAGGCTTCGAGTAAAGCATTTACTTGCTCGGTTTGCCCCTAATATTTGATCTCAAGAGCTTGAAAAATTCGGTCCAAAACTTCCCAGTGAAGCATGGATCTCTGTCTCTCACGATGTTTCCCGGCACATCCCAATATTTGACAACATGCTTCAAGAATAATCTGACCGCTTGTTCCACGCTGCAGTCTTTCGGAGCCGGAATGAAAATAGCATACTTTGAGAATCTATCAACCACCACAATGATGCTACCACATCCTTGATGATAAAGTCCATGGACACGCTTTCCCACGGATGTTCCGGGGCAAAGGTTGGAGAACCCCCTTCGATGTATGAGCTTCGCCTTTGTCTTGTTGGCACACAAGACAAGTTTTCACAAAGGCCTCAACATCTTCCCGAATGTGTGGCCAATAGTATCATTCTTCCACAATTGCCAAAGTGCGTTGAACGCTCGGATGTCCCGCCCACTTTGAATCATGGGATTCCTTGAGTACTTCCCTACGTAGGCCTCCATGTACGGGTACATATAATCAGTTTCCCTTGGTATATAGGAGACCCTCACTTTGCCATAATCTCCTAGTCTTCCCATCCTTGATGTAGGCTAGGAGTGTTTGAGCCTGGGGGTCATGAGCTAACCCCTCTTTGATTCAGTCTTTTATATGGCCTTGTGCAATGGAGATGGTTGCTAGTTCCGAATTTCGGCTCAGAGCATCGGAAACCACATTGACCCGCCCCGGCTTGTATTATAGTTCATACCCCAACTCCGCAAAGAAATCTTGACACCTTGCTTGCTTGAGAGACAGCTTCTTTTGAGTTTGGAAATATCTTGTGGCGATATTGTCAGTCATGACCACAAACTTTGATCCCAGTAAGTAATGTCTCCACGTCCGAAGGCAGTGAACTACGGCAATCATCTCCTTTTCTTGGGTGGTGTATCTTCTTTCAGTGTCGTTAATCTTTTTTTCGCTTTCAAAAGCTATAGGATGGCCATCTTGCATGAGTACCCCTCCGATGGTATAATCTGATGCATTGGTGTGTACTTCGAACGGTTTGGTGTAGTTGGGAAGTGCCAGAACTGGTCCTTGAACCATTGCTTTCTTCAAACCTTCAAAGGCTTGTTGACACCGAACATCCCACTCCCAGACTTGGCCTTTCTTTAGTAGCTCGATGAGAGGTGTCGCAATGTGGGAGTAGCCTTTGATGAAACGCCGATAGAAGTTGTCTAACCCCAAGAACGATCATAGTTCCATTACTTTGGTGAGAGCTTCCCACTCTTGGATGGATCGCACCTTGCCGGCATCCATGCGTATGGTGCTTGACCAATGATATGTCCCAAGAATGATATTTTCGGTTGACCAAACATGCTTTTCTCCTTCTTGACATAAAATTCATTGACTCGAAGTACTTCGAGGACTGTTTTGAGATGGTGGACATGTTCCTCGATAGTATTGCTATATATGACAATGTCATCAAGATATACTACTAAGAATTTGTCCAAGGATGGATTTAGTACCTTATTCATTAGAGTGCAAAATGTGGATGGTGCATTGTGTTATAGTAGGTGCCCAACTAGCCAACTTGTGGCGTGTGGGTTCCTGTTGACTCTTTGTAAAACGATCTTTATTTATGAAATTCGTATTCTTTTATGGCATTCTTTATCGTCATTATTTTTATAATGTTAACAATTGTGTTGGATAAAGACCTAGAATGCATCATAGTGTATGTTAGATGTGATAGTGGATATGATGACTATCATGAAACACATCTAATAGTCACTGTGTATTCTAAACTCGTTCCTAGTCGATTGGACCGTCAAAATGAGGATAAGGCCGCCCGAGATTGAGACTAGCATCTGCGATGTGAAGTACCACGTTCATTGGTAGGGAACATTGTGATGTTCTGATGAAGATGGATAGTGACATGGTGATCTATCGAACTACCCTTGTTCGGACTTTCCAAGTGGTTACCATTTTTCGAGTGGATTAAGTCCGGGGTCTTGATTGTACAGATTAGCCCTTATTACTCGAAACGTCATTGAGACTCTACATGATAGGTGCCTCACTTTGACCCATTTACCGAATCGGTTGGGGTCATCAGGTGGTGGGGTTGGGTGAGGTCCCGATGCATGTAGGAGTCGATGCTTCGTTGTCGAGGATTCACCGCTCGCCTTTGTGCGTGGATATCCTATGCTATCTGAGGAGATAATAGTGTGAAAAATCTCTGGCCAGAGTACTAGATGTGTTTTGGGTAAATGGGTTTACCTAGTAACACAAGCGATGTCACTATTTGATCTCCAAGATGTATGCATGGTTATTGGATCTCTAGCGACTCTCGATTTACAAATGGTCATTGATCTGATCGAGATATTTGTGTTGAAAGGACCGTACTGTACGCTAACCATGACCAACTGGTTCTTGCAGGCATTATCAGTGATACCTAGGGGATCATGGGGCGATGTTGCTAGACGCTTTACCATGATCCGATGGGTCAGTCCGAAAAATATGGTTTCGGAGTCACAAATGTTGTGAGCCCACGGCTAGTTGTATCCCTGAACCATTGAGGATCACACAAGTACTGGTTTCTCAATTCCCGCACGGAAAGTAAGCTCAATTTGTTGAGTATAGGAGGAGGAAGGATGGAAGTGCGACTTCCTAAAATTAAATAGGGTCAAAATGCAATTTCCTTAAAGTTTGGGCTAGTTTGACTATCCTTGAAACTTGCAGGGGCCAAACTGCTATTTTGGATTAGGTGGTCCGAGGCCCTGGGGTATTCATTTGATTTGTACCAAAAGCTCTTCAGCTTATATTCTCCCTTCCTCTCCTCTCCTCCCCACGCCGCCGCCGCCCCACCGTCGCCGCCCGTCGCCGCCGTCGGACTTGTTTCGACCATTTCGGCGAGGAGATTCCGTCCGTGAAATCTTCATCGTGTCTTCTAGTGCAGAGCGGTGAAGGAATTGGGATTCCGGTCATGGACAGGATTAGGAGGCCAACAACCGCCAACCGTTGAAGTGTCGATTTTCTCGTGAAATTGGTCGGAGCCAGGCTCCTAGACGCCAGCAAGGTACCGTTCTAAACATCCTATGTATGTTTATGAACTATTTTACAGGTGTATTGACCGTTCCCGGGCTCCAAAATTTAAATCTTTCGCTGTGCCCCAGGAGCGGGATCCGGATCCGCCGCTGCGCCAACACATTGGTGAGTCCGAATGGCATCACCAAGAATTCGAAAGTTCCATAGCAGGTAGTACATGCGGTCTTGGCAATATCATCATCCGTAATTCGAACTTGCCAATAGCCCGACCTTAAATCAAGCTTCGTGAAGTATCTTGCAGCACCGAGTTGATCGAACAAATCAGCACTGAGGGGGATGGGATACTTGTTCTTGATAGTAAGCTTGTTGAGTGCTCGGTAATCGATGCACATCCGGAGTGACCCATCCGTCTTCTTTGAAACAAAACTGGTGCACCATAGGGGGATTTTGTGGGTCGGATATATTCTGCTTCTAGCAGCTCTGTCAATTGCTTCCACGTCTCAAAAAGTTCCGGTGGAGCAATGCGATAAGGAGCTCTAGAGGGTGGTTGAGCCCCAGGGATAAGCTCAATGGCATGATCTACTCCACACCATGGAGGTAACTTCTTTGGTAGTTCCGGTGGCATACGTCTTGAAATGCTTCCAGTACATCCTTGATTTTCCTAAGGATAGGATCATTGACCAGAACTACTTCACTTGGCTTAAGATCAACCGAATAGGTGACTTCATTCTTCTGCAAGCCCTTGTAAGTTGCATAGCTGATAGCAACTTTGTAGCCGGCCTAACTTCCCGTATTATTGGCATCACACATTGGTGCTTGGGCTCCAATATGCACAAGGAGTTGGAGAATGGCACAATCATGGAAAATATACGATCAAGGAAGGAGATCCCTATAACCATCTCGTAATCATCCATACGAATAATGGAAATGTTCTCCTTACCTTGCCATGTGCCAATGCGGAGAGGCATGTCGCGGCAGGTTCCAACAACTGGAACTTATTTGGAGTTCACTGTCTTGAGGAATCCTCCATCCTTATGTGGCTTTAACCCAAGTTTCTCGGCAGCATCTTTGGTCATAAAGATCTCCGAGGCTCCGGTGTCGAGCAAGGCATTGAGTCGGCGCCTTGCCACTTCCTCTTCGATGAACATCATCCCTTTCGGGTGACCAAAACTTTGGTTTTGATGGCACTTAGGCGGCGGAGCGCACCGAGTTGGGAGATTTCATTCTCATGCTCCGTATCCTCCTCCCGGATAAGTGCCGACAATTTAGACCGTTTAGGGCACTCCCTTGCCCAGTGCGGACCATCGCACAAGAAACATTTGATGCTTGGCTCGTCACATTTATTCTTGGGTCCTTTGTCTTTGAAGTGTGACTTCCTTGCAGAGCCATCCTCCTTGGATGCATATTCCTTGCCTTTGCCTCCCCCACTTTTGGCGGAGTTAGGGGACTTTTGGGAGTCATTCTTCTTGAACTCGATGAGTGATTCGATTGTGGCGATTGCTTGTGACACAGACTGGACACTACGATGTTGGAGCTCCATCTTTGCCCAGCCCTTCAACACGTCCATGAAGGTGAATAGAGCGTCCTTGACACTCATATCGAGAACTTCAAGGAGAAGCTCTTGGAATTCTCGGCAGTATTCCCGTACTTCACCCTTTTGACTAAGACGACGTAGTTTGGCCCGAGCTTCATACTCAGCATACTCGAGATAGAACTGTTTCTTTAGTTCGGTAACAAGTTGAGACCAAGTGTTGATGTTTGTGCTACCATGCCTAACATCATCACATCTCCTTCTCCACCAAGTCATAGTAGTTTCGGTAAGCTAAAGGGCAGCAGTTCTTACCTTGGTGGCGTCGTCGGTGATCCCTAAGCAATTGAAATATTGTTCCATACCCCATAAAAAGTTCTCAATATCTTCTTTTTCCAGTATATGGCTTGGGTTTTGGAACCTCCAACCTTGGCATCGGGTTGATAGTGCCGGCAAGTCCCGTGTTAGCTCAGCTCGTTGCTAGGGTCTCTTTGAGTCCCTCTACCTTGGCCCGTAGCGCATGGACCATGGATTCTAGTGCTTCATTCCGTTGAAGCAATTCATGGACAGCAGCACTCAAGGCTCCTTTCATCTCTCCATGCAAATCTTCGTGGCTTCTCTCTGCCTCGATTTTCCCGATGCGTTCCTCATGAGTTGCATGCCTCTCCTCCATGTCGCCATGTTGGATCTGTGTTTACAGATCAGAATCTTAATTTTGATTAACACAACCTGCTATTATTTTACTAACTATTTAACTTAAGTGCGCAGGTTGAGCTGAAACAAACAGACGCGATTTCGAAGGCCTAAACGAAGGAATTTGACCAAAAAGTAGCTCAGTCACGTAGTAGTCGTGAGTCTTACTCGTTGGGCCGTTTTCGGAGGGGGTAGCATCGGCCTCATGCAAAAATACCCAGCCGGATTATAAAGTCTACTCAGCAGCGAGCTGGAATAAAGCACTGTAGCATATCAGCTGCGTGAAGAAGATGAGAACAGTTAGAAAAGAAGAGAGCTGATAGAGAATATCTTAATGCAGATTGAGGACATCCAAGCTGGTACAGTGAGGGGACGCCCGAGCTGGATCAGTAAAGGAAGATTAGAAAGGTAATCCAAAGCTGGTACAGTGAGGGGACGCCCAAGCTGGTTCAGCAGAGGAGATCCAAGCTGATCAAGTAGTTCTGCGTAGAAGAAGACCTGAGTTACAAAGAGCAGAATCAGCTTAGAGCAGTTGTGGTCAAGAGCAGCTCAGAACTAAAAACAGATAAGAAGTGAACAAAACCAGCTGGGACAAACCAGCTCAGCGACCAGCTTGGAGCAACCAGCTCAGACGGACAAAGCAGTTTGAACACAAATACATGTGAAGATTGAATTAACGTTGTTCAAATTGATTTGCCGCGTCCTGTTCACATCAGGAACAGATTCACAGAGCTCAATTTCAGCAAAGGCTGCAGCGCATTAAATGAAGAGAGCTCAGAGTCATCAAAGCCTGCAAATGCATTAAATGCAAAAGGACACAAGGTACGACACTGTCAAAACTTTACAGAAGCCTTTACAACGGCTACATATTTGTGTCCAACGGATATAATTGCACAAAAGGCTATATCAAGAGAAGAAGCTGGCAGTAGTGAAAGGTGTGCACAAGAGCAGAACGAAAACAAAACATTGAGAGATGCACAACAATAACAGGGAAGAAAAAAGATTATATTCAGCTTAGGAGAAGCACTTCCCAGTGGGTGAAAAACAAAATAAAGAATGAGCTTACACTGTAAAATTCTCACGCACAGATTCACTCACATATGAGAGATGAGAGATTAATTGATTAGTTGAGTGAATCAGATCAAATACTTCCATTGTAGTCTTTGGACAAAGACGTTAAACAATTCTAGTAGTCTTTCGCACTAGAATGAGCTTACACTGTAAAATTCTCACGCACAGATTCACTCACATATGAGAGATGAGAGATTAATTGATTAGTTGAGTGAATCAGATCAAATACTTCCATTGTAGTCTTTGGACAAAGACGTTAAACAATTCTAGTAGTCTTTCGCACTGAGACAGTAAAGAAGTGTGGGTAGCCTTTCTCACTGAGGCGTAAAATAAGTGTTGTTAGTCACACAGCTTGCGGGCTTAGTGTGCAGTGGTTGATGCTAGGAGTTCTTGCGGCTGTCGGTCGTAGGAGTGGGTTGCAGCGAGGGTCGTTGTAATCAAAGCCTCTAGTGGATCCTTCCCGTTGCGGAAAAAGGGGAAATGTAGGAGATTGAGCTCCGAACTTCCATAAACAAATTCGCAACGTACAATTTTTATTTACAGCTTTCTGCACTTAGTTTCTGCATACTCATTGCATGTTTTAAAACCTGTTCATTTAGCTTTCAATTTTCAGAGTTCAGTTTGGGTTGTTTCCGCGTGAGTTTATTTCATACCCAATCTGTTTATCGGTGCTCAAAATCTTTCAAGAACACTGAGCTACAACAGTTCAAGATATAAATAACCAGATCACTTGTTCTTTCAATGAGCTGGTTTCAACGACCAGCTAGTACTAGGCTCTTGCACTGCGCTGGTTTAGCGCTGAGCTGGTCATACATAAAAGCAATCCCGTTTCAGCATCCAGCTGGAACCTGCTTAGTGACAGTAGTCTGATTTCAGCGTCCAGCTGAATCCAACTTCTTATTTGCGATCTAGTTGGTCCCTCTAAGTGCTGGTTATTGACTAAATAACTTCCGTATACACTAACAGAGGGTAAAATCGATCCTAACACGCCGACAACAACTTCGAGTTTGATTATACAGGATTGAAAGGAACTCACCACGTCCCTTGACTTGTCCCTCCGGCCTTTGGATTGCTCGGTCACTTCCGACATTATAACACCTTCGATGATCTCTTGTACTCGAACCATGCTCTGATACCACTTGTCACGTGCTTAATTCTTCAAACTCGAACACGTGCGACACTTAGACTTTATTCCCCGCAAGAAGCTAAGTGAGCCTTAACCGATTTAAGATTGCAAGAGAACAAGAGAAAGTTTTTGAGAGAATATTTCTATATTACTTGATGCTCCAAGACTTGGTTTGTTTACAAATGAATGAGAGCTACCTATTCATAGGTCTTATTCATGGGAAGAATGGTCAAGATCTATTTGATCCTCGATGGAGACTAAGATTCCAGAATGATCTAGGAAATATCCGAGAGAATATTACATGGAAGGATCTAGATATGTGCTACTCTACATGCATCTGGACTATTCTACTATCATGTGGAGTTTCTTACATTTTACCCAATTTGGTTTGTACTTATCTTGAAATTTATAGGGAGTTAAATATTAGACAATTAAAAAAATAGGGTGTGTATACCAAATTAAAACTCATCGGACTTATTTGTTATTTTTAAAAAAACATAAGAAGGATGTATATTTAAATAATGTTTGGGTTTTCTGTAAATATGATAAACTCGGCAGGTAACGTAATTATTCCTTTAATATAACACAAATTATTAACAAGTATGGGAACTAAATTCCTAATTTATGGAAAAAAAAAGTGGATATCGTTGATGCATATTTATATATTACGAAATAGATTTTTTAATTAGAAATGAAAATGTTTTCCTTTGAAAAAAGGAAACAAATGCTTTTCCTGCCTCCGCATCTTGTCATTGGAGGGATTATTTTCCGGGATTTTGTATGTAAAAGCCTCTTCAAATCCGGCCTATTGATATTGATTCGATGATCCTATGGGATTTGCGCCACTTGAAAAAGTTACAAAAGGTCGCCACTTTCAAAGTACACTTGAATGTTTTTTTCAGAAAAACAAAAATTGTCCACTTTGATTTTGTTCTCATTCTAATGCCATACTAATTGTTTTAATAAAAAAACAAAGAAAGTGGCTTCAAAAAGCAAAGAGTCGTTGACTCTAGTATATAGACATTTTGAATTAATTATTTCATAAGTCAAATATATGTCGCTAAAGGCTTATTTACTTAACTTAAACTTTTTTTTTTTTTGTTAAAACGTATAAGAATTAGCTCTTTGTTAATTTAAATTTTACGAGAAGGAACATGCATTGTCTGGTGACCACAAGTTAGAATCCTAGATGTTTTTTTTTTTAATATTATGAGTGGAGATTTGATATTTGGGTCTCGGATCCAAGACCTTGTCCTAGATTTGAAACACTGACATCAAATTATTTACATATTATGTTGTAATTAATCAAGAGATGCGTTTTGCTAAATTAGTTTAATTGTTACTAAGTAGATTAAGGTTTATCATTTTAAATTTAGTGGAGATATGTTGGTATATATTCATTCTTTTGGATATTAATAAGAAAATTGAATTGCATATATGTTTGGGTTTTTGGGATTTTTTCATATATCATCAAATTTTATATGCGACACTAAAATTAATAAATAGATGGTAAATCACGATAAGTTTGGATCAAACGCTTATCATTCAACTAAAACTGCAACTATTAGTGGAATACATCTTTATTTCTTTATACATATTATGCATTAGGGTTTGATTGTTAGAGCCATGAGTTTGATAAGGTGCATGTCTAATTATTAGTGTTGTCTCATATCTCTTTGATGTTAATCTGACTTTTTCCCTACTGACGGTCATCTTCCCAAGAGAAATGTATTAACTTTTAAATTCTAGATTCACTCTTTTATGACCCAACTAGCCAACCAGATTGGGCAGCCAACATCAGCAGCTTGAAACACGAGAGCTTCTCAAAAGGTCACACATCCCGGTTGTGACGCCCTAGTTCATCGATTAAAAAAATGATGCTAAAGCGCGAATGAATACGTACACTTGCTCGGATTTTTAAAACAATTTCAAGAAATCAAGCGATTGGGGTGATTAAGCGATTCAAGAACTAAGGATTCAGCTTGTTACTGTATTGGTCCAGCAAGAACCTAAGTTGGATCGGTGCAAGTGAAGCACATGCGAACTGGATTAGCTCAAGAGTAGCGACACGCGGGCTGGAACCAGCTCGGGATACAATCAGCACGCGGGCGTGCTGGTTCATGATAAGGGATTCAGCTCAGAATGAAACAAACTGGAATACGAAGGCTAATATAGAAATTTTATCACAAAATTCAAATTCAGTTTTGAAAATCATCTGGAATGTAAAAATCTGTTACAAATTGGATCTCAACGCGGAAACAAAAATACACATCTTAAAACAGCTTGGAAACACAGTCGTCGATAAACACACATCTCCGGTACACTCCAGCTCACGCTGCCCCAGCTCTCAGCTGTCATTGTTACCTGCAACCATGAAAGCTAGTGAGCCTAGAGGCTCAGCAGGTAACTCTGATAATAACAAAGCTCACACAAAATTAACATAAGCTTAAATTTAAAGGAAGTAAGCATTAAACAACATTTTAGTAAACTGCGGTTATAAAATAACAAAAAAAATTTCTATATGAAATGTGGCGCAGAAGCTTCTAATTAGGTCGGGTCGCTTGATCAAGCTCATTTGATATCAGGATTATGGCAAAATATCACCGTTTAATCTTTTCTGTTGGAGGGGCACCCCGGTCCGTCGACCAACATCCACACTCCTGTAAACTGTGACCGTCTGTCTTATCTTTGCCACGTATCATAAAACTTTGAATTTACTTCCTTTAAACTGTAAATACGACGGGGAAACTTCTGCCTAGATCCTTCATCTCCTCATGCATTTACAGTTAAAACATTGCACTACAGATCGCACACAAGGTTCGCACTGTTAAAAAAAACTCTATTTTTCCATTGAAAATGTTAGAGTAGATGCCCAACTAGCCAACTTGTGGCGTGTGGGTTTATAGACTCTTGTATATGACAATCTTTATATATGATATTCGCATTTATTTATATGGCATTCTTTACTTTCATTGTGTTGTACGATGATTAACAATTGCGTTGAGTAAAGACCTAGAATGCACTAAAGTGTATGTTAGATGTGATAGTGGGTATGACGGCTATCATGAAACACATCTAATAGTCACTGTGTATTCTGAACATGTTCCTAGTCGATTGGGCCGTCAAAATGAGGATAAGGCCGCCCGAGCTTGAGACTAGTATCTGTGATGCGAAGTACCATGTTTCATTGTTGGGGAATATTGTGATGTTCTGATCATGCAGATAGATAGTGACCAGGTGATCTATCGAACTACCCTCGTTCGAACTTTCCAAGTGGTTCCCATTTGTCGAGTGGATAAGTCCGAGGTCTTGGTTGTACTGATTAATCCTCACGACTCGAAACTTCATTGAGACTCTACATGATAGGCGTCTCACTTTGACTCGTTTGCCGACTCACTTGGGGTCATTAGGTGGCGGGATTGGGTGAGACCCCGATGCATGTAGGAGTCGACGCATCGTTGTCGAGGATTCACCGCTCGCAGACATGCGTGGATATCCTATGCTATCTGAGG
>KQ991577.1:10313-27231 GCA_001598015.1 Dorcoceras hygrometricum | reverse complement strand
GGGAGAACTCTCGACATGAGAGGTTCACGGCTGTCAAGGAGCTTATGACAAGCCGCATGCGCGATGGGACTTCGGTCCGCGATCATGGGGTTCGTATGATTGGGCTCGTTGAAAAACTTATCTGGCCTTGATATCGCGCTTCCACACGAGCTGTCGGTGGATGTACTTCTCCTCTCGCTACCCGCTGCATTTGACCCCTTTGTGGTCAACTTCAACATGAACAAGCTGGCAGCCACCCTTGAAGAGGTGGTTAACATGCTTGTAGTGTTTGAAGGGACCATAAAGAAGGACAAACCCGTCCTCCTTCTGGGCTCTTCTTCCCCTGTGAAGAAGGGGCCCAGACGCAAGAGCAAGAAACGTTCTGCTCCTGCGAAGGAGGAAAAGTCCGCCAAGAAGCCAAAGGTAAAGGCTTCCAAACCAAACAAGTCTGAGGATGTTTGCCACCACTGCCACAAGGCTGGGCATTGGAGGAGGAACTGCAAGGAGTACCTCGAGCAGTTGCGAACTGCGAAAGGTATGTTCTATATTGAAATAAATATGTCTCTTAATTCGACTTCTTGGGTACTTGATACCGGATGTGGATCTCATATCTGCAATGATTTGCAGGTGATGACAAGAAGCCGACGTCTTAGAGAGGGTGAGACCCACTTGAGGCTTGGTAATGGAGCAAGGGTTACTGCAGTAGCTATAGGAGATGTTTATTTATTTCTGTCTTCTGATTTTAAGTTGTTGTTTAGAAACGTTTTATTTGTTCCCGAATTAATAAAGAACATTATTTCTGTTTCTATGCTTGATAGTGATGGATATTCTTGTATGTTTGCTAATTCGAATTGCAATATTTACAAGAATGAATGTTTAATTGGAATTGGGGAACGCGAAAACGATTTATACACCTTAAAATTAAAGGACGTTCCAACTCGCGATGTCGAAGCACATACAACAACGATTAAACGGAAACATGATAACTTGAACCCAGCACAACTTTGGCACGCTAGGCTAGGTCATGTTTCTCTAAGTAGGATGAACAAGTTAGTTAGGAGTGACATGTTTGATCTGTCAGACATTAACTCCCTACCGACTTGTGAATCTTGTCTTAAGGGAAAGATGACCAAGCAACCCTTCAAGGGCAAGGGTGAGCGTGCTCAAGGCCTATTGGATTTGATCCACACTGAGTGTGCGGCCCGTTTAGTATGATACGGTCACACATACTTCATCACCTTTACCGACGATTACTCTAGGTATGGGTACTTGTACTTGATGAAGTACAAGTCTGAATCCTTTGAAAGATTCAAAGAATCAAGGCTGAAGTATAAAATCAATTAGGAAAACGTATTAAAGCACTTCGATCCGATCGAGGTGGTGAATACTTGAGTGCTGAATTTCAAGACTATCTGAAAGAGAATGGGATTCTCGCATAGTGGACCCCTCCGGCCACACCACAGCTCAACGGTGTAGCGGAGCGTCGTAATCGGACCTTGTTGGACATGGTTCGATCTATGATGAGCTTCACTGAGCTTTACCTCGTTTTGGGGCTATGCGCTCGAAACGGCGGTATTGTTGTTAAACAATGTCCACACCAAGGCAGTGGATAAGATCCCATATGAGATATGGATGGGCAAACCACCCAAGTACTCATACATGAGGATTTGGGGATGTCCTGCTTACGTGAAGCAGACACTGGGAGATAAGCTGGATCCATCTTATGCTACTTCATTGGGTATCCAAAGAATTCCATTGGATACTACTTCTACTATCCCAGTGAAACAAAAGTATTTGTTTCTAGGAATGCCACCTTTATGGAAAGGGAATTTCTACTTGATAGAAAGGGCAAAATAGTAGAACTCGAAGAGGTTCGAGATCCAATCGAAGTACCAGGTGAGTCTCCCGCACCTACAGAGCCAATACCAGAAATGGACGCACCTAGGAGATCCGAAAGGGTTCCTAGGGCTCCTGAGAGATATGGTTTTCTCCTTGAAGATGATCAAGGTGATCAAGTTGTTGGATCTGATCCGAGAACTTTCAAGGAGGCAATTTCCGATGCTGATTCTAATTTGTGGCTTGAAGCAATGCAGTCTGAGTTTGACTCAATGCATGCTAACCAATTTTGGACTCTTGTTAACCCTCCCGAAGGAATTATTCCTATTGGGTGTAAATGGGTATACAAGAGGAAACTTGGGCCTGATGGTAAGGTAATGACCTACGAGGCGCGACTGGTCGCGAAAGGTTACACTCAAAGGCAAGATGTTGACTATGATGAAACCTTCTCGCCAGTCGCAATGTTCAAGTCGATTAGAATCTTGTTAACCATAGCCGCATGGTACGACTATGAGATATGGAAAATGGATGTGAAAACTGCGTTCCTTAATGGAAACATCAAGGAAGAGATCTATATGACGCAGCCTGAGGGTTTCACATCTGTTGGAAGCGAGCATAAGGTATGCAAGCTTCAGAGATCGATCTACGGTCTCAAAAAAGCATCGTGAAGTTGGAACCTGAGATTCGATGAAACAATTAAGGAATTTGGTTTCATCAAGAATCCCGAGGAGCCATGTGTATACAAGAAGGTAGTTAAGAGCGCTGTGACATTCCTCGTACTTTATGTTGATGACATTGTACTCATTGGGAATGATGTAGGAATGCTGCAGTCAACTAAAGTATGGTTGTCTAGTAGATTTTCGAGTTGATGACATTGTACTCATTGGGAATGATGTAGGAATGCTGCAGTCAACTAAAGTATGGTTGTCTAGTAGATTTTCGATGAAGGACATGGGTGAAGCATCCTATATTCTTGGAATACAGATCTATCGGGATAGATCTAAACGGATGCTCGGACTCACCCAAGCTACCTACATCGATACCATACTAAAGAGGTTCTCTATGGAAGAGTCCAAGAGAGGACACCTACCTATGTGCCACGGGGTCACTATATCTAAGTCTATGTGTCCAAAGACTGATGAGGAGATTGAGAGTATGACACGTGTGCCATATGCCTCGGCAATAGGTAGTATTATGTATGGCATGATCTCGACTAGACCTGATGTCGCATATGCTCTGAGTGTCACGAGCCGCTACCAGGACAACCCCGGCCAATTGCATTGGAAGGCTGTGAAGGATATTCTTAAGTACTTACGAAGGACTAAGAATATGTTCATGGTCTACGGGGGTGGTGAACTGAAACTGGAAGGCTACACTGATTCTAGCTTCCAGTGTGACGTGGATGATTCGAAATCAACCTCTGGATTTGTATTCATACTCAATGGTGGTGCTGTCTCTTGGAAGAGTTCCAAACGAGACACCATCGCGGATTCAACCACTGAGGCTGAGTACATCGCAGCATCAGCTGCTGCTAAGGAGGCCGTTTGGATAAGGAATTTCGTCCAAGAGTTGGGCTTTATTCCTAATGGAGTTGGTCCAGTCCCGGTGTACTACGACAACACGGGTGCCGTTGCGCAAGCAAAGGAGCCTAGGTCTCACCAAAGATCCAAACACATACTGAGGAAATACCACATAATCCGGGATATTGTGGCTAGAGGTGACATAGCAGTTGAGAGAGTCGCCTCTGCGGACAACGTTGCTGATCCACTTACGAAGCCCTTGCCTGGACCGTTGTTTGAAAAACATCACGAAACAATGGGACTACGTCTGATGAGTAGTTGGCTTTAGGACAAGTGGGAGATTGTTAGAGTAGATGCCCAACTAGCCAACTTGTGGCGTGTGGGTTTATAGACTCTTGTATATGACAATCTTTATATATGATATTCGCATTTATTTATATGGCATTCTTTACTTTCATTGTGTTGTATGATGATTAACAATTGCGTTGAGTAAAGACCTAGAATGCACTAAAGTATATGTTAGATGTGATAGTGGGTATGACGGCTATCATGAAACACATCTAATAGTCACTGTGTATTCTGAACATGTTCATAGTCGATTGGACCATCAAAATGAGGATAAGGCCGCCCGAGCTTGAGACTAGTATCTGCGATACGAAGTACCATGTTTCATTGGTAGGGAACATTGTGATGTTCTGATCATACAGATAGATAGTGACCAGGTGATCTATCGAACTACCCTCGTTCGGACTTTCCAAGTGGTTCCCATTTGTCGAGTGGATAAGTCCGAGGTCTTGGTTGTACTGATTAGTCCTCACGACTCGAAATGTCATTGAGACTCTACATGATAGGCGTCTCACTTTGACTCGTTTGCCGACTCACTTGGGGTCATTAGGCGGCGGGATTGGGTGAGACCCCGATGCATGTAGGTGTCAATGCATCGTTGTCGAGGATTCACCGCTCGCAGACATGCGTGGATATCCTATCCTATCTGAGGGAATAATAGTGTATAAATCTCTGGCCAGAGTACTAGAAGTGTTTTAGGTAAATGTGTTTACCTAGTTACACTCGCGATGTCACTATTTGATCTCCAAGATGTACGCATAGCTATCGGATCTTTAGCAACTCTCGATTTACCAGTGGTCATTGATCTGATCGGGATATATGGATTGAAAGGACCATACTGTATGCTAACCACGACCAACTGGTTCTTGCAGGCACTATCAGTGATACCTAGGGGATCATGGGGCGATGTTGCTAGACGCTCTTACCATGATCCGATGGGCAAGTCCGGAATTGTGATTCCGGAGCCACAATGGTTGTGGGCCCACGGCTAGCTGTATCCCTGAACCATTGAGGGTCACACAAGTACTGGACTCGAGATTCCCGCATGGATACTGAGCTCAATGTGTTGAGCATACGAAGAGGATTTTGGGGAGTGCGGCTTCCTAAAAGTCAATAGGGGTCAAATCGTGATTTCCCGCTGTTGAAGGGCAAAACGGTCATTTTGCACTGGGGTTCTGAAAAATGGTTTTTCAGATCATAGTATTCAGTTTTGGAAACTGAGTCGATCGGTCCGATCTAATCGGTGATCGGGTTATGATGAAGTCTCGGTGATGAGGATGAACTGAATGTTCATCCGTTGGACCCGGGCCCGTTGGGTCGGTCCAAGTCCATCACTAAGTCTATTTAATGTAGACTTAGGCTTCACAACTCAACACTTAACTCTTGATACAAACCCTAAACCTAGAGCAAAGTAGCCGCCTCCTCCTCTCTAAACAAGCCGCCGCCGTCGCCGCCTTGAGTTGCCGGAATCTGTTCCGGCCAACTCGACGAGGAGAATCCGTCCGTGTCGATCTCGTCAGGCCTTCTAGTGCAGGCTGACGAAGGAGTCTCGTATCCGGTCGTGGACCTGATTGACGTAGTCTACCGCCATCTACCGTGAAGTGCCGGTTTCCTCGAGAATCTGGTCGGAGCCAGGCACGAGTTGCCAGCAAGGTAGTCATCTAAACACCCTATGAATGTCATATCCTGTTGATTATTTAATTGTATTGATCGTCTCCCGGCCAAAATTTTTGTTCTTCCGCTGCCTCACCGGGAGGCACGATCCGGATCCGCCGCGGTTCACCAACAGAAAATACTGCTGGGTGTTCATCGGAACACAGCTCTGGAGATTTTGAAATTATCACAGAGGGGAAAGACAGCTCACAATTGCAAAAATGGCTGGGCGAAGCAAACAATTTAAGAGCATAAAACCATCTCAGAGAAAAAGGTAACAACTTAGGAATAGGAAACCAGCTCGGAGAATGAGATAACAACTTAGAAATAGGAAACCATCTCGGAGAAAGCGATAACAACTTAGAAACAGGAAACCAGCTCAGAGAAAGAGATAAGAACTTTGGAACGTAAAACCAGCTTAGAGAAAAAGATAACAATTTAGGAACGTAAAACCAGCTTGGAGAAGAAGATAACGGTTTAGGATCTTAAAACCAGCTCAGGGAAAATTATATTAGCATAGGAGCGATAAACCAACTTGGAGAAAAAGATAACGGTTTAGGAGCTTAAAACCAGCTCAGGGAAAATGATATTAGCATATGAGCGATAAACCAGCTTGGAGAAAAAGAACGGTTTAGGAGCTTAGACCAGCTCAGGGAAAATGATATTATCATAGGAGCGATAAACCAGCTTGGAGAAAAAGATAACGATTTAGGAGCTTAGAACCAGCTCGTGGAAAATGATATTAGCATAGGAGCGATAAACCAGCTTGGAGAAAAAGATAACAGTTAGGAGCTTAAAACCAGCTCCGGGAAAATGATATTAGCATAGGAGCGATAAACCAGCTTGAAAAAAAAACGGTTTAGGAACTTAAAACCAGCTGAGGAAAGAGAACAACAGCTCACGAGAGTAGAACCATCTCGGAGAGGAAAACAACCAGCTTAGGGAAGTTCGAACAGATTCACTAAGCTTATCAAATCAGAACAGAGTTTTAATGAGACCAGCTTTGCCCATCCGCTCAGAACCTCATCCTTGGCTGTCAGGCCCGGTGCGCTAAATCACAGATTAATTACTCAATTAATCTTAATCACACGGAAGCATGGAAATACGGCTAAAATTTTAGTTTTGGGCCTGAACTAACATTAACTCTTAAAATACAAGAATACTCAAAATATGGATTTTGACTCAAAAATCCAACAACATCGATAGCAGCAAATACAGGAAAAATACATATGCAGATCCCCAAATACATAATCATACAGGGCATCCCCTGGTTCAATACATATTATAAATATCTGGGACTCAAAAACGGGGATCTACCAGCTGACGCTCCACTTGGTCCAGTTGGATTACCTGAAGATCCTGTAAAGGCCAACACAGACCAAAGCAGCCCCAAAAACGGGAAAATAAAACGAGATCAAACCTCAGTACGAAGAGCATTTATAAAACCAGCTAACATATAAAACATGCAATATCTCAAGCGTTCGCATGATCTGGGTACCATGAAAGCTCATCAGGTATCAACAACAATCCACACCCAAAGCTCGGCAGTGAATCAATAAAGTAGTGGCCACATCACATGTGGAATAACGGATGCTACCCATGCCCTTCACATGCAGCACCAGTAGCTTGCAATCTAATCTCTCAACCCACCGGTGTCATTCATGCTAGCTTAGGGGTTGGGAGCTACCCAAGCGAACCTCAGGGCAATCGACAAACCTCACGACAGGGACTCGAGGTACGAAATCCACTCGACACCTCAATCATTTTATTTTCAAAATCATAGATTCAGCGTACTGGTACTATACAACGATCAGTTCTCAAATAAACCAGACTCGATATGATATGCTTGTACGCAAGGCAGTTCCAACTCATAATAAACGCACATAAATAACGCATTAGCACATCAAACAGAGAACCAGCAATTAACTGCACAACTAGACAATTTCAGCTAGCACATATACACGGCAGATCACGCCACACAACAGCTCACATCACGCAGGAAATATTAACATGATTATATCAAAGCTGCTAGTATAAGCTCATCGTACCTGAGCAGTTAATACCTCAACAGATCACACAGGAGCTCACAATCAGATGCTCACACAGGAGAACACATCTCCCACAACCTGCTCAGATCTGCTGCGCTACTAGCTCACAAAGAAACTCAACAGAAGCTGCCTACAAGCTCAAATCTGCCAAAATATCTAATAATCGGCTCAAATCGAATCTCATGCAGTTTATAGCCTAAAGCCTCGTAGCCTAAATCAGCTACCTCAAATCTACATAGCACTATCCAGCTCTAAATCGAAGTGTAGATCAGTAAGAAATCACTTACTCAAAAGCTGCTAAAGAACGAAAGAACCACTGGCCAGAAATCGTGAAGATATTCGAACACTGCAACTACTTCGTGCTCCCTAAACTCGTCGATCCAAGTCTCCAAAATGGTATCAATCGAAAGATCTTAAGGATAAGAGCTCAGCGCCATCAATCTTGCTCCAAACGGTGACGTAAATCTACGACAATCGACAGATTTATGTTCGGATGAACAGTAAGGGTTTGGAGAACAGGTATAAGTCGATAACTCTCTGGGGAAGAAGATAAGAAATATCGGGTCTAAAATTCCCTAAGTGTTGGTCAACACATAAATATATCCTCCATTCAACGCTACAGTTCCACCTACCAAATCAGATCTGAGCACTTAACCAGCTTTGACTCCTCTACGCTAACCAAATCTGATTACCATCAAACGACGTCGCACCGAGGTCCAGCTCTCATCAAATCTGATGCTCGCAAAACGACGTCGCGTCAATCGTACTCAAGCAACGCCAATATATCCTCCATTCAACGCTACAGTTCCACCTACCAAATCAGATCTGAGCACTTAACCAGCTTTGACTCCTCTACGCTAACCAAATCTGATTACCATCAAACGACGTCGCACCGAGGTCCAGCTCTCATCAAATCTGATGCTCGCAAAACGACGTCGCGTCAATCGTACTCAAGCAACGCCACATATGGTATATGCCAAACGACATCGCATCACTTATATTCAACCCGCGTCTACCCGGGTAATCCAAAACAACATCGTTTCGTCTTCCGCTCAAGAAAACTCGCTCATTCGCACAAGGGTCAGATCCGGACATCCAGATCTTACTCAAATATGAAATAACGAACCGGTCTACTAAACCACGAACCAAACCGATTCTCACAGCGCTTCTAATTCACTCGCGCGGGGTATTCTCCAAATCTGAACTCCAACTACTCCCGATTCTATTCTAAATCAAATCCAAAGCTCCCTAATAGCTTACTCAGCACGAGATACCTCTCGAGACTAAATCACCATTCAGATTTGACAAATTCGTTAGTTACTATATAACCAATTCGAGCTTAACTCCCCAAATATGCTCGAAACATAACATTAACTAAATCGATTAATGACATTCCTCACATCCTCACCACCTTATCCTCGAAATCATGTGACAAGTACAGATCTCAACTAACGAAAACCAAAGGATCACCAGGACTGAAATATAACAATTCAAGCAATTCCTAATATACAAACAGTCACTACTAAAAGCACCAAAGCAACTCTGTACACAATTAACAAGCTAGAAGATTACCTGGGTTACTACTGTTTATGCTCAAACAGATGAGGTCACTCTTATCTCATGTTTTCTTCAACTTCCCAGGTAGCTTCCTATCTTCCATGCCTGCTCTATTGGACCATCACCAACGGAATAGTCTTGTTTCTCAACTGCTTCTCCATCCTATCTAGGATCTGTACTGGATATTCGACATAACTCAGGGCCTGATCCAACTCTACTTCATCGATCCTTAGTACATGGGACGGATCTGGCTCATATTTCCTCAACATAGACACATGAAACACATCATGTATCTCTACTAACTCAGCAGGTAACCGCAATAGATAAGCCAAGGATCCAATCCTCTCAACAATCTCGAATGGACCAACGAATCTATGAGCTAACTTACCCTTAAACCTTAATCTCATCACGCTCTTGAAAGGAGAAACTTTCAGAAACACTCGATCTCCAACCTGAAACTCCAAAGGCCTGCGCCTCTTATTAGCATAGCTAGATTGACGATCTTGTGCAGCTTTCATTCTACTCCGGATCAGCTCAACCTGATCTTTCATATGCTGCACAAACTCACGTATAGATAGCTGTTTCTCACCAACTCCTTCTCAGCAAATTGGTGATCTACACTTTCGATCGTATAAAGCTTCAAATGGGGCCATCCCGATAGTCACTTGGTAGCTATTGTTATACGAAAATTCTACCAAGGATAAAGAATCATGCCAGCTACCACTGAAATCCGTCACTATAGCTCGCAGCATATCCTCCAAAATCTGTATGGTCCTCTCGGATTGGCCATCTATCTGAGGGTGATAAGCTGTACTCATAGACAATCTTGAACCCATCGTTGCTTGCAAGTTCTTCAAAAATCGAGAAGTAAATCTTGGAACTATATCGGACACTATCGATACCGGTACTCCATACAATCTAACCACATGATCAATGTACAGTCTCGCCATCTTCTTCATGGAACACCTTACATTATAGGGAATGAAATGGGCGGACTTCGAAAGTCTGTCAACAACAACCCAAATCGCATGACATCCCCTATTCGAACGAGGTAAATGAGTCACAAAATCCATGGCGACGTGCTCCCAATTCCATTGAGGCACTTCTAAACTCTGTAACAATCCACCAGGTCTCATTCTCTTGGTCTTGACCTGTTGGCAATTCAAACATCGAGCTACAAATCCAGAAATATCCTTTCTCATACCTTCCCACCAGTAGTGGGACTTCAAGGCATGATATATCTTCTTCTCGCCCGGATGCACACTGTAAAGACTACAATGGGCCTCTTTAAGATGGTTTCCTTCAGATCAATCAAATTCAAAACAACCAATCTTCCGCAAAACCTCAAGCATCCATCAGAAGCAACAGCAAAATCTTTTGTGAATATAAGGGTTAGTCCTCTGCGCTGCTCTAATGTTTGCGACAATCTGTGGTTCAACCTGAAAATAAGAAACCACGAAGTACTGACCATATGGCTGAAAACCCATCCAGAAGTCCCCAAATGCTCATGGACTTTGGATAACTCAACGACGTCAACATCGCAAGCTGGTATTTCCTACTTAAAGCATCTGCCACTAAATTCATTCGCCCAGGCTGATACTGAATCTCACAGTCAAAATCTTTGAGCAACTCCATCCAGTGAAGTTGCCTCATATTCAGATCTGACTGAGTGAAGATATACTTCAAACTCTTATGATCCGTGTACACCACAAATTGCTCACCATACAAGTAATGAAGCTAAATCTTCAAGGCAAAAACAATGGCGGCTAATTCTAGATCATGAACGGGGTACCTCGTCTCATGGGGCTTCAACTGTCGAGACGCATAGGCTATCACACGCCCGTTCTGCATCAATACACAGCCCAAACCATTCAGAGAAGCATTCGGAACAAACCACAAAACCTCCAGAACCCGAAGGTAAAGCCAACACAGGAGCAGTAGTCAACTTCTCCTTAAGCAGTTGGAAACTCAACTCACACTCATCTGTCCATAGAAATCGTCTATCCTTCCTTCTGGGTCAACCGCGTCGCTTGGCTATTGAATAAAAACCCTCAATGAAACGTCTGTAATAACCAGCCAAACCTAAGAAACTACGGATCTCTGAAACATTCCTAGGTCGCTCCCAGTTAAGAACTGCTTCTACCTTACTAGGATCCACTGAAACACCTTGTGCAGAAATGACATGACCCAAAAAGATTACTTTATCCAACCAGAATTCACACTTACTAAACTTCGCATAGAATTGTGAGTCTCTCAGTTTCTGCAACACCAACCTCAAGTGTTCCTTATGCTCTCTGAAGTTCCTCGAATACACCAAGATGTCATCTATGAAGACAATCACAAAACGATCGATGTACTCACTAAAGACGCGTTTCATAAAATCCATGAAGACAGCAGGAGCATTCGTCAATCGAAACGGCATCACAAGAAACTCATAATGCCCGTATCTAGTCCAGAACGCCGTCTTTGCCACATCAGCGTCTCTAATACGCAACTGATGATAACTAGATCGCAGATCAATCTTAGAGTACACGGCCGATCCCTGCAGTTTATCGAACAGATCATCAATTCTTGGCAACGGATACTTGTTCTTGATCGTCGCTTTAATCAACTGCTGAAAATCACACACATCCTCATAGATCAATCCTTCTTCTTCACAAAGAGAATCGGAGCTCCCCAAGGCAACATACTCGGCCTAATGAAACCTTTCTCTAGAAGATCACGAAACTATTCCTTCAATTCCTTCAACTCAGCTGGCGCCAATCAGTATGGGGATCTCGAAATCTGGGTTGTCCCTGGCACCAACTCTATGCTGAAGTCAATCTCTCATCTTGGAGGAAATCCAGAATCTCACTCGGAAACACATCTGGAAACTCTCAAGCAATCGGGACATCACTCAACTCTATCCGCGATTCTTGGGAAACATCAAGGGCATAAATCATGAACCCAGAGTTCTATAGCGACAACATACTAAACATCTCTATGGCAGATACTAGTGGAATCTTCGATCGCGAATCAGCACCGTAGAAATCCTACTTCTCTCCAAATTGAGGTCTAAATCTCACTACACCATGGAAACAATCTACAATCGCTCTATAACTGGACAACACGTCCATACCCAAGATACAATTAAAATCTCTAATCTCCAGAGAAATCAAATTCGTCACAAACACATTCTCATCAAATCTAATCACACATCCAAAACCACTTCACCGGACATCAACCACACGCCAGCAGGAGTGAAAACAGATACAACATCACACAGTGGGTTAGAACTCAACCCACACCCATGCACAAACAAATCAGATATAAAAGAGTGTGATTCTCCTGTATCAAACAAAACTCGTGCAGGAAAATCTAAGATAGCACAAGTACCTGCAATAACTCCTCCAGGCATATCATCAGCTTGCTCTCTCGTCAAGGCATTCACCTGAGCTTTCTGCGGTCCCGAAAACTGAGATCTAGAAGATCCTTCGAACCTAGACGGTTCTCGTGGTTGAAATCCTGATCGTTGGGACTGAGCAAAAGGTTGCGGTCTCTGCGAAGAACCACCAGCCGAACCTTGCTGTGACTAATTAGAGGGTTGTTCCCTCGTCGACGGACACGCTCTAGCTAGGTGTGCCTGGTTTGCCCACACTTGTAACAGTGACCCTGAAATCCACGACACTGAGAAGTCATATGCCTACCTCCACACCGACCACACGACACTCCTCAGAGCTAATGGAACCCGAAGAACTCGAATTCGACCGTCTCTTAAACTGCTTTCCTCGAGGCTTGAACCTCTGGCGATTAGGCTGTTGCGACGTCCGATGAGGTTGAATACCTACGTCCCTTCCGGCACGGGTAGGAAACTACGTCCAGCTATCGGCTGAACCTGAGTCTGCACTTCCAAAAGACTCTCCTCAATGTCCACCGCTCTATCCACTGCCTCGTCATAAATCGCAGGAGAACCAGCTAACACCATTCGAAACAAATCAGGCCTCAAACCTCTCAGAAACTTGTTCCTCTTCGTCCTCTCCTGGTTAGCAACATGGGGAACATACGACAGAAGGAAAGAAAACTGTCTAGCATACTAGGCCACCCTCATGTTCCCTTGCTTCAGGTTATCAAACTCCCGCTCACGGTTATTGTAGTACGACTCAGGGGTATACTCCTGTCGAAAAGCTGCACAGAAGCTCTCCCAAGAAATCAAAGCACCACTTCTCTCATGACTCGGGAAGTACCCTTCCACCAGCGTTGAGCATGATCCCTCAACTGCAAGACAGACAACTTCAGTCTCTTCTCCTGGTGTACTCCACAGTGTCAAACAACTCCTCCATGTGTTCTAACCAGCCTTCAGCCATCAAACCACTCTCAGCGCCAATGAACGTAGGGGGATTCATCCTCTGGAACCTAGCCAACACTAGCTTCATCTCACCAACCTGTCTAGTCAGATCGTCCACCTCAACTTCTACTTGTCCGGCTTGACGGTGCAAAGGCACAATCTGTTGCTCAACATCCTCATCACTCTCAGGGGCTCTAGACTCCTCAACTGTCCGCCTAGTGATTCTACCTCTACCTCTCCTCGACGGCATCTACCAAAACTCAGAGGTAAGAACTAAAAATAGATAACACAGAGAGGCAAGCACAACAATCATGGAGTCAGTCACAAGTAAAACTCAAACTCTGTGCCTAGACTTGAGTATGATGGAAAAAAATCGAGCTTATCCCAATTTAAGCTCAGATATCAAAAATATCAGGCCCGGTGCGCTAAATCACAGATTAATTACTCAATTAATCTTAATCACACGGAAGCATGGAAATACTGCTAAAAATTTTCGTTTCGGGCCTGAACTAACATTAACTCTTAAAATACAAACATACTCAAAATATGGATTTTGAAAAATCCAACAACATCGATAGCAGCAAATACAGGAAAAATACAACTGCAGATCCCCAAATACATAATCACGCAGGGCATCCCCTGGTTCAATACATAGTATAAATAACTGGGACTCAAAATGGGGATCTACCAACTGAAGCTCCACTCGGTCCAGCTGGATTACCTGAAGATCCTGCAAAGGCCAACACAGACCAAAGCATCTCCAAAAACGGGAAAATAAAACGAGGTCAAACCTCAGTACGAAGAGCATCTATAAAACCAGCTAACATTTAAAACATGCAATATCTCAAGCGTGCAATGCATGATCTGGGTACCATGAAAGCTCATCAGGTATCAACAATGATGGTCCCAGAAATAGGATCACTAAGTAAATAGGAGTTCAGAAGGGGGGGTTGAATGAACTCCTTCTATTTTTGTATTTTCGAAAACTATTTCAAAATGTTTTGCAAGCTTCTTGCTTAAATTAAGTCCGAGTTACCAGACTTAAGAATATCTCAGTTATATTCAAACTTCTCGGCCAACAATATTTATGCGGAAAAAGGCCGATAGATTTGTGAACAGTTAATATAAGCAATAAACAATATGTAACTGCGCAAAGTAAAAGTGTAGGGTCAGATATTTGTTTCTGGAAGTTCGGATATCAATATCCTACGTCTCCCCTTCTTCCGCCTCGGAAGGATTCCACTAGAAGACTTTGATGGTTACAGGCAATCTGCAGACACCCACCCACACAAGCAGCACATGTATGGACTCCTAGCAACACACTACTGCAACAGACGTCTATGCTGCAATACAATCACCTACGCAGATACACTGCGAAAACCAAATGACTTGGCTATTCGAATTGCTACACACAGCAACTCGTTACAGACTCAACTATGGATATACAATGAGCTTAATACAATTGAGTGCTGTAATCTTCTGGTTTTGAACAATGAACCTCGATTACAATAATGTAACCAGAAGATTGACTCGAAGGTATTTCAATGAAGATCAACTGTTAGGTTCTTCGAGTCTTTGAGCTTTTTAGAGATTTCAACAGAGTGTAGCTCGAGAAAATATTTCGACAGCGTGACCGCAAAGTGTTAAAGGCGAAGGATGTTTTCTTCAACACTGCTGCTGATATATATAGACTTCGATTGCAACGGTCACAAGATTCTCCAAGGAAAATAAATCTCGTTTGAATTGCTGCCAAAATTGTGCACCGTAAATCCTGCTCCACTACAAGGTAAATTTCTCATTGACAGATCCAATTTGTCTTCTTTCCATTTTGTGTAAGATATTTTCCTTGTTGAGTGAACGATCGTATTTGAATCTCTTATATGTTTGCGCCTGAAATTCCTTCTGTTTACCAGCTTTTACTTCGTCGTCTCAAATCTTGCGACTGGAGAAACACATGAGAAAATTTACCTGCTGATATGCATTTTGTGTTTTTCCATCGACTGGTTCTTTGTAAAACTCAACGACTGATTTCTGGTAACATCGCTTTGCTATTCTCAAAGATCACCTGCTGGTAAATTCCACTGAAGCTGTCTGCTGGTTATAACAAACGCACAAACCATCTGCTGAATCTTTAGCACGACGTCGCTTCATCTCTTGCATCTGGATCATCCATCGACTGGTTCTACTGTAGCTCCCTGCTGATTGATGACGTTACTGCTGATGTCATCTACGCTTAGCGCTCCAGCTGAACTTTCTTCATCTGCTGAAATATATAAACTGTTGAAGAACCAACTGTCTGCTGATATACTTTGAAGAAAGCATCTGCTGAAATATTAGCGATTGATCATACGCAAACTCCATCGACTGAGATTATAGCGGTACCTCAAAACGCCGTCATTTCAACTTATCTAAACGCTGTCGTTTTGCATTCTCCAACGACATATTCTAAACAACTGCTGATCTCTTCAAGAATTCTTCCTGCTGATTTCTCTAAAGAATGCTTCTGCTGATTCTTCTAATCCAATCAACACGCTGTCGTTTCAACTTAACCAAACGCTGTCGTTTTGAACTTCTTTAACGGAATGACTTTGATGCATCTGCCGATTTCTTTCAACGATTCTATCTGCTGAAATAATGCTTCTGCTGATTTCTCTATTTTCTCTTCATCGCATTCTACCAGATTTCTTCTGTTATAACAAATCGGATCTCTTCACAATATATCTTAATGATTTCTTTCAGTTAACTTCTTATCTGGAGGACTTGGGAATAAAGCATGAGCTATCAGCAGCAAGAACTTCTCAGCAGAACGGGTTAGCTGAAAGGAGAAACCGCACTCTTAAAGAGGCTGCTAGAGCTATGATTGCATATTCCGGCATTTCTAAAAATTCTGGGCAGAAGCAGTTAACACAGCGTGTTATACTCAAAACAGATCAATGATTAATAGGATGCACGATAAAATCCCCTATGAGATCTGGAATAGCAAGAAACCTGACATTTCATATTTCAGGGTGTTTGGATGCAAGTGTTTCATTCATAATAATGGCAAGAAGCATCTAACAGCTTTTGAACCTAAATCTGATTCAGGTATCTTTTTAGGATATTCAGCAGTAAGCAAAGCATTTCGAGTGTTAAACAATCGAAGCTTAACGGTTGAAGAATCAGCACACGTCGTGTTTGATGAAACCAGCTTCAAGTCAAATTCAGCTGCAAGCTTACACGATTTGTGTTCACGTCTGGAATCAACAAGTTTTGAAGAATCAAACGATGACGTGGCACAAAGAGAATCAGCTGAGGGGGAACAACCAGCAGTGGTCACAATGCACAACAACGTTCAAAAAGATCCAGCAGGTAATCCTATTATTATTGAGTTAACTAACATGGATCAGCCGCAGGATCGAACTACAAGTGCACCAACTGCTAGAGGAGCAGCGTCGAAGAATCAAGATAATATACAAGCAGACGACGCTCAACCAACGACTGGCCAACCAGCAGCAAGCAATCCCCAAATAGCATCAAGTTCACCTGCTGGACAACCAGTCGCAAGAAATTATCAATTGGTGTCTCCTGCTGATCAATCAGTCGCAAGCGATATTCAACAACCATCAAGGCCACCTGCTGGTCAATCAGCCGCTAGCACATCAAGTCCACCTGCTGAT
>KQ991576.1:4788-69382 GCA_001598015.1 Dorcoceras hygrometricum | reverse complement strand
ACGGTGTCGTTTTGTAGTGCTTTCACGCGAATGCTTTTGTTTGCTTCTGCTGATTTTATTGAAGAGAAAGAGTTAGTATCTGCTGATCGTTACCTGCTGGTTTTGTGTTACGGCGTCGTTTAGATTAGTTAGAACGGTGTCGTTTTGCAGTGTTAGCGCGCGGTTGTTTATTTGTTAGTTGCTGCTGAATTATACGAAAAGGAAAAGAGGGTTGCTGCTGATTGCCTCCTGCTGATTTCTTTGACTGATTTGTATGAATCAGCAGGTGAGATTTGAAGAGGTATATATAGAAGTGTTGATCGACACTTAGATTATTTTGAGCCAGATATCTCTCATCTCTTCTTCTCCAAACCCTCGACGAGTTACTGTTCACCGAGACTTTTCTTCCCTAGATTTCCATCGCATCCAGCCTTCGTTTTTGGAGATCTTTGTGGCGCTGAATTCCCCCTGCTTAGCTCTTTCGTTTGCTACCCATTTGAGAAGTTGAAGTGCGCTGGAGGTGGAAACGCGTAGCTGCTGGACTTCGAAGCTTTTGAGGAAAGTCTGTGCGTGCGTTCTTCTGCTAGCGTGAGCTTTTGGATTTCAGCTTCCAAGAAGTGTCCTGCTGCGTGGTTTGAGCCAGGAGGAATCTGTTAGGTAAATTGAAGAGGAAAAGGTACGAATTGAGCAGCTCTTAGCAGTTGAGCGTGAGCATGGCTGTTCTTCGATGTTGAGAATTGCTGCTATGTGATTTACGTGGAACAGTTTGATGAATTGATTGAGCTTTTTATTCTGTTTGCACGTATTATGAATTGTATGCATTATGCATTGATATTGAATGGCATTCATGCATACATCTTGAGCCTGAATTGACAGATTGATTGGATTACCTGATTGGGTGCCACGTTGTGACTGGCCGACTGTTGAGTTGTGCCTGCGAAGTCCAACGCTATCGTCGGAGTGGTGACTACCGGATTCGAGTGTCTACCACCGAGCTGTGATGGGCTGACGGGCCCCGATGATCACGGACCGATGATTTCCACCGGCTGATTGGCTGTGAGTGGTATAGAGGCTTGATTTGAGTTGCCAGTTGATAGACTGGTCTAGCCATTCGATTTCTTGATAGCCCTCATGCATTCATAGCATTGAATTATAGCATATTGCATGTTTATCTGCTTTGATAGCTCTTCGTACTGAGGCTTGACCTCGTATTTGTTTCCTGCTTTGTCTTGTTGGGTCTGCGTGCCCATTTGCAGGAGCTTTAGGTAACCAAGCTGGGCAGAGTGGAAGTTCAGCTGGTCGATCCCCTCATCCCCTCATCCCAGTTTACTTATGATATGTATTGAACCGGGGGATGCCTCGTGTTTTATTGTATTTGGGGGATCTGTATTTTGAATTGAATTATGTGGTTACTTGTTGTCAGAGTTTGAGTTAACTCATATTTTGAGTATTGAATATTTTGAATGTATGATTTGAAGTTCAGGCCCATTGTTATTTCGAAAAATTTTTAAGCCCTGATTTTTAAGCTTCCGTGATTATGCGCTTATATTGTGTTAATCGATAGTAATTAGCACGGGGCCTGACATTTCACCTCCTTTATAGCAGCGCAAAATTTTTAATTTGTCAGTAGCGCTTGCTTTCGTTTATTTGATCCTATTTGCGGACCAACAAGTGGTATCAGAGCAGGTTGTTCTTGAACGAGCACTCATTTTAAACTCATGTGCTATGTTTTTAAAGTATTTTTAACTGTTTTTGAGAAGCTTATTTTATGAAGGCCATATGAAAATGATTTGTTTTAATATAGAACTGGTTTTCTCTTGATGAACTGTCACGGAATGCGCGAGTTCCGTACGGATGCCAATATTCTATTTTCGTTGTGCTGTAAGTTCACCTGGAGCGAGACTCGGTGACAAGCACATGGGACGAAATAGGAGAATGAAAATCTGAGCTTTTATCTGTCACATTTTCTGTCTGGTTCTTCATATGTAAGTGACTCAGTAGCACATGTTTATTGAAACAATTTTCGTATGCTCTGATAAGTTTTCAAATCTTCTGTTATGCGTAATTTCAGTTGGTGCTTCATTTTTAAAATGATTTGAGCTTATATTAAAAAAGAAAGGGAGAGTTTTTATTAATCTCTCGACTGCATCTTATAAGCTAAAACAGAAGCACATTTCAGCTTTTTCAAAATCATATAGCTCATTCATACGGTTCTTCCCAAAATATGTTTTGATTTCAAAATCTAAATATTCCTGCTATCACGTTGTTTTTGTTGTGACAGTGTAGGGAGAGCTTTGATTTAAATTTCGGGAAAAACCAGCCTTCGACCTCTTTTTGATTCCCACAAAAAGGGAGAGAATTGTTAATTCATGCATCTGTTATTTAAAGTTTTGTGTAAATCAAAAAGGAAGAGATTGTGACACAGATCCAGATTGAATTTTGAATTACACAAAACTTATTACTGTGTTTCTAACAAATCTACTTAGTGTACATATGCTAGCTATCGAAGAAAAATGTCATGAAGCAAAATCTGTCCAGTCGATGGTTTACAAGATAAAGTTCACAGCTGTTTTGGCTTATCTTTTAGACGGAAGCTGGATTAGCAATGGAGACGTCCAAAGTTGAGTCAGTTGTTTGTAATCAGGCGAAGGCCAATTTAGACCAGAAGCTGTGATATTCGCTAAAGGCTGGAGAAAGGTTCAAAGAAGAAGATGAACAGTATAAGTCTGGAACCAGTTGTGAAGAACAAAAACCAGACGTCGATGTGAAGAGAAGTCTGGAATCAGCAATGATGACGTCAGCTTATCTACTGGAGGAAGCTATGAGCAGTAACAATGACGTCAACATTGCTGATTGGAAGATATCGAGAATCAGCAACGATGACGTCAGCATGTCTACTGGAGGAAGCTATGAGCAGCAAAGATGGCGTCAGCATCAAGATACAGAACATTCAGCAGTAGCACAAAGAAGAGAGGTTGCTGATGAAGATCGAACATCGATAATGACATCAGCAGTGACGTCATCACAATCAGTAGTGAGCTACAGTAGAACCAGTCGATGGTATTTGAAGATTGCGATAGCAAAACGATGTCGTTTGGATAAATGGATACGACAACGTTTTGCCTTCGCGCTAAGATTCAGTCGATGGTTTGCGATGATAAAACCAGCAGGTACCTCTTCTAAGAGGAACCAGCAGGAAGCTACAGTAATCATCACCAGCTGATGTACCAAGTCGCAAGCTACAGTGTATCCAGTCGCGAGCTACAGTGCTTTGCATATCCAGTCGACAGGAAATCCAGACGCAAAGGAACAGATGAAATAACCAGTCGCAGTAGTTGAAGATACAATCAGTAGCGAAGCAGTTGACGAATTACATTATAAAGATTTACTAAAGCTGGATGTCAACTGCTGAGCTTACTTCAAATTTTGAAGACAGTAGTTGAAGATACAATCAGTAGCGAAGCAGTTGACGAATTACATTATAAAGATTTACTAAAGCTGGATGTCAACTGCTGAGCTTACTTCAAATTTTGAAGACGACAAAAAGCCTGCAAAAGAAAGGACACAAGGACAACTCCCTGTCGGTACTTTGTAGAGCATATTTCTAACGGGAAGAATTTGTGTCCAACAGATTGAATTCAAACAGAGGCTTATATACGAGAAGAACGCCATTGAAGAGCAGGGTAGTTAGAGTTGCTGTTGCACAGAAAAGATCAAATCAAAAGAAGACAACAATCAAAGGGAAAATTAACCTGAAGCGAAGCTGTCACTATCATTCGTAGAGAAGCTTATTGCAGTTGACAGCTGAGCTAGAATCAGATTTTGTAGAAGCAACTTTCCTATTGTGTGAGGAATAGAGAAACAGAGAGTTGAGCGCTTCATTGTAAAAATCACACACACAGAGATTCATTCACATTCATTGTATAGTGAATGAATCTCAAAACCAATACCAATCAGATCCCGTCCAAGAACGACGACGTTAAACTCTGTGTTTTTATCCTTTCTCACAGAGGCGTTAAACAAGTGATTGAGTGAACAGTCGAGGGTTGGTAGAGTCTAGGAGTTCTCGCAGCTGCTGGTTGCGGGATCGGGTCTGTACACGATGTATAGATCAAGTCTTCTAGTGGAACCTTCCGAGGAGGAAGAAGGGGAGACGTAGGACATTGAAGTCTGAACTTCCATAAACAAATTGCACTGTTTGTATTCTTTACGATTTACAGTTCTGCATACGCTTTTACTTAGCACGCATAACACATTAGAAATCACACTTGCACATAGAAAACAGATTTCACATGCTGGCTTTACAGAAATCTGTTTGCGCAAGGTTGTTTTAAAATATTAGGATTCAGTTCTGGTGTTTTCCGCATGATTTTATTTCATACCAGATCAGTCTCCGGTGCTTTGTTTTAATGTTCAAGAACCCGAGGTATTGCACCTCCTTTATAGCAGCGCAAAATTTTTAATTTGTCAGTAGCGCTTGCTTTCGTTTATTTGATCCTATTTGCGGACCAACACTTTCACTACTACTGAAACCCAAACCAGATTTATCATTCACTGGCTTTTGACTTTCTTGCAGTTTGTGGAGAGCATGAGCCGATTGGTTCCAGGAGCTCATTTCTTTAGTTAATCTTTCAACTTCAGCCTTGAGCTCACTGGATTCGTTTCTTAACAAATCATTTTCTATCATCAGCTTACTCAACTCAGTCTTCAAATTGTCAATATCCTCAAGCTCCTCAGAACTTGATTCAATCGAACTATTTTTCAGACTTATGTTTTCGGTCTTGATTTCCCCAAATGAGTGAGAAAGCTTCCTGTACTCTTTGACCATGTCATTAAGTGCACTGACAAGGTCTTCTCGTGTAAATTCAACATTTGAGAAGTCAAATACCTCGTCGTCAGATGTTTGATCAGCCATTAGACAGTGAACCTCCGCCTGTTCACTATCGCTGGATGATGAGCTGCTGGATGAAGATTCTGAATCAGTGTCCGCCCCAGCTTTTGGTGCTTTCCTCGGCCACCAGTACTTTGTGATCATGCTTGCGGCTGGATCTTTTGTCACCTCTCGTCCTCATCCATCTATCTTTGGATCTCTCCTTCGATCTGTCCACAGCTCTTTCATCTGATTTCGTCATCTCTGTTGTATCGATCCTCCTTCTTGTATCTATCATCTGTTCTCTTGTCATCTCGCTTGTATCTGTCATTTTTCGTGGTCTATTGCTCTCAGCTTGCAAACCTCGTCGTCAGATGTTTGATCAGCCATTAGACAGTGAACCTCCGCCTGTTCACTATCGCTGGATGATGAGCTGCTGGATGAAGATTCTGAATCAGTGTCCGCCCCAGCTTTTGGTGCTTTCCTCGGCCACCAGTACTTTGTGATCATGCTTGCGGCTGGATCTTTTGTCACCTCTCGTCCTCATCCATCTATCTTTGGATCTCTCCTTCGATCTGTCCACAGCTCTTTCATCTGATTTGTCATCTCTGTTGTATCGATCCTCCTTCTTGTATCTATCATCTGTTCTCTTGTCATCTCGCTTGTATCTGTCATTTTTCTTGGGTCTATTGCACTCAGCTGCAAAATGCCCTGGACGTTCACAGTTAAAACATTTCATATCAGATACAGCTTTATCATTTTTATGATTATTGTAAGACGCAGAAGGGTTATAGGATCTTCTCAAATATTTCCCAAACTTCTTAACGAAGAGGGACATGACGTCATCGCTGAGTTGATAAGCTGTCTTGCTTGTGCTTTTAGAGCACTGTTCAGTAGTTGTAGCTTCTAAAGCTTTTGTCGGCTGAGAAGTAGATGGACCCACTTCTGCTCTTGTTTCCAATTCGAACTCATACGCCTTAAGGTTTGCGAACAGATCGTGAAGTTCTAGCTTGTTCAGGTCCTTTGATTCCCTCATCGCCATTGTCTTTACGTCCCATTCCCTTGGTAACGCTCTCATGACCTTCAATGCCAGCTCTCGGTTACTGTACTCCTTTCCAAGACTGGTCAGCTCTATCACCACAGCACTAAACCGTTCATCAAACTCCGTCATTGTTTCACCGTCCTTCATCTTTATTGACTCGTATTTCTGCTAAGCCACCGTTAGCTTGTTCTCCTTTGTCTCGTCACTTCCCTCACATATCTGGGTCAGCCTTTCCCAAATATCCTTAGTTGTGGCGCAGGTTTTGATTTTGCTGAACATATTTTTGTCCTTGTCCAGCGTCTTGTAGAGAATGTCCCTGGCCCCGTTGTTTAAGTTGGATTTCTTCTTGTCCTCACTGGTATACTCATGTCTGCTCTTCTCAAGGAACTGAGGCTCGCCATTTGATATATCAAACGCTAAATTTGGCTTCATTATTTTCAGCGGTCCTTCAGTGATAACTGTCCACATTTCATCATCCTGGGCAGCCAGATGCGCTTGCATGCGTATCTTCCAGTCATCGTAATCTTCCTTGGAAAACAGAGGAATTTTGTTGTGAGAAGTAGACATATTGAGATATAATAACGCACAAATAACAACTGTTCAATAACTGAGATAACGCAGGCTCTGATACCAATTGATAGGATCAATATGGTTCGAAAAACAGCTGTAGGAGTTCAGAAGGGGGGGGGTTGAATGAACTCCTACTATTTTAAATTTTCGAAACCCTTAAAACAGTTTTTACAAGCACCGCTTAACTTAAGTCCGAGTTACCAGACTTAAGGTATCTCAGTTTAAATGTCTGATTTCTCGGTTAACAAAAATTGTGCGGAAAGAAACCGATTAATCAGTGAACAGTATAAAAAATAAATAATGCGTAATGTAAAGAGTTAAGGGACAGAATTTGTTTCTGGAAGTTCGGATATAAATATCCTACGTCTCCCCTTCTTCCTTTTTAGGAAGGATTCACTAGAAGCTTTGATGAATACAGTCCTTCTGCACACACCCGATCACCGAGCCTCGCTCAAGGTGAACTCCTAGCAACACCACACACAAAGCAGACGCAGCTGCTGAATACAAGTAATGAATGATATATTTTTCGAACTGCTTCACAAAGTCAGTTCGTTACAGACTCAACTAATGATATAACAGTGAATACAATGCTATGAGACTGTAAATCCTCTGATTTCTTATACAAGCAAATCGATTCAACTAAGGTGAATCAGAGGATGACTCGAAGGTATTTCTGTGTAAGCTTGATTGTAGGTTCTTCGAGTTGAGAGCTTTTTGAGATAGTAACTTCAATATGCGAATAGCTCTAGAATGCTTGAGACTCAAAAACAGCAGAGTGACGGCAAGAGAATGATAGCCAAGAATAGTTTTTCAATTCAAAGTCTGGTTATTTATACACTTCATTCTCAACGGTCATTAAATTTCTCCAAAGGAAATAAAGTCCCTTTTTGAATCTCTGTAATTCGTATGCCGTCAATCCTGCTCCACTACATGGTAAATATGCACATCGTCAGAGCTAATTTGTCGATTTCCATTTCTGTGCAAACATCGTATAACGCTCTCTGTAAATATGTACTATTTACCAAAATAGTACCGACGTTGTCTCCTTAATTCCAGGCAATTGTACGATTCTACTGATCTTTTCCAATTTGAGTAATCAATCGTATTTGAATCGCTTGTTGCTTGCGCCTGAAATTTCTCTGTTAACCAGCTTCAACTTTCTTTCAAGATAGTTAATGATGTTGCTGATGGTCAGTATTTGAATGTATGCAACTACTAATAAACACGTGCGCTATTTCAACAACTGAATCCTTGTGTAATCCAATGTTTCTAGCGCTAAGCCAAACGCTGTCGTATTAACTTATTTACACGACGTAGTTTTACTATACGCAAACACCAAGTATCACCGACTGGTTACACAAGTCACTGTAGCTCCCGACTGGTTACATAAATCATCGACTGATAATGCAATAGTACTGTAGACAACTACTTATATGTAATACACTGTAGATTACGACTGATTCCAAAACACTGTATCTTGCGACTGATCATTGTAAAGAATACTCAACTACTGATTATTCCAACTGCTGATTTCCCTTAAAGAATGCACCTGCTGAAATACCATTATCGCAAACTCCAACGATTGAATCTTAGTGCTGATCCAATATGCTGTCTTTTTGCAATATTTAACAAAACACTCTAACACTCAAATGCTTGCGACTGAGACAGATACACCTGCTGATTAACCCTTGAAGATTCCAACTGCTGATAACAAACCAACGACTGATTACTGACTATCGACTGATATAATAACCAACGGCTGAATGTCCAATAGCAACTAGTCTTATTTTGTTATCACCAAAACTAATAAATTTTATCCTAACATTGATGTTATGAAATCTGCTTATATGATTCTGTGATTTTACGTGACACAGTTTGTTGAATTGTCTGAGTTTTACATTCTGTTTTCACGTATTGAATTGCATGCATTGTGAATTGAATATTGATTGACATACATGCATACATCTTGAGCCTGATTGACAGATTGATTGATGACCTGATTGAAAGCCACGTTGTGACTGGCCGACTGAGGAGTTGTTCCTGAAAAGTCCAACACTATCATTGGAGTGGTGACCGACTGATTGGTTGTTTCTGAATACCACCGGGCTGTGATGGGCTGACGGGCTCTGAAGATCACGGACCGATGATTTCCCCGGTTGATACACCGTGCGGGTATAGAGGCTGATTGAGATGATCTGCCAGTTGATAAAGATCTCTTATAGGAAAGTTGGCTAGAGATACACTGGTCTAGCTATCCGATCCTTGATAACCCTCATGCATTTCATAGCATTGATTATAGCATGTTTCATGATTAGCTGTTTTGATAGCTCTTCGTACTGAAGCTTGACCTCGTATTTCTTTTCCTGCTTTTGTGTTGTTTGGGTCTGTGTTACCCATTTGCAGGATCTTCAGGTAACCATGCTGGACAGAGTGGAGTGCCATCTGGTCGATCCCCTTTTCCTTGAGTCCCAGTTTATTTTATGATATGTATTAAACCGGGGGATGCCCCATGTTTTTATGTATTGGGGATCTGTATTTGAATTGAGATTTGTTGTTACCCTGCTTTGTATAAGTTTGAGTTAACTCATATTTTAATTATGAATATTTTGTATGATGATTTTGAGTTCAGGCACAAATGATTTCGAAAAATTTTTAAGCCCGATTTTACCCTTCCATGATTATGTGCTTAATTGTGCTATAATCTTAGTTTATTAGCACGGGGCCTGACAGAATTTAACCAGCTTGCCATCCTGTTCATCAATCTAATTTGCATCGAGATGGTCTTGTCCGAGCTGGTTGCTTCTTAAAAGATCTCTTCTTCTCCTCTCGTTTGCAACCGCTCTTGAGCTGATCTTCATCATTTTCAGAGCTTCAAGGTTCTCTATCTTGCAAAGTTCTTCCCCATTTTATGATTGTTCATGACCTTACTAGATAGAGTCCCTTCTGCTTGGAATAGCTCTTAATCAGCTTGTCCAACTGGTTTGTCCTTAACCAGCTGGTTTCTAATCTGCTCCCTATATGGAGCAGATTCTTCATTTGAGCTGTTCCTCCAGCTGGTTTTCTTAGGTGAACCATCTTGGTTGTATGACGACTACTCGAGTGCCCCACCAGCATGCAGATTCTTCCTCGTCCAAGGTGGGAACATCGAGCTAGTCTCTCTTCTCGTTGAAACAGCTCTAAATTCCTTGCTGACCTTCCAGCTGGTCCTTCGGCTGATCGTTCAGCGAGGTATAGCATACTCCGTTGGTGATCGGATCTGCACTCGATCACTGCGCTTGTACCTGTCTTCGCACTCAATCACTGCCCTTGAATGCTTCACTTGATATGCGCTTGAGCCATTCTGCACTTCATCATTCTGCTCTTGAACTTCTGCTCTTCATTCTGCGCTTGATCTTCGTGCTGCTTTTGCATCAAGCTGGTGAACCAGTTTGATGTTCCCTGCACTTCTGGAAGTAAACTCAGTTGTATCAGCTTGGGCGTCCCCTCACTGTTCCAGCTAGATATCTTCGACCAGTCCAGCTTAGACGTCCCCTCACTGTTCTAGTTTGGATATCTTCACGTCTACTCCAGTCTAGGCAAGCTGCGCATGTCAAGTAGAACGTTAGTACTTGGGCGTCCCCTCACTGTTCCAGCTAGATATCTTCGACCAGTCCAGCTTAGACGTCCCCTCACTGTTCTAGTTTGGATATCTTCACGTCTACTCCAGTCTAGGCAAGCTGCGCATGTCAAGTAGAACGTTAGTACAATAGAAGAAGATTTTGTGTGAATCAAAACTTAGATTCTGATATGTAAAATAGATCCAACATAAAGTCCTCTTTTCGCTAAACGAAATTGTCCGAGTATAGTGCTCTCATGCGGCAATCGTGCCTAAGATACAAATAACCATGAATTACGAAGTGTAGCACCACACTGAGTAATTCCAGCAAACAAAGTAAGTGTTTGAACTTTGTTTGAGTCGAGAACAGAACGCAGGGAAGACAAGGGCAAATATAGTGCAAGAGGCAACATGAGAATGCAGAATAATTTTAATATCGAATAGCTAAACTTCCTGTATTTGCCTTGAATGGACGCATGATTTCGAATAACTCCATCCCGAACAGATGCACTGCTTCGAATAGGTGCACTGCTTCGAAAAGTTGCAGTGCTTCATGAGAAAACCGAAGCATGCAGCGTTCTAGCACGAACAGATGCACTATTTCTAAAGAACTGGTTCGATCCGATGCAGATCATCACGCATGCCTAGATAAGCTCGAGGCTTCAGACCAAATCGTGCAGATCAGCACGCCCGCCCAGATAAGCTCGGGGCTTCAGATCAGATTGTGCATTCGAAATAGCACGGAGTAATCATCCCAGTTCAGGCCGGTCAATGACGGTCAACTCAGCTCGTGGGGGTCAACTCAGCTCGTGACCAGACCGCTTGCGATTTGACATCTATCGACTTGAAACAGCTTGTAACCTGAAACAGCTTGCGACCTAGAACAGCTTGCGACCAGACCGCTTGTGTAACGTCCAGAAATCCATAAATCCACATTGACAAATCTTAATCTCGGAAGGGTTTCATTTTCTAATTTAGTTTCCTTATTTAGCTTCATTCCAGTGATTCAGCTTTCGTCTGAGCTGAATTTTAGATTAGACCAGGAACCGGTTCGTAGGAGTGGTCGGCCGAGTTCTAACAATAAGGGTTCGAGTTTTTAAAATGTTTTGTTTTCAAAAAAGGGAAAAATAAAGATACTTTAAACAGAATGATTCGATTGGTTTAGAGGATAAGATAATGATTTCAGTTGTTCCTCAACCCATGCCCTGCGTACAGTTTTAAACCTACTAAATTGTTTTCATTATTGGAGCTCCTTTAAGGCAGTGGAGTGCTTTTCTAAACCAGAAACCAACCAAAGATTTTCTTTAAAATTTTCTTAAGTTTTTCAATCGTACTTGTGGGAGATTCAAAGTCGGAGCTGTTCTCTACAACCTGTCGTTCAGTTTTGAGGCAAGTTAACTCTGTTTCTTGCTGCTTCTATAGTTCTATGAAAGCATGTTATTGTTCACCTTTTTCTACGTGCTATTGCTTTCTGTTTGCATCTGTTTCAGAGTTTTGAGTAATGTTTAAAGGTTTTTAAAATGATGTTAGAATCTGTATGATTTCAACGGTTTCGAAAATGGTTTCAAAGTTCTTAAACATTTTACAGAAGAGTAGCTGTCGTATCTTTAAAAATTCTGGGTTGTACGTAAGAAGCTTCGAAGTAGAGTTCTCTGTATGTTTCCAGTAGCCGTGTTGGATAGTTAGGGATGAGGGTTTCGAGCTGACAGGCGGAGCTGGTCTAGTTAGAGTGCTGTTCTGGTACCTGATAAGCTTAGCTAATCGGTTCGGACTTCTCCAAACTATTTTCAGTACTCGTGCTGGATAGCTAAGGATGAGGTTCTGAGCTGATAGGCAAGCTTGTCTAACTGGAACACTGCTCTGATATGATAAGCTTAGCTAATCGGTTCAAACTTCTCCATCATATTTTCATGAAATAGCTAAGGACAAGGTTCTGAGCAGATAGGCAAAGCCGATCTAGTTAGGACTCTATTCTGACCTGATAAGGTTAGCTAGTCTATTCAAACTTCTCCCAAGCTGATTCCAATGTTCAGCCTGATTCCGTGCTGATTCCATTGTTCAGCCCGCTCCCAAGCTGATTGCTTTGTTCAGCCCGCTTCCGAGCTGGTTCCCTTGTTCAGCATGCTTCCGAGCTGGTTTCCTTGTTCAGCTCGCTCGCGATCTGGTTTTTCCCTCCGAGCTGCTCTAAGCTCGCAATTTGGTATTTTTACCCTAAGATGAGATGCCCTTGGTTGAATTTCAAAACTTAGCCTGATATTCTAAGTTGCGTTGACTTTCCATGAGCTAAGTTGACCTAACAGTCATGATCTGCTTCCTTCTCCGAGTTGTTTTACGCTCGTAAGCTGTTTTCTTCACCCAGAGTTATTTTATTCTCGTAATCTATTTTCTTCACCCAGATCTGTTTTACTCCCGTAAGCTGTTTTACTCACTCAGAGCTGTATTTGCGTCGTGAGCTGTTTTCTGTCCTGAACTGATTTTCTATTCTAAACCAGTATGCTCATGAGCTGCTTCACTCCAATCTGGTCCAGCTTAGACCCGTTCTAGACTGGTACAACGATTTCAAGTTAATTTTTCGTTTCTTTTAGCTTCAATTCGAGAGTATAACTCCAATCCATTCGCATTTATCTCCTTTTCGAGAGATAGTTCATAAGTTCAGAGCTCTGATGTTTGCTATTCGCTTTTATAGCCCTAGCAGATATCAGTTTTCTATCCGAGCTGATCCCAGAAATCCTAGAGCTGTGCTCAATCGTACACTCAGCAGTCTTTTCAAATAAAAATGCAGTTTTGTAGTAATGCACCGCTTGCGTACAGTCTGTTATTTCAAATGTTTTAATGGTATATGGCAAGGTTACAAGGGGAGATGGCAAAAGTTTTTCCTCCCATATTTTTTAAAGTTTAAAGAAAGTAGATTTCAAAAGTTCAATGATTTATGGCAAAAATATCAGACGGTTAGTACAGGGAGGGTGAGGACGGTGGTTGACGGATCGGTGTGCCCCTTCTTAGGAAGGACAAGGATCCTAGATGGTGAACTAAATGCCCCCTTCAATAGTTCAGTTGGTATTTATTCCCCAGTTCTTGATTCATATGATAGCTTGATCAAGCGAACTGACCTAGGGAGATGTTTCTGCGCCGTAACGAAAGAAAACAAGAACAGGGTTGTTTACAGCCTCGGTTTTGAGCCAAGATTATGTTAAAGTTTACTTCCTTTATTACCAGTTAATGTTTTAAATGTTCTTAAATATGTTTAAGTATATTCAGTTTATGCTATCTCAGTTTACAGTTCTTTGATATTTCAGTTTACGATAAAAGCTATTTTTTGTGCATGCCTTTGCTATCCCCAGATTTACCTGCTGAGCCCCTAGGCTCACTAGCTTTCATGGTTGCAGGTGAGGTTATTCCTTGAGAGTTGGCTACGCGAGCTGGAACAGATCGGGGAAGTGTGTTTATCGAAATACCAGCATTTTCCGTGATGCTAAAGTCCGCATTCTTTTGTGAACAAAATTTGTATCATACTGTTCCATTTTTGAAGTGTGCTAAACTGATTCCTGCCTATTTGTATCTAAAGATTGTTGCTAGTAATTATACTCTGATCTTATTCCTTCTAAGGTGATACATCCTGTGAGCTGCTTCGTGTTGAGTCTTTACATTATTTCAATTACTGTTCTCCGAACCCAGTGTTATCAGCTCCCGAAAACATACTGCCTTTTTCTTCAACTCCCAAGCCTTCTGTGGATCACTGGGGGCTTTCCCGTTCCGAAGATATTCATAAATGCTATATCTCCAGTCAGTTTCTTCAATCTCCATTGTTGTCTCGGCTACCTGCTCGATTTGTGAGACTCTTTCTTGCAATGATAATTCCAGCTTCAGTTCCCGAGTTCAAGGAGCTAGCTAATTTGGCCAACCTATCAGCTTTCTCGTTTTCCCCCCGAGGTATCTATTTTAATGTGAAATCCACAAACTTCTCTTTTAGGGCTTTTAAGGTGTTGACATATCTGCGCAATTTTTCATTCTTTATTTCGTAAGTCCTCGTGCTTTGTTGTACCGCTAATTGTGAGTCGGAAAATAAAGTAAGATGGGAAATGCCCATGCTTCTGGCAGTACGAAGTCCGATGAGTATAGCTTCGTATTCTGCTTCATTATTGGATGCTCGAAAGTTTAATCATACTGATATACTGGTCTCCTCCCCCCAAGGAGATATTGCAATAATTCCTACCCCACTGCCTGATTGGCAAGAGTATCCGTCCACAAGCATTTTCCACATGTCCCCTTCCTGTGTATGCGTTGTTTCTGCTATAAAGTCGGCCAACACTTGTGCTTTGATCGCCACTCGAGGTTTAAACTTAATATCATATTCTCCGAGCTCAGTGACCCATTTTACCAATCTACCCGAGGTGTCGGGATGGTTGATTATATGCTCCATTTCGCTATTAGTGAGTACGCTAATAGGATGGGAGAGGAAATAAGACCTTAGACGCCGAGCAGCCACTACTAATGAAAGGACCAATTTTTCCTGGGTAGAATATCTTGTCTCGGCTCACTTTAGGGCGTGGCTAACGAAATAGACTGGCAAGTGAATTTTTTCCTCCATTCGTACAAGGACAGAACTTAATGCTTCCCGAGTAACTGCTAAATATACCGAGAGCTCTTCTCCTTCCCGTGGTTTGTTGAGGATAGGGAGTTGCCGTAAGTATTCTTTGAGCTCCCGAAATTCTTGTCACTACGTTCATTCCACTTGAAATTTTTAGCTTTTCGTAAAATCTTAGAGAAATGAAGGCTTCTATCTGCCGATTTGGATATGAAGCGCGACAGGGATATTATTCTTCCTGTTAGTCTTTGCACCTCTTGAATATTCCGAGGAGAATTCATGGAAGTTATCGCCTGTACTTTCTCCGGGTTAGCCTAAATTCCTCGTCGGGTCACCATATATCCCAAGAAATTTACCCGTCTTTATTCCAAAAACACATTTGCTTGGGTTAAGTTCAACCCATACTTCCGAAGAGTACAAAAAGTTTCCTCAAGATCTCTTATAAAGTGTTCTTATTCTCGCGATTTTACAAGGATATCGTCCACATAAACTTCCACATTCCTCCCAATTTGTTCTCGGAATACTTTATCCATCAGCCTTTGGTAGGTAGCACCTGCATTCTTGAGACCGAATGGCATAACAGTATAGCAATAAGTACCATCTGCAGTAATAAAACTAACCTTGTCCTGATCCTTCTGAGCTTAGGGTATCTGATGGTATCCCTGATAGGCATCCAAGAAACAGAGCAATTCGTGTCCCTCTGTTGAATCTACCAGCTGATCGATTCGCGGTAGCAGGTAACAATCTTTAGGACAGGCTTTATTTAGATCTCTTAAGTCTACACACATTTGCCATTTTCCTGAAGTCTTTGGAACGAGCACCACACTAGGCAACCAGGTCGAGAAGAGTATCTCTCGGATATGCCCAGCTTTCAATAACTCCTCGACTTGACTCCTGATTACCGTGTCTTTCTCAGGCCCGAAATGCCTACGCTTCTGGATGACTGATTTAACCTCTGGGAGAGTATTTAAGTGATGTTCCATGATTTCTCGTTCTACCCCCGAGAGATCGGATGATGTCCATGCGAATACTTCCTTATTATTTTTTCAAGCATTGGATTAGTGCCATTTTGGTTTCATCAGGGAGTGCCTGAGCCACTCTCACAATTTCCTCTGTAGTTGTCAAAGCAACCTCTTCACTATCTTCCCTAGTTGAGACCTGAGAGCCCTCCTCGGCCAAATATACATTTTCATGAGGCACCTCCCCGGGCCATGACGAGTACCGAGATTTTTGTGCTTTCTGTTCAATCCGAACCTCCTCCACATAGCATTTCCGTGCTAGCATTTCCGTGCTATCTTTCTGTCTCCAAGAGCTTCCCCGAATCCCCATACAATAGGATATTTAATCTTTTGATGAAGGGCCGAAGCTACCGCCATGAAAGAGGCCATAGCGGGTCGTCCAAGTATAACTTTATAAGAAGATGGGGCATCAATTACTGTGAATCCGACGATCCGGGTTTTTTTCTTTCTCCGCTTCCTAATGATAATGGTAAGTATACTTCGTCGGGCTCCAAGGAATGCCCAGTGAATCCGAACACATGCATTTTTATAGGACTGATAGGGTAATCTCCTAGATCCATCTGCTCCATAGCTCTTTTACACAATATATTCACAGAACTTCCTGAGTCAATGAAAACTCGAGCCACATCATAATTTGCAACCATAGATTGGATGACTAGGGCATCGTTATGCGTCTTGGTGTCCTCGGGCTGCTCTTCCGAGCTGAAAAGAAATAGTTGGACCATTTTGATCTTCTGCTGTTAAGATTTGTAAATTTTCTAGTCGACGCTTCCCAGCTTTCCTGGCTCTATTCGAGTCTCCATCCGTGGATCCCCCTGAAATCATATGTATGACCCCCCCGGGAGGAGGGGAGTCCTGTACTCTGGGTTGAATATTATTAGGCATATGGGGTTGTTAACCTCTTTTGCCTTCCCTTCTCTTTTCCTGGTAATTCCCGTGTTGATCTTGTTTTCATTTTACTAGTGGATCTGCACAATCACCCATCAACTGATCTCGCATACCTGGATAGTTCTGCATAATGCGCTCCAACTCTTGGTCTAAGTTTCTACACCCATAGGTAGTGTTACCGTATTCCTTATGAAAGTCGCATAATTTTTTAGGCCCTCCCTCGCTACTTCTCGGTCTCTGTATCAATTTTCGTTCATCGCAAATGGCCAATGCTCTTGTCTTATTGAGTTTTACCACTTCTCTTGAGCCTATCTGCCCTAAAAAGAGAGGTGCTTCAGGACGCTGTGATCGGAGGTATGGCTTTTCTCCCCGGACATCCCTGGGAGTTTTATCAGACCTTTGGTCATTTCTTCTAGCGATTTGTACCTCTTCCACATTAACGTATTTCTCTGCCCTGGTCAAGAGTTCATCAAAGGTTTTTGGGGGCTTCTTTATCAAGGATATGAAGAAGTCTCCTCCTCTCAAGCCTTGTGTGAATGCACCGATCAAAAGGTTGGGAGTGGTCGAGGGTACTTCGATGGTAGTTCCATTGAAACGTCGAAGGTAATCCCGTAGGCTTTCTTGTTCCTTCTGTTTTATGTTAAACAGATTTAACGTGGTCATAGGTTGTTTTTTACTGCTGGCGAATTGGTGCAGGAATATTTTGCTAAAATCCTGAAAACATGTAATATTTCCTGTCGGTAGCAAATTACTGTCGGTAGCAAATTAAACCACTGCTGGGCTGACATGACAAGGGTGGTTAGAAATACCCTACACTTGATTGGATCGGGATATTGATGTAGTAAAGCAGCATTTTCGAAGCAAGAGAGATGTTCCTCTGGATCCTCGGTGCCGTCGCATCCCCAATGCTGGGAAATTTGAAATGTGGAGGCAGTTCTGTCTATAATACGCTTTTGAAAATGGTATACTACGATCTGAATTGGAAGGGGGGGCTGCCTGAGCATCTTTTAGTCGATGTACCTCTTCTTGTAATTTCTTAACCTCATCAGCCTGGAATTGGGATCCAGGTTCTAGGTGAGTTTCCTCCCAATGAGCTAGCACTTGTTCCACTATGGAGGCTACTAATTGCACAATTTGCTCCACAGTGAGAGTTCCTCCACCACTTGGTCCTCTCGAGGCGGCATTGCCACTCTCCTTTATATTTGGTTCTCACATACGGCGCCAATTGATGCTAAAAGTCGTCTTTGATTCCCGACCAAAGATTTATAGTTTTACCGTCCGAGGAGATCGGATTTCTTCCCTTTGAGTAATAGAGGTTTATCTTGTAATTGGAAGGAAATAGTAGCGGGCGTCGAGAATGTTCTTGATGAAGGTTTTATGTTATTTTTGATATGGCTTTTGAATATTTTATTGTTTTCTGCCCTGTAGAATGAAATGAGCCCGGGTATTTGTAGGAAAAAAATCCTGATTGCGTACACGCCATGTGGCTACTCATGATTCGGTATGGGTTTTTCAGTTTGTTCTGATACGTAATCAGTCCAATCATGACCCAGTATGGGTCTGACAATGGTTGGGAACACGTTATTTGGTGTAATCATATATGGTATGGGTCTTGCAGCTTTTAGAATCCTCGGGAGATTGTTCTCAGATAATATGTAGGCCGTGCTCGGGAAAAGGATAGAGACAAATTTTCCTCGGGTCCCGAGTGGATTTCCTCCCCTAGTATCACATTAAATATATTAATTTCAAACAAAATATTAAGTATTACAAAAATCATAATATATATCTAATATACATAAGTATTTTAAACAAATATGATGTAGCCAAATTAACCTCAGCCGAGAGCTACCTCCGCCACGTCGAAGAGCTCGGGCACGTCGGGCAACTGGAGAATGGATTGCGCTTCTCTTTGTATCTGCGACCACAAACAACTCGTCAGAGGGCGCCGGAAGTGTGTCCGGTGAAACCCCTCCGATGCTTAAGTCAGGCGATGGGTGAGAGAAACGAGAGCACAATATAAGCTGTGTGAAAACGTGTGCCAGAATGTGTGTGTCTAGAATGAGGGAGCAAACCTGGTATTTATAGAGGGGCTGAGTCGATGGAGAAGATGATACCTCGGCGGAAATCCCGGGCGGGCGAGATACTCCGCGATCTTCGGGGTTTTTGTTATGTAAACAAGGAAAGTCGTATCGTCCTCGGATTCTCTAAAGAAGGAAACAAGTATCGTATCCAGATCTTCTAAAGAAGGAAAAACGTATCCAGGAAGGATTCTTTAGTACGTCGGGTCGAGGTCCTCGGAAGATACCCCGAGCTTAGATCGCTTCCTCAGGCTATTAGCTCCTCTCGATAATGCAGGTGCTCGGGCAACTCCCGAGCTGGTGGCAAAGACTCGGATAAGCTCCTCATTTCTCTTGACCTTGATGATGTAGATGCGGTTGGTGTTGTAGTGCTCGGTCCTCGGGCCCCAAGGTGATTATGGGGGGCATCAGGAGTACCCCCCGTCGTGAGTCCTAGACGAAGAATTGAAGTATAGGAGTATGTATACCTGACGTCGGGACCCGAGGTGAAAGCCCATAACCACAGCAAGTCACGATCCTTGTGCAGCTGCCCCTCAATCATCGATAAGGGGACACGTGTATGACGGGATTGAGGTCGGATTGTGTTTTCGGGAGAAAACCATGATCCGTGTGATAACGTCTCCCAGCCGTTGATAAGATTTGAGAGAACGGTAGAGATTAAAGTAGCCTGAAGTCCGATGCGACCGTCGGGCTTCCCGAGACGATCTGGATCGTTGATGAGCGCGAGATCGGACGGTCGCGATTCTCCCCAGGTTCCTAAAAATACTTCGACATTTCTCGTTCACTTTCTCACTTTCATTTTTCCGTGGGTCGTTACTCTGCAGAAATCTTCTCTCGCTCCCAAGCTGTTCCACTGTTTCCCCATCTCCTACTTAATCTCGTAAGTTCTTCTCAAGAGATGTCATCTCCCTGTGATAGTAGAGTGAGTAGTATGGCCGCGTCGTTAGATAGTGTCCCCTACAGCCCAGAAACTAGAGAACCTTGGCTCCTCGACCAGGCCGAGATAGGATCTACAAAACCCTCTTGGTACGAGGAGAAGTCTTCGAATCTGAGGTCGTCGGACATCCCCTTTATCAAGGAGAAGGGGGGATGTCCGACAGTTTTGAGGTCATCCTACCCGGTCTCGACGAGAGGGCTCACCGTCCGCCTCAGGGCTTTCATACTTTCTACATTAATCAACTGGAGATGGGCCTCCGGTTTCCTCTTCCGAGGTTCATAGCCGCCCTCTGCCAGCACCTCAAGATAAGCCCGAGCCAACTAGCCCCCAACTCATACAGTTTTCTCTTGGCTCTGGCTATTCTTCTTAGATACCACAACCTCCCCCTTATTCCTTACGTCCTCATGCAACTTGTCCAAGTAAAGAGGTTAGGTCCCGGGAAGTTCTACTTGTCCCATAAGGGGGACCATGCATTCATCAAGGGGAACCCGAGCTCCCACAAGGGATGGATGAGCCGATTCTTCTTCGTGAAGCGGGTCGGGAAGAAACGAGATCCATGGAAGTGTGACATGTTTTGGAGGGATAACATATACACTTTTACCCCCCTAACCCTCGACTGGTCCCCGAACTTGGACTCCTTCCTCGACGTCATGCGCGAGAAGAGCTATAATGCTCCCGAGCTTATCCAGGAAGATCTTCGATGCTTCTTCGGGTTTAGGAGAAGGGAGTTCGAGCTGGTCGGAACCTCGGTACAGTAGTGCCCTGCCATGATATATGCGCCCAAGATTATGCTCGCCTGAACTAATGTTTACTTTGTTCTTCCCTTTGCAGACGAACGAATGTGCAAGGCCTAGATGCTGGAAATGATGGAGGAGGAAGCCACGGCGGGCTCCTCGGGCGTGGCAGCACCCTCCAAGAAGGCGACAAAGAAAAGGAGGGTCTCCACCCTCGGGGAGAAGGAGGCCCAGCGCGAGAAGAGGAAGAAGAAGAAGGAGGAGATCCCGGCGCCTGAGGCCCAAGGTGCTCACGCCTCGGGGATGCGTCGGGAGGAGCCTTCCCTCGAAGAGCCTAAAGGGCGTCCTGAGCCACTGCCCGTTATCAATATCACTTAGGCCTCTCCCGAGAAAGAGGGGTCACGGGGCGAGCAGGTCCCGGGCGAGTCCCTCCCCTGAACTTCTTCGAGGATTCACTGGTGGTGTCCCCGTCGGGGGTTGTGGCTACGAATCTTCTCTGCCACATTGCCCCTGACCGGGACATTGAGCGCCTGGTGGGTTCCAGCAATGGGGAGGTTGTTAGCTCGTTCTCTTCCAACTTCACCGCGGTACACCTTTAATCCCCTCGGGTTTTTGCTTCTTGTCCATATTAGTGTTCTGACCCTCATCCGTTATGCAGGCCTTGGTGTGGGGGGGCGAGGCGATCAAACGCCTCACCCAAGCACAAAGGGATGCGGGCAACCTCCGCCGCCGTTTTGATGAGGCTGCCCAGCATTACTCCGAGCTCGAGAAGCGTTTGGCTGAGAAGGAAGCTGCTCGGGCTGAGGAGACGAGGGCGGCCGAGGCTCTCCAAGCCGCCTTGGAGACCCGGGGGCTGAGGTTGGAGGCCGAGAGAGCGGCCCTGCTGTCTGAGAAGAGGACCCTCGAGGTTGAGAGGGCATCGATGAAGGCTGAGCTCGACGAGACCAAGGCCCGAGCTGCTGAGGAGGCTGAGCGCATGAGAGACGAGGTTGCCAACACCCGAGCTCTCGGGAAGGAGTTCCTTCAGTCTTCGGAATTCGACCGTCTGTGTAACAAGAAGTCCGTGGCTTACTTCAAGTCTGGCTTCGAGGGCACCATGGCTCAATTTCGAGCTAATGGCTACCCCGAGGAGGAGCACCCGGCTCCCTTCCTTGACACGAATAAGGCCTTGCGGGACATGCCCAATGATGATGAAGAGGCGGCCGAGGAGGAAGAAGAAGAGGAAGCGGAAGAAGATGATGATGCTACCCCTCCCGAGCTCCCCTAGGCCTTAGTTGTATTTACACTTTACAATGTACTGTAACTTTTGTTTTTAATAAAATCCTGTTTTTCGTTTTGCCTCACTTCTTTTCTTCCGAGCTCTAAATTCGTTACGCCAATACTTAAGCACGAATCGGGGTAACCCGACCACTTCATCGTGTCTAATACGAACCATCCCAGGATTGGAATAATCATAGCCAGTCGAACAAAATAGCCCGAATTTTCTAAGTGTTTACATCTTCTAAGTCGCGATTTGTCAAAAGTAGAGTCATTATTTACCGCCAGCTAATCGTCCGAGCTGGTCGTGTTGTTCGTTCTCGAGAGGAAGTTTCCTCCCGAGGAGGTGCCATTGCGGGACTGGGCTTGGGCGCCGAGCTGGTCGGACTTTTGTGTTGGCATAGAAGAACTACGTGAAGTGGTGACCAGTGCAGAACTGGGCCTAAGTGCCGAGCTGGTCGGCCTTAAATGTTTGCACAGAAGAGCTACGCGAGCGGCCAGTGCGGAACCGAGCTTTAGCGCTCAAGTGGGGTTGCCACCCGAGGAGGTGCCAGTGCCGAGCTGGTCGGACTTATTTATTTGCATAGAAGAGCTACGCGAGTGGCCAGTGCGGAACTGGGCTTTAGCGCTCAAGTGGGGTTGCCACCCGAGGAGGTGCTAGTGCAGAACTGGGCTTAAGTGCCGAGCTGGTTGGGTTTATTTATTTACGTAGAAGAGCTACGCGAGTGGCCAATGCGGAACTGGGCTTTAGCGCTCAAGTGGGGTTGCCACCCGAGGAGGTGCCAGTGTGGAACTGGGCTTAAGTGCCGAGCTGGTCGGGCTTATGTGTATGTAATATGAACCCATGAGTCGAGAGAAAAGAACTTTTATTCCATAAAATAGTTGTTACAAGCAGTAGCCGAGCATGACGTGATTACAAGTATTAAAGATCTTAAGCATAGTACTTTCTGAGATGAATAATATTCCACGGCCGACGTCCTCGCTTTCCTCGCGCATCCTCTAGATAATAAGCGGCGACTCCAACTTACTCGACCACCTTGTATGGCCCTTCATACTTCGGATCCAGCTTTCCTCTTTCTCCTTGATACTGTACTTTCCTCCAGACGAGGTCTCCCAGTTCGTACTTCCGAGGCCTGACTCTTCTGTTGTAGGCCTCGCCATTCTCTTCTGATAAGCTGATAAACGAATGGCTACCCGAGATCTTTTCTCCTCTAGATGATCCAGATCGTGACCCCTTATCTCGTCATTATCCTCCACGTACTCCATGACCCGAAGATTATCCTGCTCGATCTCAGCTGGTAGCAGTGCCTCTGTGCCATACACCATGGAGTAAGGTGTTTCACCAGTAGCTGCTCGGGCAGTCGTCCGATAAGCCCAAAGTACGCTTGGCAATTCGTCCGCCCATCTTCCACGAGCCGATTCCAATCGCGATTTGAGGGCTTGCACGATGGTTCGATTGGTGACCTCTACCTGTCCATTGCTTTGAGGGTAGGCCACCGAGGTGAAGACTTCCTCGATTTTCCATTCCTGACACCATGCCCGAACTTTAGCCCCACAGAACTGTCTCCCATTATCAGAAATAAGTCTTCGAGGTATTCCAAAACGGCAGATGATATTCTTCCAGAGAAACTTCAACACCTCGGCCTCTGATATCCTGGCTAAGGGTTTGGCCTCTACCCACTTGGAGAAGTAATCCACAGCAACTAGTAAGAATTTCCTCTGTCCTCCAGCTGGTGGGAAAGGCCCCACAATATCCATGCCCCACTGATCAAATGGGAATGAGGAGATAATAGTCTTCAAGCGCTCGGCAGGCTTATTTTGGAGATTAGCATGTTTCTGACAACCCTGGCAAGATCGTACGAGGGTAGTAGAATCCTGCTGCATAGTAGGCCAGAAGAACCCTGCGAGCGTAGCTTTCCGAGCTAGATCTACAGCGCCGAGGTGATTGTCACAACACCCCTCATGAATCTCCCTCAGTACATATTTGGCCTCACCGGGGCCCAGACACTTCAGCAGGGGTCGTGAAAAAGACCTCTTGTATATCTTATCATCCAAGATAACAAAACGTAGCGCTCGGCGCTTGATTTCCCGAGTACGCCATGGGTCGTCGGGCACCACTTTTCATAGGATATACTCCAAGATATCATGTCGTAAATCTGAGGCAGGCACTCCCCCCTAATCCGGCCCGACCTGATATGATTGTGACACTAATTCTTTCCAATGTATCTCCTTTCCCGAGGGTGGAGCAAGAGAGCTGGCCATCTTCGCAAGTTTGTCTGCCTTTTCATTGTTCTCCCGAGGTACCTGCTCCAGAACCACCTCGGAGAAAGCCTTTGTCAACTTATTTAACGCCTCCTCATATTTCATCATCCTCTCATTCTTTATATCAACTTTCCGTTGCTCTGTTGAATCACCAATTGAGAATCAGAATAGAGTATTACCCAGCTATCCCCATATTCTTTGCAGCCCGGAGCCCGATGAGCAGGGACTCATGCTCTGCTTAATTGTTAGATGCCCTGAAGTCCAGAGTTATCGCCAGACTTGTTTCTTCCCCCCAGGGAGACACCATGACCATGCCGACACCACTCCCCGAGGAACAGGAAGACCCATCAACATAAACCTTCCACCTCTCTTCCTGCTCAAGGTTCACTGTCTCGGCCAAGAAATCTGCCAATGCATGTGCTTTGATGGCCGCCCGCGGTCTGAACTGTATATCATATTCACTGAGCTCAGTAACCCACTTGACAAGTCTTCCAGAAGCATCAGGATGAGAGACAATCTGCCCTAGCGCGCTGTTAGTGAGCACTGTGATCGGATGAGATAAACAAATAAGGCCTCAGGCGCCGAGCTGTGATAACCAAAGCCTGGGCTAGTTTCTCCTGTGTAGTATAATTCAGCTCGGTCCCCTTCAGAGCATGGCTAACAAAATACACAGGTTGATGCACCTGTCCTTCTTCCCGAACAAGGACTGAGCTGGCCGCTTGGGGGGTAACGGCGAGATAGACAAATAGCGGTTCCCCGAGCTCGGGTTTATTCAGAACCGGCAACCCTTTTAGATACTCTTTCAATTCTTGAAACGCCTTCTCACTGTGCTTATTCCATTCAAACTGCTTAGCCTTACGGAGTAACTTGAAGAAAGGAAGACTTCGGTCAGCCGACCTTGAAATAAATCGGGAGAGAGCAGCAATCCTCCCTGTCAACCTATGTACTTCTTGGATATTCCGAGGCGGACACATTGACGCCAGAGCTCGCACCTTCTCGGGATTAGCCTCAATTCCCCGACGAGTCACCATGTAACCCAAGAATTTCCCTGTCCGAGCTCCGAATAGACATTCGCCAGGGTTTAGCTTGACTTGATAATTTCGCAGAGTGCGGAAAGTCTCCTCCACATAGGATATAAAACACTTTTCCTCCCGAGACTTTATTAAGATGTCTTCGACATATACCTCGACGTTTCTCCCGATCTGCTCTCTGAACACCATATTCATCAGCCTCTGATACGTCGCCCCTGCATTCTTGAGCCCGAAGGGCATAACAACATAACAAGATGTTCCATCAGCAGTAATAAAACTGACCTTTCGCTGATCCTCCTCCCTCCACATAGGATATAAAACACTTTTCCTCCCGAGACTTTATTAAGATGTCTTCGACATATACCTCGACGTTTCTCCCGATCTGCTCTCTGAACACCATATTCATCAGCCTCTGATACGTCGCCCCTGCATTCTTGAGCCCGAAGGGCATAACAACATAACAAGATGTTCCATCAGCAGTAATAAAACTGACCTTTCGCTGATCCTCCTCGGCCAGTGGTATCTGATGGTATCCCTGATAAACATCCAAGAAGCTGAGTAGCTCGTGACCCGAGGTGGAATCGACGAGCTGGTCAATCCTGGGGAGCGGATAACAATCCTTGGGACAGGCATTGTTCAGGTCTCGGAAATCTACGCACATCCTCCATTTTCCTGTCGCCTTAGGTACCAACACAACATTAGATAACCAAGTAGGAAAGTGTACCTCCCTGATATGTCCAGACTATAACAGGTCCTCGACCTGACTTCTAATCACTGTGTCTTTCTCGGGCCCGAAGTGCCTCCTCTTCTGAATAACTGGTCGGGAACCCGAGGAGACATTCAACTGATGCTCCATTACTTCACGCTTGACCCCCTTCAGATCGGACGGAGACCAGGCAAATACATCTCTGTTTTTCTCCAGACACTGAATCAACTACCCTCGCACCTCCTCGGTAAGAGACTTAGCAATTTTCACGATCCCGGCTGGAGGAACGAGGACCACCTCTTCCTCCTCATCCTCTGTAGTCAACTGAAAGTCTTCTCCCACCAAGTTCACACCTCTGTCTCCCCGAGCCCTAGGATGGTCTTGGGCTCGGGACTTAGCCACCTTCTGCTCGACTCTCACCTCCTCGACGTAACACTTCCTCGCCATCTTGCGATCCCCGAGGACTTCCCCCACTAAATCTCCCACCGGGAACTTGATCTTCTGATGCAAGGCTGAGGCCACAGCCGAGAATGCGGCCATGGCTGGCCTTCCTAGAATGACGTTATAAGAGGAAGGTGCATCCACCACAGTAAACTCCACCAGCTTAGTCTTCCTGGATTCGCCCGAGCCCAGTGACATACGTAACTGAACAACTCCCACCGGATGTAAATAGTGGCCCGTGAACCCATACAGAGGCGTGTTCACAGGCTCCATGTGGTATTCCCTGAGATCCATCTGATCCACTGCGCTCTTGAAGAATACATTAACTGAACTCCCCGAATCCACAAAACTACGGGGCACTTCGTAGTTTGCAATCATAGTCCTGATGACCAAAGCGTCATTGTGCGACTCAACATCCAGAGGCAAGTCCTCGGGGCTGAATGAGAGAGTAGGTCCTGAGCGCCTCTTCCCCACCTCCATGGCTTCCATCCGACGGCACCGCGTTTTTCTTGCCCTGTTGGAGTCCCCATCAGTAGGTCCTCCTGAAATCATGTTAATGAATCCTCGGGGCTGAGGTGTCCTCCGATCCCCTTGGTTACGCTGCTGATCCTGCCCCCGAGGAGCCATCTCCCGACCAGGGACCCTGCTATTATACTGCCCATTGTCCTCCCGACGAGGCCTTTTCTCCCATCGACGTGGCATATCCTCCACTAGCGTCGTGCGCACGTCGGGATTGTTCTGGATGATACGCTCCAATTACTGATCCAAAAGTCGACACTCTGCAGTAGTGTGACCATAATCCCTGTGAAAATCACAGAACTTGTCTGACTTAGGATACCTCGGGGCCCCATCGCTACCCCGAGGTCGCTGTACAACTCTCCGCTCATCACAAATTTCCAGAGCTCGAACCTTACTCACTTTCAAAGGTGTTCGAGCGGTAAATTCCCCCAATAGCAAAGGGGGTTTCTGTCTGACCGGCCTCGGCTGGGGTCTCTCTACCCGAGCTTCCCGACCAGCCCGAGGCGGTGGCCTCTGTTCATTCTTCCTCGAGGACTGTATCTCATCCACGTTAACGTACTTCTCTGCCTTAGTCAGGAGCTCATCAAATGTCTTCGGGGGCTTCTTAACTAGTGACTTGAATAAATCACCCCCTCGCAACCCCTGGGTGAAAGTCCCGATCAGGAGGTCGGGCGTAGCAGATGGAACCTCGATGATAGTCCTGTTAAAGCGCCGAATATATTCCCGAAGCGTCTCCTGCTCCTTCTGCTTCATAGTAAACAGGTTCAGGGTAGTCAGAGGCTGTTTCTTGCTGCTAGCGAATTGATGCAGAAACGCCTGGCTGAAATCCTGAAAACACTTTATACTCCCAGTGGGCAGGAGGTTGAACCACTGCTGGGCAGCTCGGACCAGAGTGGTTAGAAAAATTCTGCACTTGATAGGATCAGAATATCGGTGGAGAAGTGCAGCGTTCTCAAACCGGGACAGATGCTCCTCGGGATCTCCCATCTCATCATACTCCCCTACATTCGGGTATTCGAAGTGCTGGGGCAGCTCGGCATCCAACACCTCCACAGAGAACGGCACCTCCCGAGCAGGTGGGGGAGGAGGTGCCGAGCTCCTTTCCTTCCTCAGGTTTTCCAACTCTTCTCGCAGTTTCCTGATCTCCTCGGACTGCTGATCAGGCGGTGGCTGCGACTCCGTCTTGTCAGCTAATATCTGTGCCACAGTGGTTGCTCCAATTCAGCTATCTGAGCGGCAGTGAGAGTGGGGTTATCTGACCCCTGAGTCATACTTTCCGTGCGGCTTGTCTCTCCAGTGTTACCCTCCGTTCTCGTCCTCTTCGGTGGCATTTTGAATTCTTTCTTCTATATTTTCCCACAGACGGCGCCAATTGATGTAGCCAAATTAACCTCAGCCGAGAGCTACCTCCGCCACATCGAAGAGCTTGGGCACGTCGGGCAACTGGAGAATGGATTGCGCTTCTCTTCGTATCTGCGACCACAAACAACTCGTCAGAGGATGCCGGAAGTGTGTCCGACGAAGCCCCTTCGATGTTTAAGTCACGCGACGGGTGAGAGAAAACGAGAGCACGATATAAGCTGTGTGCAAAAGTGTGCCAGAATGTGTGTGTCTAGAATGAGGGAGCAAACCTGGTATTTATAGAGGGGCTGAGTCGGTGGAGAAGAGGATACCTCGGCGGAAATCCCGGGCAGGCGAGATACTCCGCGATCTTCGGGGTTCTTGTTATGTAAACAAGGAAAGTCGTATCGTCCTCGAATTCTCTAAAGAAGGAAACAAGTATCGTATCCAGATCTTCTAAAGAAGGAAAAACGTATCCAGAAATGATTCTTCAGTACGTCGGGTCGGGGTCCTCGGAAGATACCCCGAGCTTAGATCGCTTCCTCAGGCTATTAGCTCCTCTCGATAACGCAAGTGCTCGGGCAACTCCCGAGCTGGTGGCAAAGACTCGGATAAGCTTCTCATTGCTCTTGACCTTGATGATGTAGATGCGGTTGGTGTTGTAGTGCTCGGTCCTCGGGTCCCGAGGTGATTATGGGGGGCATCAAGATATATTAAAAGTTTCACTTCTAAGAGTTGGCTGGGATGTTTTCTCTTCAGCTTCGGGTTGTACTCGGGTATGTAATGTAGTCCGGGTCTTTCCTCTTTTTCAATATGTTGGTTCTGACCTGAACACTCTTCACAGTAGATGATTCTGAATTATTAATAATCTCGTTCCCTTCTCCAAATGTCACTGCCCACGTGATCATTGTCTCCCACATTTGTGTTTTTTTCTACTTCATCAACAACCACTCTCACTAGCCAATCCAATTCAGGTCCCTCATTTGTATTCATTTGCACTTTGTTACAACAGCTTCCTTCAAGTTATCAACATTATTATCACCATCGTCCTTCCTATCTTGATCACCATCGTCTTGCCCATCTTGCTCATCATGGACTTCATCATGCATATGTGAGTCAATCCTTGAAATCGAATTGGGTTGCATCCTCCTCAGCCATTTTATTTTTTTACTTCAACACTTTATTCTCATTTTTAAACCTTTTGATATGATCCAAAAAATTTGAATCATTGGAATGACAATGATCCTATCATAAACTATTATTTAAACATGCTAATTGAATGTATAATACAATTTTAATTTATTTAACATAAACAAATGAACTACCAAACCTCTCCGTATCATCAACAAGCACTTTCTCCACCTCAAATGCTTTGATCGGAACAATCTAAAATCAAGAACAAAAATTTTTAGTGCCAAAATTTGTACGATGATATACTTTAAATTGCACCAACCTTGTTTGATCTCACGGTCATCAATAAAGCTTTAACAACTTTATGATTAATAGGAATATTACTTTCTACCCACTTGAACAACCGAGGAAAGAAATATAAAAAACACGAGGTGTCCAAGAATATCAACACTTTCATAGACCCAAGCTTGTAAGATACAATATTTAACATTTATTAAATAAAAATTAACATATATCTGTTGGAACACAAAAACAAAAAAGGAAAGTACCATCAGTCCAACTATGCAACCGCTCATGTATGTTTTCTCCTTTCTGTCTATTTTGAGTATCCAATATGAGCTTCAATTTCATCAACCAAGAATTTAAAAGTTGCATCTCCCCAAGAACACGTAAAAAATATTCCCAAATAGTCCAAGTATGGGAAAATAAACATAGGTGTTCCAAAATTACTAATAGAAAAATAACACAATTAAAAAGCATCAAAATAAAAAACCTAAAAAAGTCGTCAAGTACTTCAACTCATTATCTGCCAAATCAAATAACTTCTCTATTATGGCATTCCTTTTCACACATTTTATTCCCTTGAAATGACGCTCAAGGAATGTATAACCCAATTTTTTAAATTGATGTTAACAGGTTTCCTGACACTTGCATGACATATGATGATCGGGAACTTGCTAGAAGTGAATGGCACCATGGTATTACTTCCAAAATGAAATTTACACGTCTCGACTTCAAATCGTTTTAAGTATTGCATGGACTCGTGATGTTCTTACAGAAAGCTTTTGGATTTTCAACCAAGGCACAAGAGGTGAAGCTTCTATTTTCTGTTTTTGTAGTTATCCTAGTTTAGGAACCAATTACTCCATTAGTGGTATAATCTTTGCTGTGGAACACCTTGAATATGCTCTTTTCCAATTGCACCATCTTCTCCAGCATTATCATCTGTCTTTTTCTTATTCTTTGTCATTATTCTATTTAAAAAAAAACATAATTATTAATAAGCAACAAAGCATAGAAAAAATACGGTTCATACAACTAATATAACAAGCATACAAAATCACAGCTTCGGAGAAAACAACTAGCAACACTATCGGACATTGTAATAGATTGGTCAGTATGTAGAAGGCAAAAATTAAAGGTGTCCCACAGCAGTTAATTATCATTACAATTATAAAGGGAAGAGTTTCTATCACACTACGACAACAAGCATACAGAGATGAGGTCTAACCATGAATAAGAGGTATTCACAATAAAACACTGTAATATCTTGGTCAGTATGTACAAGATAAAAATGCACAACTCAAAAATACAACCTCAATATATATGTGCTAGAATTAATTTCAAAAGTTTTGGTGAAGAAAAATAAAAGATATTAATCAGATCAAAGTGAGAAGATCCGGACGAAGCTTACAACGTTGGACGTAGAAACCATATCGGAGCAAAGTCAATCTGGTTAAGGTCAAACCAGCTCAGGATACTTAGCTACGTTGGTTGAGGACAAACCAGCAAAGAAGATTTGGTAAAGCTGGTTAAGGTCAAACCAGTCCAAAGATGCTTAGCCGGATGAGGACGGTTCAGTTGAGAAAATTCGAAGAATAGAAACAGATAAGTGTTGAAACCACCAGTTCAGAAGGGCAGTAAAAAAATGGTTTACAGATGAGAGAACAGATCGTAGGAAAAGAGTGGTATAATAGAACAACTGGAAGACCAGCTTGGTAAACCAGCTTGAAGCAGATCGGTTCTACAAGTGTTATAGTACTGAAGATATTAGTGTACAAAGATTGCTATCTAAATCAGTACAGAACAAAGACAAGAACAGAATACTTCAAAGCAGATGGGATATAATCAAGCTCAAGAAAAGCAGCTCAATGTTCAGAAACCAGATCGGGAACTCAGCTAAGTTAAGGACAACTTAGCAAATTGAATTTCGGAATGTTTGAAGCTACGTACAGTTTGATGTGATACATTTGACCTCTCTACAGTGATTTGTAGTCGTTGGGACTACTTTAAGCTAATATCAGATACGCAGAGATACAGTTCAAACTGAAGATGGCGCAGAGTTGCTAAAAAGGGCAATGCATTTAGTGGAGTTGTACGAACATCGTACATGCATTTAAGACGCTGCAGATTTTTCAATTTGGATACAACAAACGTATATATTGGTAACATTTATTACCGTTGTATCCAAAGGAGTATAAATAGAAGAGAAGATCAGATGTGAAGGGGTTACAAAACATACATGAACGAGCTACAAACTTATGAGCTAACCAGTCCTCACAAGCAAAAGCAGAGTTCATATCTTTGAACCATCTCACAGCTAGTGACACATGCACAGATTGCTCATTCTATTCCTTGTGTCACACAATCTTCTATACACACACTCTGTAGTGTTGAGCTTTCGGTGTAAACCATAAACAGAGAGTGTAGAGTGCTAGAAAAGCACAACCAGCTTAGTGCTGAGTCTATTGTATTTGCGAACCAGATCACGAGTCTGGATTCGTTGGTTGATTGTTAGGAGTTCTTGTAGTTGCTGACTGTTTGATCGGGTTTGTACAGACGGTTGTATAAATCAAAGTTTCTAGTGCAAATCCTTCCCACTGAGGAAAAAGGGGAGATGTAGGATAATTTTCCCAAACTTCCAGAAACAAACCTCTTGACTCTCTATCTTTAACATTCACGCATTTGTTTATTTGTTCACTGATTGAATCGTGTTTTTTCGCATAAAAACATTTTATTACACGAGGCAACAGCAATCACTGAGGACTCTTCAAGCTGGTAACTCGGCTGGAGGTTTGCATCGAGCAGTAAAATATTTTGAAACAAATTTCAAACAAAAATTGCAAAGGAGTTCATTCACCCCCCCCCCCTCTAAACTCCCGAGCTTTGTTTTTCGATCCTAACAAGTGGTATCAGAGCTCGGTTTCTCAGTGTTTGAACAGTTTATTCATTGCTATTCATTAAAAATGTCGATTTCTCACAAGAAGATTCCTATATTTTCCAAGGAGGAATACGACGTCTGGAAGATCCAGATGCAGACGCACCTAGTAGCACAAGACGATGACATGTGGTTCGTGATAACTAACGGGCCAATGCAAATAATGAAAATGAACACTGTTGTGGCTATAACTGCCGGTGCACCCCAGTGGATCGAGAAACCCAGATTGGAGTGGACCTCGGAGGATAAAAGGAAAGCCAATCTGGACAACGTCGCCAAGGACAGATTGTACAAAACGCTAGACAACAATATGTTTAGCAAAATCCAGACGTGCACAATGGCAAAAGAAATCTGGGAAAAGCTGACCCAGATATGCGAGGGCAACGAAGAAACAAAATAAAACAAGTTGACTGTGGCCCTACAAAGTTTTGAATTAATCAAGATGAGCCTGAGGAGACCATGACCGAATTTGATGAACGGTTTAGCTCATTGGTGATTGAGATAGGCAGATTGGGAAAATCCTACAATAAAAGGGAGTTGGCCCTGAAGGTGATGCGAGCACTTCCCAAGGAGTGGGATATGAAGACGATGGCCATGTGAGAGTCGAAAGACTTGAACAAAATGGAGTTGCACGACTTGTTTGCCAATCCAAAGGCATATGAGTTCGAGCTGGAAACGAGAGCGGAGTCTGAGCCATCCACTTCTCAACCAACCAGAGCTCTCCCTGCTACAATTCCATAACAGAGTCCATGTTCCACTAACAGCAGATCGGCAGAGGAGATGAGCAAGGATTCCATGTCCTTGTTCATTAAGAAATTTGGAAAATTTATGTGAAAGCATAATCCTAAACCCTCTTCTTTTGATTCTCCCAAAAAGAATTTTAATTCTCATTCTAATGACAAGTGTTATAATTGTGGCAGGTCGGTCATTTTATGGCTGATTGTAGGAAGCCCAGGCTGGATGAAAAGAAGCAACCAGATCACATCACCAGCAAGGACAAGAAGGAGAAGAAGCCCTATCGGAAGGGTAGAACGGAGAAAGTGATGGTTGCAGAGGAAAATAAGAGTGCATGGGCTGACTCAGATTTAGAAGAATCCAGCTTTGGAGCCTCCTCATCCAGCGAAAACGAAGATGAAGTATAGTGTCTCATGGCCGATGACATTGATGAGGTATTCGATTTCTCTAGTCCAGAATTCTCAATCATTCGAGGAAGTTATTCGAGGAATTTAAAGCCGAAAGAGAGAGCTGTGGAATAAACGCTGAGCTGGTTAGCTCAAGCAATATGCAAGCTGCTCTAAGTAAGCTTGCATCTGAGAATGAATAATTGAGAAGCAGGTCCGAGGAGATGCATCACGGAAATCAGCGGTTGGCTGATATAATAAGCTCCTGGACCAGGTCTTCTGCTTCCCTACAAAAACTACATGGAGCTACAAAGCCATATGGTGATAAATCGGATTGGGCTATAATGGCGATGAAAGTAGTACGGCAGAAACCAGTTGTACCCCACAGCCGGAAAGGACAAAGTTTAAAACCATGAAATTTGTAAAATCGAGCACGGGAAAGTCCGAAGAGGGACGATCTATTGACGATAAGATAGCAGCCAAGCCTCCAATTTGGCAAGGTAGATTTTGTGGGCTGGGGTATACTGCTCCTGAGAAGCCTCGGGAGAGCTGGCTAAAGAAGAGTTGAACAGATGCGGGGTAAACCCAAATCTCAAATTTCTAGCCCTCTACTATCAGAAATGGCCGCATCTTTCATTGTTAACACTTTGCAGGTCGAATTTGAGTCCGTGCTCGCTATGGAGCACACAGGGATGGCACGGATGTTCAAGTCCCTGGTGGACACAGGGCTTGAGGGGTTTTTTGCAGCGTCAGGATCAGTGTATGAGAATGACAGTGGTTGAGTTCTTCGCAAATGCGAAGGTAGTTGCAGGAACAGTTATCAGTACCGTCTCCAATAGGAATTGGCACCGACGAAGGAGGTTTTCGCTGAGGCATTCAGACTACCCACTGAGGGCATTACAAGCTTTCTGGATATTCCGAATCCGACTATGGTAGAAATTCGAGGTAGGTTTTATGGGTCTGATGTGCCATTCAGGGTACCAAGCAAGAAGAAAGAAATGAAAGTGTAATTTCTTCTGCTGCACAATATTGTGGCGAAGGCGCTGTGTGCAAAGGTTGGGTCCTTTGACGTGGTTACCAACGAGATCAATTTGATGGTGGCTATCTATGCTGGGTTGAAAGTTAACTGAGCGTAGATGTTGTTTCAAGTGTTGGTGGCCATGGTGAACAACCCTATCGTCGGTCATAGGGTTTCTCCGTCCAGCCAAGTGTCTTGCTGGAACGCTTAGTGAAAGCACCCTCAAAAGTGTTAACCAGCAAGTCGGTGCAAACCAACATCAATAAGAATTTGGGTGTGGTGCCAGTTGGTGAAACCATCAAGGTTTCGGGGGCTACAGCCAATGAGCATCAATCAACTGCCGAAAGTCTTCCGTCTAATAGGGCTGAGAAGGAAGCCGGTGAAAAGAAGAAGGCCAAAAAGGCGGATGTGTAGAAGAAGAAGAAGAAGCAAGTAAAGGTGAAGAAGGTGGTTGTACAGCAGCCAGAGACCGCTGGGAGCCAAGCTGCTCCCACTAAATCTAAGTCTGGGACCAGCTCAGACGTGGATTCATGCACACTAAATCAATTGAAGAACCGTGGCGCCAAGCACAGAGTCATCTGACTCTGAGGCTACCGTAATTGTTCCTCCGGTGCTCATTACGAAGAAGCACCGGACCAAGCGAGCAAAGAAGGTGCCACCCACTACTGATACTCAAGCGGAGTCCCAGCCTGGTCCAATCCCTGACATACCAGCCAGGGGTGACAAAGGGTCAACCACTGGTGGACCAGAAGCTACTATGGCAACACCACCAGAGCTGGAAAAGCAAGCTGGTGATGGCTCCAACACTCCTGAACACGAAGAGCGTATGGAGTGTGAGAACCAAACTGAAAAGGAGAGCCAAGAAGGAAATGCTTCTATTGTTGCTCAGGGAGAGCAAGTGGATTCTACTGCAGATGTTTGGAAAGGGGCTGGAAATCGAGAGGTATCTATGGAGACGAGGAATGAACCTGCCCAACCAGCTCAGAAACCGACAACTTATACTGGCAAGGATGTCTATGCTCCAATCGAGATCAGGGAGATCAACTAGGTCACCCACTTTCTTCCTAAGATTGACCCTGCTGACAAAGGAAAGGGAGCTCTGTCCTATCTCGATCGGCCAAATGCAGTCGAGAAACACTACCTATTGGTCATTCAGGACATAAGGGAGAGATCAGAGTGCCAACTTCGAGTCTTCGATCAGTGGCATAGGTTCATAACTGGTTACCGTCTGTACAAGATCCCGTCTATGAAGTTCGTGCAAGAATTTGCGAAGACTGAAAATAGATTGTTTTCATGGGCAGAGAAGGATAAGGTCAGTGAGCTGCTCCAGAGAAGGGAACTCGTTTGGTTCAAGTTAGTGGAGCTGCATGTGCGTGAAGCTGTTGCTGTGCATTGGAAATAATTTCACAAGGATAAGCCATCATCCAACCAGGCAAAAACCAGGAAGAGCATCAACCTATTTCAAGTTGGAGTCGGTCTGCCCATCACCTATAATGAGCGATCTGCAGACCGAGTTGGCTCTTCGGATTTCACTCCATTATTGACTTGGGAAGAATTTAAAGCTCAGCTCTCAAAGCCCACCAACCCCAGACCAGATAAGCAATTGGATCATGAACAAGAGCCTCAGATTCCCGAGCCCACAGTGGAAGGACAGATTGAAGAGATTGCCCGGATTGTTAAACAGGTGTAGGAGACTGATAAGGAATATTTGGATGGACAACAGGTCCCTGAGGAAGAGGATGAGCCTCAAAAGAGCTCAAGTTATGGTTCCTCTGGACATTTTATTGTCCACAATGAGGATAGTGGGGACAGTTTTTCCAGTGCCGATCCCAGTCTTAGTTTGAGTCCTAATCTCAATCTGGGTCCTAGCCCCTCAGAGGTGAAAAATACGAACCATCAGGGTCCAGTCCATCTGAGTTACATATGGTTGTATATAATGAGGATAAAGCAGAGAATAACAACCCCGCTCACAAAGACAGAGAAGTTTCTACCCAATCTGGTCCGTAGAAAATAAGTCTTCCAACTCCCCAGATTATAGATAATGCTGTCAAGGAGCTCACATCTCTGACAGAACGTGTCTCTTCCCTAGATGTAAAAGTTGGACGCATGCGGGATGATACGAACCTTACTAGGCATCGTACTACGAAACTAAGGCAAAAGGTCCAAAATGCATTCGATGGGCTGGAGATCCGGATAGACGTGCTAGAGTCAACTATTGGTCGTAAGTTTGCTGACAGCTAACAAGACATTGTGGCGTTGTAAAATGGTTTGATTCGTCATTTTGCTGACAGCCAACAGCATATTGTCGATGAAGTTGCGTCGCTTAAATCCAAGTTGCTGAAATGGTATATCTGAGGGAGTTGCATGATGCCAAAATGGGGGAAGGACCGAGAAAAAAGGGGAAGGAACAAGCAATAAAAAGAGTGAAGGGCCAAGCAGCAGCACAAAGAGAATATGGTTTTGACCAGGGGCGGACTTAGTAGTATTCGTATAGTACCGAGAAAATTTTTTGTATAGCCGATCCTTGTAAAGTATTTAACAGATAATAAAATCTCTTTTTAAGGCGCAAGGTTTTGTCATCACCAAAAAGGGAGAAATTGTTAGAATTAATTTCAGAAGTTTTAGTGAAGAAAATTAAAAGAGATTAATCAGCTCAAAGTGACAAGATCCGGACGAAGCTTACAACGTTGGACGTAAAAACCACATCGGAGCAAAGTAGCTGATTAAGGTCAAACCAGCTCAGGATACTTAGCTATGCTGGTTGAGGACAAACCTGCAAAGGAGAATTGGTCAAGCTGGTTAAGGCCAAACCTCCAAAGATGCTTAGCCGGATGAGGACAATTAAGTTGAGAAAATTCGAAGAATTAAAACAGATAAGTGTTGAAACCACATCAGTTCAGAAGGGAAGTAAAACAATGGTTTACATATGAGAGAACAGATCGCAGCAAAAGAGTGGTATAATAGAACAACTGGAAGACCAACTTGGTAAACCAGCTCGAAGCAGATCGGTTCTACAAATGTTATAGTATGAAGATATTAGTGTACAAAGATTGCTATCTGAATCAGTACCAAACAAAGACAAGAGCAGAATACTTCAAATTAGATTGGATATAATCAAGCTCAGAACCCGATCAAGAAAAGCAGCTCAATGTTCAGAAACCAGATCGGGAACCCAGCTAAGTTAAGGACAACTTAGCGAATTGAATTTCGGAATGTTTGAAGCTACGTACAGTTTTATGTGATACATTTGACCTCTCTGCAATGATTTGTAGTCGTTGGAACTACTTTAAGCTAATACTAGATATGCAGAGATACGGTTCAAATTGAAGATGGCGCAGAGTTTCTAAAAAGGGCAATGCATTTAATGAAGTTGTACGAACATCGTACATGCATTTAAGACGCCGCGGGTTTTTCAATTTGGATACAACAGACGTGTCTATTGGTAACGTTTATTATTATATCCAAATGGTATAAATAGAAGAGAAGATCAACTGTGAAAGGGTTACGAAACATACGTGAACGAGCTACAAACTTACGAGCTAACTAGTCCTCACAAGCAAAAGCAGAGTTTATATCTTTGAACCATCTCACAGCTAGTGACACACGCACAGATTGCTCATTCTATTCCTTGTGTCACACAATATTCTACACACACTCTGTAGTGTTGAGCTTTCGGTATAAATCATAAAAAGATAGTGTAGAGTGCTAGATTAGCACAACCAGCTTAGTGCTGAGTCTATTGTATATGCGAACCAGATCGTGGGTCTGGATTCGTTGGTTGATTGCTATGAGTTCTTACAGCTGCCGGCTGTTGGATCGGGTTTATACAAACGGTTGTTTAAATCAAATCTTCTAGTGGAAATCCTTCCCATTGAGGAAGAAGATGAGACATAGGAGAATTTGCTCCGAACTTCCAGAAACAAACCTCTCGACTCTCTATCTTTTACATTCATGCATTTGTTTATCTGTTCACTGATTGAATCATGTTTTTACGCATAAAAACATTTTATTACACGAGAAAACAACAATCACTGAGAATCCTTCAAGCTGGTAACTCGAACCCTTCAAGCTGATAACTTGGCTGGAGGTTTGCATCAAGCAGTAAAATATTTTGAAACAAATTTCAAACAATAATTGCAAAGGATTTCATTCAACCCCCACCCCCCCTCCTCTGAACTCCCGAGCTTTGTTTTCCAATCCTAACAATATGGAATTGGTCAGTGTTCTAATATATACGGCAAAATGCACACTCAAAAAAAAAAAACAACCCAAACTCAAGCAAACAAAAAATATGATATGATTTCTACATTGATTGGAAAAATACTTGGTCGGTATGTACAATGCATAGTAAAATCCTCAAACATTCATTTTTGGATAACAATCGACCCTAATATTAACGAATTTATATCATCCAGGTTCCACTCGAATCCAACATCCTTCGTAGTTCATCCATAGCAGCAAATCCGGATCGGGAATTTCAAGTACACATTTTCAAAATTTTTGCAACGCAAAGAACGGGAAATAAGCATCACCTTCGCTGTAGTGAATTACAAATCTTCGTGAACTACTCCTCATCAACGCCCGTCACCGTCATTAACTACTCCTCGTCGGGGCCGCCACTGTTGGGTCGTACAACAATGATGGAGGAGGTGTTGATACTTCTTTTTCCTTTCGGTTTTTCCTCGGTTTCCTTTCAGTTTGGTGGAAGAGGCGTTGTTCCTTCTTTTCCCTTCCTGTCATGTGTAATATTATGAGGGTAAACTGATAAAAACCAAGAAATTGTGTTAGGTATCAAAACACAAAAAATTTCACATTGGGACTGACCTCTAATGCAATTTTGGACCGAGAGATTTATCCAACATTATCCCTTAATGTTATTAGGATTACATTTCTTAATTAATTTTTTTTAAGCATGGCGAGCTAGCCAGACGGTTCTAATATCATATCCGTTATTATAAAATAAATAAATTGAAATGTTCATCTATATTTACAACCCATGATTGGTCTTCTCGAGAGTCCCCTTTTTCTTGAAGCAAGAGAGTAAATTTAATAAGAACATATCATCATAAAATATGTATATCTTTACAAACACATCCTTTAATATACTACATATAAATCAAGTTTTTTCGTTTATCTAGAATTGAGGCTTCATTCCTAATCCTACAAGAACTTGACAAAAAATACATAATAAATATACGGCCCTCACTTACCTTTGCATATCATTCACGCACAAAAACACAAAGTTTTTCCAATGGCGATGGATCCTTTGATGTTTCCTACATAGATGAAGGATTGAATAGAGACCAGGTTTTATGACAAAAGATGTGAGAAACCTACGGGGAAATATAAAACCACCTACTGTGTCACTTGCAGGGGAACCCTAGCATGCAAGGGAAGGACTCGACCGAACACTATGGACACGATTACTTACAAGTGACTGATCAATCCTTTGATGCTTCGAATATATATTATCATGCGATTCTTTCTCTTTTCTTGATCAATCCCTGATCATCGTGTGTGTTTTTCTTAGGTTTATACAGCTTCTTAGAGAACCTCCATCTCGATTGGAGACATAAGTCAGTTCTGCGATGCGTCAAATATTCAACTCTACAAAATCAATTCCAAGAAAGTTTTCTGCTTGAATCCCAAGGGGAAAGAAATATCACCTTCGCTGTCGTCAATTACAAATCTTCGTGAACTACTCCTCATCAACGTCCGTCACCGTCATTAACTACTCCTCGTCGGGGTCGCCACCGTTGTGTCGTTACAACAATGATGTATGAGGCGTTGTTACTCCTTTTTCCTTTCAATTTTTCCTCGATTTCCTTTCGATTTGGTGGAAGAGGCGTTGTTCCTTCTTTTCCCTTCCAGTCATGTGTAATATTATGAGGGTAAAGTGATAAAAACCAAGAAATTGTGTTAGATATCAAAACACAAAAAATTTCACATGGGGACTCACCTCTAGTGCAATTTTGGACCGAGAGATTATCCAACATTATCCCTTAATATTATTAGGTTTACATTTCTTAATTAATTTTTTTAAGCATGGTGATCTAGCCAGATGGCTCTAATTTCATATCCGTTATTCTAAAATAAATAAATAAAAACGTTCGTCTGTATCTACAACCCATCATTGGTCTTCTCAAGAGTTCCCTTTTTCTTGAAGCAAGAGAGTAAATTTAATAAGACCGTATCATCATAAAATATGTATGTTGGATCTATTTTTACATATCAGAATCTTAATTTTGATTAACACAAAACATGCTGATGTTTTACTAACAATTTAACTTAAGTGCGCAGGTTGAGCTGATTTCGTTCACTTGTCCAAGCTGGAACAGTGAAGGGACGCCCGAGCTGGTACAGTAGAGGATATCCAAGCTAGAACAGTAAGGGAACGCCCAAGCTGGTCTAGCAGAGGAAAACTTAGCTGGTACAGTGAGGGGACTTCCGAGCTGGTCCAGCAAAGGATAACCAGATCACAGAGGAGACCCAAGATGGTTCAACAGCTTGAAGCAAGAACATGTTCAAATCAGTGTTGTAAAGCAGTACAGTGTGATGAAGAAGCAACCAGCTGGTAGAGATCAGCTCAGAGACCAGCTGGGTGAGAACAGAAACCAGCTCAAAGACCAGTTCATTAAGAGCAAAACAGTTTGAACTTGAGCATATACAAGGAATGGTTTAAACAAAGTTCAAACTGATTTGCTGCAACATCTACAGAGCTCATTCTGAGAAAGGCTACAGCACATTAAATGAAAAGAGCTGAAAGTCATAAAGCCTGCAGACGCATTAATTAATAAAGGACACAAAGTACAACTTTGACAGAACTTTTCAGAAGCCTTTTCAACGGCTACATCTTTGTTCCAACGGGAATAAATTGCACAAGAAGCTATAAACAGCATAGAACAGATGAGCAAATATGCATGGGAAAAAAACAGATATTAGCTTTCATAGAAGCACTTTCCAGTGTGTGAGAATACATTTTGAGAGTGAGCATACATTGTATATTTCTCACACACTATTCACTCAAACATACGAGAGTTGAGCTGAACAGAAAAATGAGTGGATGAAAAACACCAAATCATTGTAGTCTTTGGACAGAGACGTTAAACAAGTCCTTGTAGCTTTTCTCACAGAGGCGTAAAGAAGTGAGTTAGACACGCGCAGCTTGCGGGCCCTGCTGTGCAGTGGTGTGGCTAGGAGTTCTTGCGGCTGTGGGTCGTAGGAGTGGGTTGCAGCGAGGGTCGTTGTAATCAAAGTCTTCTAGTGGATCCTTCCCGTTGTGGAAGACAGGGAGATATAGGAGATTGAGCTCCGAACTTCCATAAACAAATCTGCAGCATACAATTTTTATTTACAGCTTTCTGTACTTAGTTTCTGCATACTTATTGCATGTCTTAAAACCTGTTCATTTAGATTTCAATTTTCAGAGTTCAGTTTGGGTTGTTTCGCATGAATTTACTTCATACTCAATCTGTTTCTCGATGCTCAAAACCTTTCAAGACATTGAGCTATTGCAGCTCAAGATTTGTTTAACCAGATCGCACGTTCGTTCATTGAGCTGGTTAGAACTACCAGCTGGAATCAGTATTGCACTACGCTGGTTTAGCGCTAAGCTGGTTCCACATATATGCGATCGGGTTCTCTGTTGCGTGCTGATTTTTAACTGCTAAATTTCAAAATGCACGTAACTTATGGGGTTGGTTTTAGGGCTGTGTGACAGCCAACGTGAGTTGTGGCAGAGCTCACGACATCACCTCCCGATTTTTGATCCTAAGTGGTATCAGAGCGTTCTTTACGATCTGTTACCTTGTATTTTGGGACCAACAATTAATATCTTTACAAAAACATCTTTTGATATTCTACATATAAATCAAGGTTTTTTGTTTATCCAGAATTGAGGCTTCATTCCTAATCCTACAAGAACTCGAAAAAAATTACATTATAAATATACGGACCTCACTTACCCACTCATTTGCATATCATTCACGCACAAAAACACAAAGCTTTTCCAATGGCAATGGATCCTTTGATGTTTCCTACATGGATGAAGGATTGCATAGAGGCCAGGTTTTTATGACAAAAGATGTGAGAAACCTGCGGGGAAATATAAAACCATCTACTGTGGCACTTGCAGGGGAACCATAGCATGCGAGGTATGATGGAAGGACTCGACCGAACACCATGCCACGATTACTTGCAAGTGAGTGATCAATCCTTTGATGCTTCGAATATATATTATCGTGCGATTCTTTCTCTTTTCTTGATCAATCCCTGATCATCGTGTGTGTTTTTCTTAGGTTTATACAGCTTCTTGGAGAACCTCCATCTCGATTGGAGACATAAGTCGATTCTACGATGCGTCGAATATTCAACTCTACAAAATCAATTCCAAGAAATTTGTCTACTTGAATCCCAACGGGAAAAAAACATCACCTTCGCTGTCATGAATTACAAATCTTTGTGAACTACTCCTCGTCAACGTCCATCACCGTCATTAACTACTCCTCGTTGGGGTCTCCACCGTTGGGTCGTTACAACAATGATGTAGGAGGCGTTGTTACTTCTTTTCCTTTCAGTTTTTCCTCGGTTTCCTTTCGATTTGGTGGAAGAGGCGTTGTTCCTTATTTTCCCTTCCTGTCATGTGTAATATTATGAGGGTAAACTGATAAAAACCAAGAAATTGTGTTCGGTATCAAACCACAAAAAATTTCACATGGGGACTGACCTTTAGTGAAATTTTGGACCGAGATATTTACCCAACATTATCCCTTAATATTATTAGGTTTACATTTCTTAATTAATTTTTTAAGCATGGCGAGCTAGCCAGACGGCTCTAATATCATATCCGTTATTTTAAAATAGATAAATAAAAACGTTCGTCTCTATCTTTAACCCATCATTGGTCTTCTCGAGAGTCCCCTTTTTCTTGAAGCAAGAGAGTAAATTTAATAAGAATGTATCATCATAAAACATGTATATCTTTACAAACACCTCCTTTGATATTCTACATATAAAACAAGTTTTTTTGTTTATCTAGATTTGAGGCTTCATTCCTAATCCTACAAGAACTCGACAAAAAATACATTATAAATATACGGCCCTCACTTACCCACTCATTTGCATATCATTCATGCGCAAAAACACAAAGGTTTTCCAATGGCGATGGATCCTTTGATGTTTCCTACATGGATGAAGGATTGCATAGGGACCAGGTTTTACGACAAAAGATGTGAGAAACCTGCGGGGAAATATAAAACCGTATACTGTGACACTTTCAGGGGAACCCTAGCATGCAAGTTATGCTGGAAGGACTCGATCGAACACCATGGCCACGATTACTTGCAAGTGAGTGATCAATCCTTTGATGCTTCGAATATATATTATCGTGCGATTCTTTCTCTTTTCTTGATCATTCTCTGATCATCGTGTGTGCTTATCTTAGGTTTATACAGCTTCTTGGAGAACGTCCATCTCGATTGGAGACATAAGTCGGTTCTGCGATGCGTCGAATATTCAACTCTACAAAATCAATTCCAAGAAAATTATCTACTTGAATCCCAACAGGAAAGAAACATCACCTTCGCTGTAGTGAATTACAAATCTTCGTGAACTACACCTCATCAATGTCCGTCACCGTCATTAACTACTCCTCGTCGGGGTCGCCACCGTTGGGTCATTACAACAATGATGTAGGAGGCGTTGTTACTTCTTTTTCATTTCGGTTTTTCCTTGGTTTCCTTTCTGTTTGGTGGAAGAGGCGTTGTTCCTTCTTTTCCCTTCCTGTCATGTGTAATATTATGAGGGTAAACTGATAAAAACCAAGAAATTGTGTTAGGTGTCAAACCACAAAAAATTTCACATGGGGACTGACCTCTATTGCAATTTCGGACCGAGAGATTTTATCCAACATTATCCCTTAATATTATTAGGTTTACATTTCTTAATTAATTTTTTTAAGCATGGCGAGCTAGCCAGACAGCTCTAATATCATATCCGTTATTTTAAATAGATAAATAAAAATATTCGTCTGTATCTTCAACCAATCATTGGTCTTCTCGAGAGTCCCCCTTTTCTTGAAGCAAGAGATTAAATTTAATAAGAACATATCGTCATAAAATATGTATATCACAAACACCTCCTTTGATATACTACATATAAATCAAGTTTTTTTGTTTATCCAGAATTGAGGCTTTCCTAATCCTACAAGAACTCGACAAAAAATACATTATAAATATACGGCCCTCACTTACCCACTCATTTGCATATCATTCACGCACAAAACACAAAGCTTTTCCAATGGCGATGGATCTTTTGATGTTTCCTACATGGATGAAGGATTGCATAGAGACCAGGTTTTACGACAAAAGATGTGAGAAACGTGTGGGGAAATATAAAACCATCTACTGTGGCACTTGCAGGGGAACCCTAGCATGCGAGGTATGCTGGAAGGGCTCGACCGAACACCATGGCCACGATTACTTGCAAGTGAGTGATCAATCCTTGATGCTTCGAATATATATTATCATGCAATTCTTTCTCTTTTCTTGATCAATCCCTGATCATCGTGTGTGTTTTTCTTAGGTTTATACATCTTCTTGGAGAACCTCCATCTCGATTGGAGACATAAGTCGGTTCTGCGATGCGTCGAATATTCAACTCTACAAAATCAATTCCAAGAAAGTTGTCAACTTGAATCCCAACGGGAAAGAAACATCACCTTCGTTGTCGTGAATTACAAATCTTCGTGAACTACTCCTCATCAACGTCCGTCACCGTCATTAACTACTCCTCGTCGTGGTGCTACAGTTGGGTCGTTACAACAATGATGTAGGAGGCGTTGTTACTTCTTTTTCCTTTCGGTTTTTCCTCGATTTCCTTTCGGTTTGGTGGAAGAGGCGTTGTTCCTTCTTTTCCCTCCCTGTCATGTGTAATATTATGAGGGTAAAGTGATAAAAACCAAGAAATTGTGTCACGTATCCAAACACAAAAAATTTCACATGGGGACTTATCTCTAGTGCCATTTTGGACGGAGAGATTTATCCAACATTATTCCTTAATATATTAGGTTTACATTTTTTAATTAATTTTTTTAAGCATGGCGAGCTAGCCAGACGCGCTGATATCATATCGTTATTTTAAAATAAATAAATAAAACGTTCTTCTGTGACTACAACCCATCATTGGTCTTCTCGAGAATCCCTTTTTCTTGAAGCAAAAGAGTAAATTTAATAAGAACATATCATCATAAAATATGTATATCTTTACAAACACCTCATTTGATATACTACATATAAATTATATAGACAGTACAAATGATACAGAAGAATTAACAAGTATACACACACAAATATATGTTAACTAGGAATCCTGAAATCTTAAGATCACATCGGAGGCGGTGCACAGTCGACAGAAGATGGAGATGGAGCTGAGGCTGAAGAAATGGGACCAGATGCGGCTGCCGCTGCGCCGGAGCTCAGAAGTTGGAACATCGAACGCCGCGCATTTAATGGTTGAGCCTTGCATAAATCTGGTAAAAATACTCCTGTTGATCAAGAAAATAGAAGTAATGCATGTTAGTGATGAACCAAAATTTATGAACACATATAATTTCACAGTTGTTGTATGTATTAATGGTATAATCTTGTATTTATAAACTAGTTTCTATAGTAAATTCTCGATTGAGCTTCAGTTTGAAATTTTCTCTCGTCGAATATACCAGTTCTGTGGATCTTGGATTGAGATGAATAAATGATTTCAAATAAAATCGACAAATAAAAGTAACCGTCACCTTCTGCTAAAGCCAAATTGTAGTACAGATCAACAATGTTGGGGCAGTTCTGGTAACACTGTGGGGAGCATAGCTGAGTGGTGAAACGAGTCTCCAAGAGAGCATCAGATGAGATACCAGCAGAGGACTTGTCGACTCCACACGCGCTCACGCACTCGTCGCTCTCTATGTACTCATCCATTCTATTCGCCAACACTCGTGATGTCTTGCATTGGTATGCCACATCCCCATCGGCGGACTCGAATGTCTCGAGCAAGCATCGGTACCCTGAGGAGGCCACTGAGAACGAGCAATCTCCAGCCAGCAGTTCTTCGCAGACTAGTTCCCCTGCATACACATATTTTATAGAAAATTAAATTGCTGTAATGGGAGATATATCATGAAACATAATGAGGATGGAGATTAGTACCATGAGTTCCTTGAAGGAAGAGCAAGAACACGAGGAAGGCGAGCATTTTTGCCATTGTAGTGCTGATTTATAGCTTTTAACAGCCTGTGGGATGATGCTGTGTATGATTTTACCGGGAAGAGGAGATTTGATTTGTATAATGTGGAGCGAAGAAGGTGTTTATATAGGTAAAAAGCTTGGAAAGATGACAATATATCAGTAGCATTTTGAAGGGAATGTGTGGTAATGAAATCATATTTTTCTTGTTAGTATGAATGAAAAATTGTTTTGTTCGCAAAAGATACGTTAGATTTCATCGATTGGGATTCTCAGTTATGTCACTAGGACACTCACGCTATTCACTTTAAATAAACAAAGTTTGGACACGTTTTTTTAAAACATTTTTAGTGTTTTTAAAGTTAAAAAACTTAAAATATATGTTTGGATAAAATTTTTATAAAATGTTTTTGAAAAATATTTTTAAAAAATTAGTTTTGAAGTACACTTTTTTTAAAAACAAGTAAAGATGTTTTATAATGTTTTTAGAATACAAAATATAGGTAAACCTTATACGAACGATCAATTAAATTTTTTTTATTAGATTACTTTTTGAATGTTATTTTAATACTATTTCGTAGTTATATATCATTTTCTAAAATAATTATCTAACCATTTTTTAATTTAAAAATATTTTTATAAAATAGTTGTCCAAACGAATACTAAACTTTAAAAAAACTTCCAAAAACATTTTACAAGAATTTTTTTAAAAACATTTTTATAAAAATATTTTTGAAAAAACGTGTCCAAACAGAACCTAAAAACTCTTTAAAATAATATATGAACTCTACGAAAAGTATATAAGATTATAACGTGTTAAAAATACGACGATCATGCCAACTAATTTTTTTTAATATTATTTTAGTTTTTTAAAAGACCAAATTACCCCCATTACTTTTATCATGTACAAGTATACTCTTCCAAAGTTCAATACTAAATATTTCACAACAAATGTAGAAAGTTTATTTGCATTATTTTATAGTAGCATTTCTTTGATAGTAACTATGATAACTAAAAAGATTATAACTCAACATCTAAGCTCCATGACCCTATTTTATTAAAAAATATTTTCTCATAAAAGTTTATAGTTTACAAGAGAAGAAAAAAACAAACTCAAAAAAGATACAAGCAGATAACTACTAACAAGTTTAACCGAAATTCCTAGTACTAGATGCTTGAAATCAGATGTATCTAAGATGGAGGAGGTCCTCACAGCTGTTGGTCCAACTTACGAGAAAAAAACACAAAACACACATCTGTAAGGGCTTCAATTCCAGATACATCTGATTTCAAGCAACTGTTAATAGGAATTTTGATTCAACTTGGTTTTAAGTAGTTTATATGCTTATATATTTTTTGAGTTTATTTTCTTGATAAGCAAATAAAATTGCAACTACAAGAGGCAATCAAGAGACCTCAGCAAATTAAAGCTGAAGTTCATGTACATAGAATAAATGTCCATTCCCTAAAATTTATATCTGTCGACACCATCAATAACACATAACTCTATTTTATGTAATTTATGTACTAAAATGGTACAATTTCTGCATCAACTACAACATCCGTCTATATTCCACTAAGTTCAAATATTACGCCAAAAGACTTATTTTCATAATATTCCCATTAATTTATATATATTAATATGTCTTATATTTTACATATTATCTTTTAATAAATTCAACAATATAATTATTATTATTTTAATTATTATTCAAAAATAATTAACTATATAATGGTAACATTGTCATTTGATAGAAATTAATATAAATAATTTATTATTAAATAAATAAATAACTTAAATAGGGAGAATTTAGTGAACATAATACGAATATAACTCAAACATTTGAGCAACTATATTTCTCTCATAAATGATCAACTAAATCATTTCATAGTGTATAGTGGGCGTCTTTGTCTTTTATCTTTTTATATCGATTGAAAAACTCTTGAAATGCATGAAATAGTTTGAAAAGAACAGGCAAAAATCCTGTAAAATAGAATTGAAGCATATGGTCAACAACGTGAACATGAAGTGTTTCAAGCGCTTACCACTAGACCAAAAGCTATAGCTGTTAGCCAATGTGCAACTTTATTTCCTTATAAAGTGGCAGCGCAGGGTGCACCTATTATGTGCGTTAGGGTTGGGCTGTTAGGCACATGAGTCAGGGGAGATGCGTGTCTACCTACTGGTGTTGTCTCAATTTTCTTAGAAATCAGTGTTACCCTTCCCCTACCGTCGGTCCTATCCCAGCAGAGATAGTATTAACCGGTAAGATTTGGCATCACACTTTTATAGCTCACATGACCAACCAGATCAAGCGGCGCAACGTAAGCAGCTAGACGTACGAGAACGTCCCAAGAGGTCACACATCTCAATACTGCTCTCACTCATGCATGCTTAACTCAACATGAAGACTTTGAAAATTACTTTGATGGGTTTAGACAGGGGTGTTCAAGTGGGGATTGGTTCGATTTCGGATCAAAATTTGAACAAACCCTATATATTTCGGTTTTATGGAATTTTAAATCAAATCAATCCATTAATTATTAAAATGAAATCGACCCTAACCAAAAATTTCAGATTGGTTTGATTCGGGTGTGGTTTGGAGTGTGGATTTAATTTGTAGGTTTCATAATAAATTAGTGTATACAATATTACTATTTGAAGATATAGCAACTAACAGTAAAAAAATTGCATTAAATTGAACATATTAAATATCAATATAGTAAAGTATTTTGTAAATGCATAATGTGCATGTATATCTAATGCAAACTTCAACAAAAGAAAAAATATGTTTTACTCTCTAATGCACTACCTAAATCTCAACAAAAGTAATTTCTTTTACACTTTTTATCTTTAGTCTTTGACCGTAAATGATCCTTTCACATTCAATATTTTCGTGGAAAAAACACAAGATATAAAGACATCACTATTTTAAAACAGAAAAATTTACAATTATTTAAACCAATATTTGGGCTTACGTATTTTGTAATTCCATGTAATTGATTATTTTCAAAAATTCACCATAAATAATCAAATAACCCTTTATATTAATCAAATATATTGTATAATATTTTTTATGTTAATAAAATAACCCCTTGGTTTGGTTTGGTTCGATTCAGTTTATTTTTTTCTAAACTTTGAACCAAACCAATATTGTGGGTTGAAAAATTTCCCACCAAACCAAACCATGATTGACTAAAAATCAATACGTATCATACGGTTTGGATTAGCTCAACAATTTGGTTCGATTTGGGTTGGTTCCTGAAAACCACTAGTTTTAGAGCATCTAGATCTAATTTGAGATATTATTGATTATATATTTTATCTTTGTATTTTATCTCATTTAATTATTTTATATTTAAATTTAATTATGTATTTATAAATCGAGTGTAATTAGATTTCAATTATAGGTTTACATTTTATAATTTAAATATAATTAATAAAAATTACAAAAAAATAATATAAACAAAATATCTGTTAAAGTTATTAATATTAGTAATTAATTAATTAAATAATTTGTAATAATTTTGATTTTTTACAATTATGTTATATAAAATATATGTTTTTTACTAATAATTAATTTAATAAAAAAATTATAAGAAGATACGAATGAAGATTGATTTGGAGCCAAGCTTTGACAAAAATGGTGTTCAAAATTTCTGGACTGCAACATTGCACCAAATTGGTTCCGTGCGTTAGAAATAGCATTTCAGCACCAAAATGGTGCAGAGAAACCTTCAAAATTCTAGAATCAAAAAGAAATTTCTCGCTCGAAGGAAAGAAGTCAAAGAAACCTTATATTATAAAATGGCCGGTGAATGAGAAAATACAATATTGTATCTTCGTCCGAGAGAAGGGTGCTAAAGCAAGAGTATCATGGAAACTGATCAGGCTGAACGTAAAAAAATAGCTTTAGGCAGCTTGCAAATCTGGGTTTGAGGCACTTTCTCCTGTTTTCTTTGATTTCGCAATGTATCTCCAACAGCGTTTGTGGACTCCACTTATTTTCTTGGGAGCATCAGCAGGTATGCCTGAAATTGAGTCAATAAATACAACTGGAAGTTAAGTTTTTCCTAAATCTGGACTGGATAATGAATACTTATTCATCAATTCAAAAAGTTCATCATAAAACTTAGTGCAATAGCAACTTAAAAAGTGATTGAATTCACACAGGTTTGGCAAAGAAGCTTTGGACAAGGAATATTCGATAACATCGTGTTACATATTTCAAACTACCTTGCAACAAATCATGGAGTGAATTACAAGTTTGAATGGATTCAAAACCTGGTAGACATAGTTTTCTGAGTTTAGGCTTCACTCCTAGGCCTTTTGCCCTAACTTTTTACTCTAGTCATGAACCGACCTAGTGAAAGGGACATGAGAAACGGCTATTACTGAGTCAACATATATATTCGTGTCATATTGCACAAATTACACACTGTATTAACAAGTAGGAGCAACACCCAGTCACCATGAATGTTACTTTCTCAAGTAATGGCTACACACAACTCAACGGAGTAACATAAAATAATGATACTTTTTTCCCTTATGTACAAGTCTTTTGGTTGGATATCTTGCTTGTGTATTTCAAATAGAATTGAATGAACAGATTAAGATACGGACAATTTTCATGGATTGATAACTGAGACCAGATCAATGTTTCTTCCGGTTCAGTATGTTGTGATCTACATAATTTTCTGAAACTCTTAACTAATTTAACTTGTAACCTATTTTCATGAGAGCAAAAAAAATATATTTCCATTTGTAACCTCCAATGGGGAATTGAATAAATGGACATCTAAACACATCAGTATACTTGATACATTTCCATTTCAGGTTTTTAGTGCTTCCATAGATCATCTCAAATAATCCTACTCTGCACACATCCGTGGTTTGACTCTTCAACATCATTTGGTACGACAGATAACTATATTCATAAATCCACTTACATTGTTCTACGTAAATGAGTGAACTCGTAGAAATAACTTATACCAATTGAACCAAGATATCTAATATTGCAGAGGCTACTGTTATGGCATCCACAGACAGTTCAATGGCAAATATAACATTAAATGGGAGAGTAAATTAATCTGTAATGTATATATTACTCTTTATCCCTTTATCTGTCCTTAAGGAATCTCCAATTCGTCCTTTCATACTAGGATTTCAGAAAATATCTCCCACCAAACTGCATCAGTTGTCATCTTAAAGGCAATTATTGAGCATGAGCAATATTGAAGGATAATAAGTTACTTCATTGTTTCAATTTTGCCCAAAACTAAAATAGTGTGATCACATTTTCGTGGTGGAGTTCACCTTAATTCTAAATGCAAGCATTTTGTGATTGCATGAACCCAATCTGTGAGCATTTTAGCATTTGAATCCTGAAGGGAAGTTTTAGGAAAATAAAGACAATAAATGATCTACTTTTTGGCATATTTCGCAGCTGACACAATGCCTTATGCTGTCGTTAACCAAAAAGACCAGTCCAGGAATCTAACTGAATGAAAAACACTTAAACATAAGAATGATGACTTATCCTGAGTTTGCGCCAAATCCCGAAGATTGCGCCTTATCTTTGCCGCAGACTGACTATGATTAGCAGTAGATGATTTATGACACAACCAACAGATTAAGGTCAAAGACCGAAAAAAACTGCATGATTGTACAGTCTGCAACCCAAGTGTAAAATAATATGCAATTGTTCATAAAATTTATAAACACTACTTGGCAGAGCCAGGGTAAAGTTGGTGACAAAAACTCAGAAGAATTGGGGAGGGTGAAATACTATTTAGATATTGAAATAAGTTTGGTTGTGGTGAAACTTGAAAAGTAAGGATCTCGATGTGACGACACTGAGGAAGATCATGCAGTTTGATTGATAATAAAAGGAAAAAGGGACAAAATCACACTACTCAAAAGTATTTATTCTTCCCGACAGTGAGACACATGTGAGGCGACAAAAAGAAAAACTTAAACCTTAATTGCATCATCCACATATGAGTCACATCCAGCAATAATTGGCTCAATAAACAAGCGAGTCCATTACTGTAGCAATGGTGATAGCATCTGATACACTAACATGTAACTATTGAACTTTTAGCAGTTAAAAACTCAGGTCCATAATCAGAATAACAAATACGCAGAACCAACTTATTTGACATGCTTTCTACTATTGAGTCATTGACTACCATTGACTCAGCAAAAATCTAAAACCTTGGCACATATACAGTTTGCACATCTTATGGCTGAGAGAATCTTGTAAATGGACTTTGTGACAGAATAACTCGGCCTAGTAACATGATCCAATAAGAAATAAAGAATATCGAGTTTGATCACAAGACAAGAAATAAACACTGATTTCATGCATTCCAAAATCTATGTGCAATTATAAAAATTTGGTTCCACCTTTCTAGTTTCTATATTACACATAAGCTCTGCTCGATGCTGTCCCTATGTACTTGAATAAGCTAATTACTTCCTTCCACTTCCAAGTTCTCAATAATAAGTAGAAGTTTAAAAGTTACAAGAGCATATATTTAACCACCAAATACCCAATGATTGTAGTAACAGTAAAAATAATAGCTAAGTTAAAGTGAAAAGGGATCACCGTCTTTGTGAGCAATCCCCCAAGCTTTTCCATGCCGTCCGTCCTGTGAAACACCAAAAAATCATTAAAAACCGTATAATACAACAATAATCCAACATACACCGATTACACAAAAGCCCAAATCCAGAAAATGCTAAGAATTAATGAAAATAACTAGCATTTGAGATTTGAGCAGCAAACGAAAAAAAGAAGGGATACTTACTTTGTAAAGATTGATTTTAGTGATCTCGTAAGAGACGCCAGTCCAGTGGGTCTTGGCCATGTGATAGCCAATACCCCAGTTGGGCAAGAACTGAGCCACCTCGAAGAAGTTTTTCTTCTTCCTGCGCTTCGGTTTATTTGAAGCGCCGCCACCAGATTCTGCAGCCGCCACGGCGTTTCCTGCCGAGGTGGTGGTGCTCAAATTTCTAAGGAAGCTAAACGAAAGTCGGCAAAGGGCCGACGCCTTCTCTAGCGGGGAGGACCCTCTGAGAGCAATCGCCATTTGAGTCTACTCTCCAAGTTTTGGGCCGTGGTGGTTTTCTTTTCACGCATTTTTTTTTTCAAGTCAGGTGCGGTTGGATTTTTAGGTTAAAGTTCCTCACCAATTGTTGAATATATTTGAGGAGTTCCATATTTTATTAGTACCATGACATCTTTTGGATTTTAATTTTCAATCATTAAATTGTGGAGAAGTGTAATTATAGTTTGCAAGTATATTTGTTTTGGCCTTCAATAATTTGGAAATATACTAATACCATATGAAGAATGGTCCATGGAGCTCGAGGAGCGTCAGCCCAAGCTCGTACGTTGGTTTTCATATCGAATCATGATTAGTCAGATGACGTATACTCGGCTATTGTCATGATATGACCAGGTTATGTACACACAACCGATTTTATCCCTCGATAACTACTAATATACTTCACTCTACGGGAAATTCAAAACTTATATTTTCTAGGTTTGTATACACTTTTTCCACGTAAATATCCTCGTATATGACTCATGTGATAAGAGTCAACACATGTTAAACATTAAAATCCATTATAAGAGTAGAGAGGAAATAAAGCAAAACACACACAATATTATTAATTTAAGGAATTTATTTTTTTTAAATTTTAATTTTAATATGTAATATTAGCATATTTCTGAACATATGAGCCTCGTTCAATGACATCGGAGCCAAACTAAGAACTAACTACTCGATATGTTCTGTGGTTTTCGATAAAATAAAAACCAAAACAAAAAGAAAAATTCTCATTCTTGATAAGACCAAAAACATTAACACAGGTTTAAAAGCCAAAATAGGAAAATTTGTAAAAGAATAGACCAATTTACAGGACTAAAAAAATAATAATCAAATCTTAAATCTACATTTTAATAATTATTTAGACATTTGTTGGTGGATTTCAATGATATCATTAATGGATGAATTTGAACTGTATCCTAATCCTTATGAAATATTATTTATTTGGCACAATATTACCACAAATTAAAACCTAAATAAAAAATAAAGTAAAACATCACTCAGTTTTCGTAATCAAAAAGAAAAAAATTAATAGCGTCACCCTTGGCTAGATGATTATTCTCTAATATTCTGCTATATGATCTGATTCTTCACTGTCCATTAATGTAATACAAAATTGCGTTTTGGTGCTTTTTTCGACTCTAGTTGGTGACTCAACATAAATAGCTGTTGTCCAAATTTGAATAGATATGCAGAGAACAGAACTACTGAGTAGTATTACCAAAGCATAAACGGAAATTCAACAATATATGTAAAATTGTCTGGAAATTTGGTAGTTGAGGTCACAACCACAGTTAAGGAAATATTCTGCAGCCACAGAACAAAACCAGGTCAGAATCATTCTTCATATTCAGCTTCTTCATCCTCATACCCATCTTCATCAGCTGTTGCGTCTTGGTATTGTTGATACTCGGATACGAGATCGTTCATGTTGCTCTCTGCCTCGGTGAACTCCATTTCATCCATTCCCTCCCCGGTGTACCAATGCAAGAAAGCTTTTCTCCTGAACATGGCAGTGAACTGCTCACTAACTCTTCGGAACATTTCTTGGATAGATGTCGAGTTCCCAATGAATGTGGAAGCCATCTTCAGCCCGGTAGGAGGGATGTCGCAAACAGTTGACTTTACATTGTTCGGGATCCATTCCACAAAGTAGGATGAGTTCTTGTTCTGAACATTGAGCATCTGCTCGTCCACTTCTTTAGTGCTCATCTTTCCACGAAACATGGCCGAGGCAGTCAAATAACGGCCATGACGAGGATCTGCAGCACACATCATGTTTTTCGAGTCCCACATTTGTTGAGTTAGTTCAGGGACGGTGAGAGCGCGGTATTGCTGAGAGCCACGGGAGGTGAGTGGAGCAAATCCCACCATGAAGAAGTGCAGTCGTGGGAATGGGATGAGATTGACAGCAAGTTTACGAAGGTCAGAATTAAGCTGACCAGGGAACCTGAGGCAACAGGTGACTCCGGACATAGTTGCGGATATCAAGTGGTTCAAATCACCAACTGTTATGGCACAAAAATAGAGCACGAAATGAGGACAAAGATAAAACTTTATATCACATAGATTGAAATCCTTGAACGCATCACAATTTGTGATGAAAAAAAAACAACGTGATTTTTAAAAATCAAGAAATATTTGTGCTATAAGCATTGGATGAAGCGCTATCATTGAGACACACAAAAGCATACTCCCGCCAGTTAATTGACTGCTAATTGATATTTCAAATTATATGAGATTAATCAATCAACTATTAAATCAACTAAGAAGACTTACAGCTAGGAGTAGTGAGTTTAAGAGTTCTGAAGCAAATGTCATAGAGGGCCTCATTATCAAGAACCATGCATTCATCTGCGTTCTCAACCAACTGATGGACCGACAATGTGGCGTTGTAAGGTTCCACAACAGTATCCGATACCTTGGGAGAAGGGAACACAGAAAAGGTGAGCATCATCCTATCCGGATACTCCTCCCTTATCTTTGAAATCAAAAGGGTCCCCATTCCGGAACCTGTTCCTCCACCCAATGAATGACAGACCTGGAACCCTGTATTCCACACAGCAGCAAGAGCATCAAATTAGTGCTTGTCTTCTCCTTTTTTAAAAGATTTACAAATAAAACTTATCGAAACCAGTGAACAACGAGCATTTCCAAAAGCTTATATTGATTAGATATCACTGATGGAGAAATATGGATGAAAGGTAATCATTTATATAAATAAGAATATCGTAAGCACACACAGAAGCATTTATTCAAACACGTAAAAATCAAACGGACAACAAGGATCCTGGATTTGAAGGGAAAACAAGGTGTGAAAAAAGCATATTCACAAATACCTTGTAAGCAATCACAATTCTCCGCCTCTTTCCTCACAACATCAAGAACAGAATCAATCAACTCAGCGCCCTCGGTATAATGACCTTTAGCCCAGTTATTCCCAGCACCAGATTGCCCGAACACGAAGTTATCCGGCCTGAAAATCTGGCCATACGTGCCAGATCGGATGCTATCCATGGTCCCTGGCTCCAGATCCATGAGCACGGCACGAGGGACAAACCTGCCGCAGCTGGCCTCATTGTAGTACACATTGACCCTCTCTAGCTGCAGATCTGAATCTCCCTTGTAATGCCCCGTCGAATCGATGCCATGCTCGGCGCAAACAACTTCCCAGAACTTGGCCCCAATCTGGTTGCCGCACTGCCCACCCTGGATGTGAAGGATCTCACGCATTTTCACAGCAGAATGGGAGCAGAAACAGAGAGAGGCGAAGAGGGTTTGTGGGAACAGAGAGAGGAAGATGGAAGAGAGATGTGTGTACGTATTTGTGTGTTGTATGTAAGTATATGTAGAGCGAGAGAGGGGGAAGGAACCAACGGCTATTGTTTGAAGTTTGAAATTTGAAATTTGAATGATGGGGAATGCGATTAGCGGACTCCGAGGTTCATTGCTAACAGCTAGATTTGGTAGATGACAGATTGTCAATATATTTTCGAACTTTATTTGCTCAAAAACTTAATGGTGGACAAATTTCCGATTAAACTGAAAAAAAAAAATTCGATTAATGCACCGATTTTTTTTTACAATTTTACTAAATTTTTAATAAAAATAAATATAATGGGCATAGAAGAACATAAATTCGACTTTGAGCCATGCCATTGGGATATCTAAGGCTCCGTTTTGAAAAATATTTTAAATATATTTTTTAAAAAAATCGACAAAATATTTTGAAAATATCTAAGAAAACAACTGTTTAATAAATATTTTGTCATATTTTTAAAATATTTAGAAACCTATTTTAGAAAATGATTTATAGTTTCAAAAATTTATTATAAAAGATCATTCAAACAATTAATATAATAAAAATATTTTAATTGAACATTCATATAATATTTACTTATATTTGTATTATAAAAATAAAATAAAACACATTTCATTTATTTATTTAAAAGTGTGCCTCAAAAATTATTTATTAAAAATATTTTTCACATACGTTTTATAAAAACTTATCCAAACATATATTTTATATTTTTGTAACTCTAAAAATACTGAAAATGTTTTCAAAAAGTTTGACAGAACGAAGCTTAAATATTTTTATATTTTCAAATTTATTTGCTCAAAAACCTATTGGTGGACAAAAATTCCGATTAAACTGAAGTTTTTCGATTAATGCACCAAATTTTGTAATAAAATCAAGTTTACTAAATTTTTAATGAATATAATGGCCATGGAAGATCATGAATTCGACTTTGGGCTTGTAATATCTAAAAAGTTTTTATGTAATATTTTGGCCGAAGAATTGGAAGTCATAACCTTCTATTTTATATATGAATTAGTATTTCATTTTACAATAACTTTTTGAATAAAACTATAATCATGAGCGGATAACTGATTGACGAAATACTCACAGCTGGACACATATGTATATATATCTTTAATATTTTTTTATCAGGTAAATTGCATATAACCGCTTACAAAATCTAAGAAGAACACTAAAATCCCCTATGATAATAGATGGATTTTTAACCCCTTTCTTTAAGAAAAAACCTAAACTAACCTCAACTTCCTAATTTTACATGTACATATAGTTAATACATCCGACCATGTTTAACTCATATTTATATTTTTGAATATAAAATAATAGTCATAACAAATGCTTAAAAGATAATGATTTTTGCTGCATTACAAGATAAAATGATCAAACAATTTTAATATGCCACAAATTGACCAGAAAATTTAAAAATAAAAAATAATACAATTTATATTCATTTGTATTTATTATATTTTGAAATTTTTGAGGAAAATATGATGAAATTTATATAAATATCTTTTGTAAGGGGGTAAGGGGCGTATGGGCTTCGGTTTAGAAAGCACATAGTGTTAAGCATCTATTTATTTTTCATAATAGGTTAAACACAACTTTGTATTTCTGTTGAATCTAAACAGATCTGACATGATTTTTGATTAACACAAAACTTGCTGTGTTGCATACTAATATATTTACTTGAGCATGCAGGCCAGATCGGAAGATCAGCTCGAAGTTTAGCAAAACAGATCAGATGACAAAGAAGCTCAAATGTCCAAGCTGATGCAGTAGGGGATGCCCAAACTGATCCAGCAGCCGCATCCAAGCTGACCCAGCTCGGAGCAAGAGCAGCTTCGAAAATCAGATTAGGGCCGAGCTGAAAGCTGAAGAACTGTACGGTATAATAAGAGTTGAGTTCAGTTACGAAGTGCAGATCAGTTTAGCGTAGATGGAGCTTCGAGTTAAAGAAGTTCAGATAAGAACAGTACAGAATCAGCTCAGAGTAATCAGATTAGATCAGAAGAGATCGGATCAGATGAGCAGTTCTGTTGGTCCGAAAATAGGATCAAAAGATCAGCAGCCGCGCATTTAAAATGAGTTAAAAGATTTTGCGCGCTGCTATGGACGGAGCTGCAATAGCTCGATGTTCTTGAACATTTAAAAATATCACGAAGAAGAGCACCGGAGACAGATCTGGTATGATTTAAAAATCATGCGGAAAATACCAGAACTGAATCCTAACATTTTAAAACAACTCAAACAGATTTATGTGCAACATAAATCTGTTCGAGACTTACTGTGCTTGTGTGCTAATTGTAAACGATGCTAAGTAAATGCTGAACTGTAAACGTGCGTATGCTAAATAAAGTATGCAAGTGCTGAAAGCTTAAAGAACACGATACAGTACGCAGCATATTTGTTTCTGGAAGTTCGGACCTCAATGTCCTACATCTCCCCTTCTTACACCTCGGAATAGAAGATTTGATCTTACAACTTGTGTACAGACCCAATCTCACAACCAGCAGCTGTGAGAACTCCTAGACTCCACAAATGCATTCAAATCAGCTCAGAGCATAGCAAAACAAAATCAGCTCAGGGAGAACAGAACAGAACCGGCTCAAATCAGATTATAAGTGCAGAGAGAATCAGATCAGATTAGAGTATACAGAACAGAGCATCACAGATAGAATCAGCAGAAAACACGCGATCTGAATTTTTGATCCATGAATTGGTGCCCGAGTTGTGTGAGAGCTCTCAGGTACCAGTTCTCCGACCCTTCAATTGGTATTAGAGCAGGTTGTTCTTGAAAAGAGCACTTAGATTGTTTTCTGTGCTACAAAATTTGTTTTAAAATATTTTCGAGCTTATTTTATAAAGATAGGAGGAGTAATGATTTTCGAATGGAAGAGCAATTTTCCGAAAGAAAAGTGCAGTAATATCTCTTCCGTCGAGCTTACACAAATTGCACGAGATCTGTGTGGACGCCAAGACCTTTAATGATGGTTGTGCTGATAATAGCGCATGTGACAAACTTAGAGAAAAATGGATGAGATTCTGCTAATTCAATTATTATTTATCTTCTAATCTGAGTAGATGAGCAAAAACCAATAGCACTTTGTTGTTTTTAAAATGATTTTTTCATGCATTCTCGTTTTCTGTTCAAAATTGTCTTTCCAAACCTTTTGAATTGAAAAGCAAAAATCTCGTGCTGTTTCAGCTTTGGGGGAGTTTTGATTTTAAATATTGAGGGGGAGACAAGATTTCTTGTCCTTTTTTATTCTCACAAAAGGGGGAGAGATATTTCAAAAATTATCTGCTATTGCTTGTTGCTTATTTTCGAACCAAGTTTTTTATTAATCAAAAAGGGGGAGATTGTTGGATTTGGAAATAGATCTGACATGATTTTGATGAACACAAAACTTGCTGCGTCACATACTAATATATTTACTTGAGCATGCAGGCTAGTTCGTAAGATCAGCTCGGAGCTTAGAAAAACAGATCAGATGATGAAGAAGCTCAGATGTCCTATCTGAACCAGTACGGGACGTCCAAACTGATCAAGCAGACGACATCCAAGATGACCCAGCTCGGAGCAAGAACATCTTAGAAAATCAGATCAGGGCCGAGCTAAAAGCTGAAAAATGGTACAGTATAAGAAGAACTTAGCTCAGTTACGAAGTGCAGATCAGTTTAGCGTAGATGGAGCTTCGAGTTAGAGCAGTTCAGATCAACTTAGAGTACTTCAGATAAGAACAGTACAGAATCAGCTCAGAGTAAGTAGTTTAGATCAGATGAGATAAGATCAGAGAAGTAGTTCAGATCAGCTCAGAGAATAACAGAACAGAATCAGCTCAGGGCAGAATAGAACAGAATCAACTCAGATCAGATTAGAAGTGCAAAGAGAATCATATCAGCTTAGAGTATACAGACAAAGCAGCACAGATAGAATCAGTAGAAAGAACGAGATCTGAATTTTTTATCCATGAATTGATGTCCAAGCTGTGTGAGAGCTCCCGGTGTTGGATCTGTTTATATAGATCAGAATCTAATTTTTTATGCACACAAAATCTTTTATTATTCTACTAACGTTTTACGTGCGATGTGCAGTGCACTTGATTAAGGAGACAGGGAGACATCCAGACTGGAACAGTAAGGGGACGCCCAAGCTGGAACAATTGAAGATGTCTAAGCTGACAATGAGGGGACGCTCGAGCTGGTACAACACTGATGGACAGGGTGCAAGGAACATCAAGACCAGCTTGATACAATAGCAGTGAGGAGATCAAGTGCAGAGAGTCTCGGTGAAGAGCAGTTCAAGCGCAGATCAAGTGCAGTATACAAGTGCAGTGTTCAAGTGTCGATGAATATACAAGCGCAGTGATCAAGTGCAGGTCAGATCACTAAGCGCAACTATGATCAGTTCATCATAGGGATCTCAGTCCTTGGGAAGACTGAATTAGAACTAATCATTATATCCCAAAGAAGCTGTGATACAATCACTGGTGCTGGATTGCAGTCCTACAAGGATAATGTTTAAAGTATTCTCGGAGAACTAGCTCAATCAACCAGTGAAAGAAAGGTGTGCTTGCTGATGGTTTGGATAAGGTGTCTGAATGGACCAAGAGAACAAGCAAGCACACAGTGGCTCTTGACGAGAAGAATAGATCCGAGCTGATAAACCAGATCATGGAAGAGAAAACCTGATCAAGGATCCCAGCAGCTGGATGCTTACGATGGGGTAGCAGAAGGCTGCTGTAGTGAAAGAAGCAACCAACTGGGAAGGAAACCAGCTCAGAGAAGCGACCTGATGAGTATGATGAACAAGCTGGCACGAAGCAGCTCAAGAGCAGATAAGCAGAGAATAAGAGAGCTTTGAACAGCTTGAAGTAAGGACCAACTCAGCACAAACCAGAACGGAGATAAGCTGGTAAACTGGTTAAGGACAAACCAGTTCGGATAGCATGACAGATGCTATCAAATCTACTAGAAAAGCGATTTGAATACAAGACTATACAAAGATTGTTTCTCAGTATTCCAATCGATTTGCTTGTATTGTCTTCTCAAGTACAGTGCTAACGTTCTTAATGAAGAAAAGCCTGCAACACATTAAAAGACAGAGGACAAAAAGTACAATAGTGTCAGAAGACTTTCAATGGCACCAAATTTTTGTCCAACAGATTAATTTCCGCGTCAGGCTATAAATAACAACAACAAAGCACAAGCAGAAGTAAGAGAGAGGTTGAAACGTCCCAAATTTAACGACTATCCCCACTGTACCAACACTAGTCTTTCAGCGTGTTTTGTCCTTACTCGCATGCACCCTGAGAAACTTTCTAGGGGATCACTCATCCCAAAATTGTCCCAAGTCAAGCACGCTTAACTTGGGAGTTCTTAAGTGAAGAGCTCCCGAAAAGAAGATGCACCTTGTTGGTATGAGTAGTACTAATTAAATCTGATAAGCCTTCCTCAACTAACTTCAATTACATCTATAACTTCCTAGTCTCGTAATCTCTCTCATTTCGGTGTGGGATTGGTTCATTCATGTGCCCCTTCGTCTCTAGAATCCTTCCAGGAGTCGCTCATTGATCGTGCAACCTCTTGGCACCGACGATCACTTCCCGCCCTATTTTGAGCCCCGGACATCACATGCCCACCAGCTTCCCTTGGTTTGTCCCCGAACCACACCATACTAAGAGAGGTCGGCTCTGATACCAACTGAAACGAACCAGAATCTAGAATTTTTTTAAAACTAAAGTGCGAAATAAACAATAAATCTTTAAAAGTATGGCTCGCCCCCTTTTAAAATATTTCTCAACGTTACTTTAAACATAATTAGAATAAATATCTCAAAAATAACATCATTCCTTTTTTTTCCTTAAAATCAGAGAAAATCAAAGTGCGAAAAACTGAACATAACTAAAAGGAAATATCTGAAACTGTTCCAAAACATAAAATGATGATGTCATAGTGGTCATGGGGCAACAGCTGTGACGGCGCTCAGAGGTCCTCACCGTCGGTCGACATATAATCTACAGGATCATCACATGTACCACTTAAATCTAGTGAGGCTAAGCATGCTCTATCTGGATAATAGCAAGGTACATATAATAAAATTGCAAGCAAGCACATACGTATAGTAAAATAACTTAAAACATGCATGCATGAATGATCGTAAAACATGATTCATACATCAGTCGTATCATATCGTCATCATATAGCATACATATTAAGGCATGACATAACATAACATAAAAACGTGTGAGTCGTATCCGTGAAGTGTGGACCATGTTCGATTGATCAATCTAAAACCAACGTAAGTGGCGGCCGGTTTTGCCCGACCTACATCATCATCATCACATTAACAGAGATTCACTGGGCTCGGTCACCCATATCCGCTCATCGTCTATCATTATACATTAACAGAGGTTCACCGGGTTCGACATCCCGGATCCGCTCATCGTCTATCTTGCCACAAATCACTTCAATCCCTCCATTTTTCTTTTAAAACATGCATTTATCATTTCATAAATTTTCATGATGCGTGCATTTCATAAAAACGTGCAATTCAAAAGTTTAGCCCGTCAATATATATATTTATTCTTCATTTAAACATTAACATACATAAAATACTACATATATAATTAAATATATATTCACGGGCTTCTACATTTTCTACTCCGATCAAGGACTGGTTCAGGTGCCTGGTCCACTAAATCTAAGCCCCAAAAGCCTAGACTTAACTTAAATTAAAACTTAGCCTTAGACATGACTTGTCCCATAGCTTTTAAACTAACCTTTAAAAAAATTTCCAAAATACTCAATCATTTACCTTAAAATCAAATATTTAAATTTGACTAAATAAAATCACATTGACCACAATTTTGATCTTAAAACTTAAAATAAAGCATTAGGTCCATAAGTAATTAAAAGTTTGACCCAAAATTTTAACTTTAAAACATTTGACCAAAAATTCTTAAAATTGGATCTAACACTTTAAAATTAAAATACTCGACCCAGAAATAAAATAAGTCGGACCGAACTTATATTTGACTGACCCACGACAAACCAACCCGGTCCAATTGGACCGACCCACCGGTCCAACCGAACCGGCCACACTCACAAACCCTACACACGCCTCATGTCAGGCCTCGTGATCACAACAGATAAACACATGCGGAAGCTAACAAAAAGTGGGTAAAATTTTCGCTTTTAGGCCCGACGGTTTAAACATATAATTTAAAATACAACAATACTTAAAATAAGTTTCCCAATTCATAAAACAACCAACAATAAAGCATACATAAATACAACCATGTATCAGACTCCCCTATGGGTACAACAACAAGGCACAGGGCATCCCCCTGGCCAGCTGATACATATATATATATAAACACATGCGGAAGCTAACAAAAAGTGGGTAAAATTTTCGCTTTTAGGCCCGACGGTTTAAACATATAATTTAAAATACAACAATACTTAAAATAAGTTTCCCAATTCATAAAACAACCAACAATAAAGCATACATAATTCCAAACATGTATCAGACTCCTCTACGAGTACAACAACAAAGCACAGGGCATCTCCCTGGCTAACCGAT
>KQ991575.1:43640-73382 GCA_001598015.1 Dorcoceras hygrometricum | reverse complement strand
ACCACGGGTTCTGATGATGAAACAATGGGTCAACAGGAACTTGTTAAGGATACTGATAATGCTGCTGCTAAGACTTCTGATGAGGTAGATATCATTATCGAGCAGGTATTGGAGGAGACCTTGATGTTGGGTGTTAATGAGGAAGAGCACGGTGGACAGGGTGTTGATGATACAATGTTTACAGAAGATTTTTCTCAGTGGTTAGATGATTTTGTCTCCAGAAACAGTGCGCCAGAGATTGTTGGGGCAAATACTATCACAGAAGTTGCGGGTAGCACAAGTCCAGTGGTTGTCAAGGACATGAACAGAGCTGTTAGCAGCATATTTACCAACGAGGAGCTCATGTCCATCGATGATCTACTGCTACAAATCTCCGATGATATGTTGCTGCCATCGATTACAGCCACAGAGATTACCAAGATTAAGCTTGGTGAATCAGTTTCCATCACTGAATATCGGGAGCGTGATGTACTGTTGATGATCCGGATCCGCCCCCCGGTCAGGCAGCGGAAGAACAAAATTTTAGAGTACCCCGATGATTTTGCTCAGTGGTTAGATGATTTTGTTGCCAGGAACAGTGAGCCAGAGATTGTTGTGACAAGGACTATCACAGAAGCTGCGGGTAGCACAAGTCCAGTGGTTGTCAAGGACATGAACAGAGCTGTTAGCAGCATATTTACCAACGAGGAGCTCATGTCCATCGATGATCTACTGCTACAAATCTCCGATGATATGTTGCTGCCATCGATTACAGCCACAGAGATTACCAAGATTAAGCTTGGTGAATCAGTTTCCATCACTGAATATCGGGAGCGTGATGTACTGTTGATGATCCGGATCCGCCCCCCGGTCAGGCAGCGGAAGAACAAAATTTTAGAGTACCGGGAGGTGATCAATACGAAAATTCAATAAACAATGTATCAACATACATAGGGTGTTTCAGGCGTGTTACCTTGCTGGCACTTGTGCCTGGCTCCAACCGGTGTTTCAAGAACCCGGCGCTTCTCGGTTGATTGCGGTAGATTCGCCAATCCGGTCCACGACCAGATCCGAGACTCCTTCGTCAGACTGCACTAGAAGTCCTGACGAGATCAGCACGATCAGATTCTCCACGTCGAACTGGCCGGAACAAACTTCCGGCGATGATCGGTGGCGGGCGGCGGCGGCGCACGGCGGGCGGCGGCGGCGGCTCTAGAAGAGGAGGGGAGGGGCGGCTATGCTCTAGGTTTAGGGTTAGAATTATGTCACAAGTCTTTTGGTTAAGTCTCTTAATCACATTAAATAAAGTGTTGGACTTGGACCGGCCCAACGGGCCCGGGTCCAACGAGGAACATTCAGTTCGTCTCCAACACTGAGACTTCACCGTAACTCCGATCGCCGATCAGATCGGACGGATCAACTCAGTTTCCGAAACTGAATAATATGATCTGAAAAACCATTTTTCAGAACCCCAGTGCAAAAAGACCGTTTTGCCCCTCAACAGCGGTCAACCCCGGTTTGACCCCTGTTGACTTTTAGGAAGTCGTGCTTCCCGAAATCCTCTTCTCGTGCTCAACACATTGAGCTGAGTATCCGTGTGGGAGTTTCGAATCCAGTACTTGTGTGACCCTCAATGGTTCAGGGATACAGCTAGCCGTAGGCCCACAACCATTGTGGCTCCGGAATCACAATTCCGGACCTACCCAACGGATCATGGTAAAGCGTCTAGCAACATCGCCCCATGATCCCCTAGGTATCACTGATAGTGCCTGCAAGAACCATTCGGTCGTGGTTAGCGTACTGTACGGTCCTTTCAATCCATATATCCCGATCAGATCAACGACCATTGGTAAATCGAGAGTCGCTAGAGATCCGATAGCTATGCATACATCTTGGAGATCGAATAACAATTGTTAACATAATAACATAATGAAAATAAAGAATGCCATAAATAAATGCGTATTTCATAAATAAAGATCGTTATACACAAGAGTCAATGAAAACCCACACGCACAAGTTGGCTAGTTGGCATCTACTCTAACATGTACATCTTACCAGCCTTCCCGCATTTCCACTCATGATAAAGGGAAAGCCATCTTGGAGGAAGATGAACCTATTCGAGGGAATCCAGCCCGCGAGTTGGTTGAATTAATCTGTGGAGATATCGAGTTTTTGATCAGGATCAGGGACCAGGTGATGGTCGATGTCGTGGAATTTTTTCATTCCTTCAGTTTAAATACTTTGTCGAATTTTGATGCTTTATTGGCGTTAAAAGCAAAAGAGAAACTCATGCTGGAGTGGGCGGAGACAGATTCGTTAGCAATGACTGTGAAGAGAAAGGGGTATATCTTGGCGAAATATAGAGAACTGTTGTTGAGGAGTTTTTTAGAGTCTCATAGGAAATTTCCTGCTCCTGGCCAGCCTTGGACCGCAACAACCTCTCAAATCATCGATCTCCTGTCTGATGCCCATTCCATATCTTTGGAGGATTTACTGGCACAACAGCGTGCGCATGGACTACCAATGGAACAACCTTGCGCCTCCTCAGCCTTTGACTCTTCTGTTGATAGCGGTGCTATTCTCGCCCAATTTTATTCTGTGGCAAAATCCACATGCTGGGTGCGACCTATGATTTTGATTGATGGAATTTGGATGCCTCTTCAGGGTCCTAATTTTTGGAAAAGTGGTTGGCATTTGTCGTTATTTTTGAATCAAAAGAAGATGCCAAAGCCTGCCATTGAGGACATTTTTGCTTTGCACGTATCTCTTGTTGAACCTGTACAATACTGGGAAGCAGCTCCGTATTTGATCAAAACTTGGTGATGGGCCCAAGTGTGTGCAGATATTGTTCGCTATTCTATGTTTGGTTGTTTGAAACCGGTTCGGGTACTTCCTTGCACAGATATTACAGTATATAATTTGGGAGTTGAACGTATTCTCGCAGATTTTCTCAGCATGTTTGCACAGGGTATGGCTTGTCATAGTTTTGTTGATTCAGTTGTACAGAGGGACTCGGGAGATTTACAGGAAGTTGATATAACGGGTGATGAAGAGGTGGACCTAGTTTCCTCAGATGTATCTACAGTCTATCGGTCTCCCTCTCCAATTTTTCAAGAGGTTGATTCTGTTGAGCATGATTTGCAATTTGCGTTGGGTCCTCCCTTTTTTTTCAAGTGTTGCACTGGAGGAGCGACTATATTTTGTGCAGAGTCCAACATCTTATCCGGCCACTTATCAGCCTCAAGAATCTTCTTCGTCCTCTACTGATGTCTCTATGCACTTTGATTCTACCGATGTACCTTTGAATGCCCAAGAAGATACTCAAGCATCAGCACCAGTTGATTTCACTATGTTTACTGATGCTCTTGAAGACCTTAGATCATCTATTTCTCAGCGCATCCATGATTCTAACTGCGAAATCTTATCCAAGGTCAATGCTGTTGAAATTGGTGTTTGAGAAGCTCTATTTAAACAACATGTCTTGCTCCGCCAATCACTTCAGGATGCTTGTAGAGTTCTAGAGAGGCAGGGTGTCTCTCAAGAAATGCAAATAAATGATCTCAAGAAGGGTATGCTGGCTCCAGTCACCACTATTTTTCAAGATTTAATGGCAATCAAGAAGGGTTAGAGAGAGCAAGATGCCAAGATCACTGCTTTGGATACACATATTGCTGCTATAAGAAATGAACAATTGGACTTTCAAGCCAAAATAGCAGCAGATATTCTTAGCCTTTCCACCCAAATTGGTGACATCGCCGATTACATAAGAAGCGGTGATGCCAAAAAGGGGTAAATAGGCAGTAGCAGCCGCCGCCCGCCGCCTGTTCGTGTGGAACGCCGCCCCTTACCTACTCCGACTAACCAAGGTGAAAGCAGTTCAGGCCATGGACGTGTTCTAAGTGTGGAAGAGGCTGCGGAAATGGTTCGAGAGGCATATAGACAGGCAGATAGACGGGAAAGAGAAAGGGAAAGGGAAAGAAGACTAAGGAGAAGAGGACATTAGTTTCTTGTACAAATTTTTTGTACCATTTTCTCAGTCAATGAAAATTTGTCTTCAGCAGTCGTTGTGAGATTTACTTTGCAAATTTTTTTTTATTGGCTGCTAAGTTTTGTCATCACCAAAAAGGGGGAAATTGTTAGGATAAAATTTATAGTTTTGGTGATAACAAAAATAAGAAAAGATTTGGACCTAAACGATGCATTTCGAATAATCTTCTCATAGAGATTAGAGGTTGCTGACAACAGTGATTGGTTTGAGTTACAGTTATGAATTTGGGTTGATCAGAATCAGATCTTGTAACAGTGGAGTCATCGATTTGGTTGTTCGGGTTATCGGGTCAGAAATCTACAGTTAATGGAGCATTGAGGATGATAACATCTGCCAACAACACTTGATTATTGTATTGGTAATAGTCTCTGCCAACCGGTATTGAAACAGTGAAGTTTCTATCATCAACAAGGGTCGTATTCATTATTAAGTACATTCGACAGACCTTGTAACAGTACTTTTCATCGTTGCTGCCAACAGATTTCGCTACAGTATTGTTTTTGGAACAGTGCGAGTAACGTTTGCTATCAACAGGTTTGGTAACAGTAAGCTCAATACGACACCTTTTGTTTTCAACAGATTCGATGACGTCAGCTACAGTAGAAATATCAGATATCATGACGTCACCATCAGATCTAACTACAATGGTCATATAACAGATACGATGACGTCAGCTATAAAAGAGAAACAGATTTGATGACATCATCCTTGCTGAATTTACAAGTGGCTTAATTTTGTTTACCGCGACAGATCTTTCAACAGCAAAGAACTATTCATTCATCTTCCTCAAAGATAGATCTATCGACAGAAATGGTTTCAGGCGCAAGCATAAAGTTGATTCAAACTCGATCGTATACTCAATTGGAAAAGATCGATGGCCAAAACAAGAATCATTCAAATTGCCTGAAATTAAGGAGACGAGATTGGTACTAATTTTGGAAGAATAGTACATATTGGCAGAGGCGGTTTCAACGGGATTGCACATATATGGAAATCATATTTCTGTCTCTCACGATACGCAATTTACTATATAGTGAAACAAGATTGACGGCGTATTACTGTCAGAATTTCCAAAAAGATTTTGTTGCCTTATCAGAAGTAATCGACCGTTGAACGAAGATTATAAATAGCAGATGTTTTGAATTGAAGAATGACTCTCTTGCGATTGCTATTACTGAAACGCTGCCAAATTGAATTCTCGAGCTATTTATAGTTTCTTTGTATTAGAAACCAGAGAAATTTACAGTCTCAAATACGTGCACTTCATTGTAATATCTTATTGAGTCTGTAACAAACGTGCTCTCAAAAGCCGTTTGAAAATATTACCAAGTATTGTAAACCAGCAGCTGCGTCTGCTTGGATTGGTGTGGAGATACTAGGAGTTCTCGTATCTGCTCGTTGCGGCATCGAGTGTTTGTAGAAGGCCTACTTTCATCAAATCTTCTAGTGATACCTTCCGAATAGGAAGAAGGGGAGACGTAGGACATTGAAGTCCGAACTTCCAGAAACAAATCCTGATATCTTTGCTATTTACTTTACGCATTTACATATTGCTTATTATTTACTGTTCACAAGTGAATCGGTTTTATTCCGCACTTTTCAAGTTAACCGAGAAACTTGCATAAAACTGAGATATCTTAAGTCTGGTAACTCGGACTTAAGTCAAGCCGTGTTGTAAAACTTTTTAAAAGATTTCAAAAATCGAAGGAGTTCATTCAACCCCCCCTTCTGAACTCCTATTTACTTATTGATCCTATTTCTGGGACCATCATTTTCCATGGGCTTAAACCAGGTTAATGTGCTTGGGTCAAGCCCAGACCCAATGAATATTGGTTTCAAGTCCATCGTTGTTGTTTCATCATAATCCCGATCGACGATCAGATCGGACCGATCTACACAGTTTACAAAACTGAACATTATGATGTGAAAACAATTTTCAGACCACCTAATCCAAAGTAGCAGTTAGGCCCCTATCAGCTTTAAGGATAGTCATATCAGTCCAAGCCAATATAATGAAATCACATTTCCAACCTAGTTAATTTTAGGAAGTCACACTTCCATCCTTCCTCCTACAATACTCAACAAATTGAGTTTAATTTCCGCACGGGAATTGAGAAACCAATACTTGTGTGACCCTCAATGGTTCAGGGATACAACTAGCCGTCGTCTCACAACATTTGTGACTCCAAAAACACATTTTCGGAATTACCCATCGGATCGTGGTAAAGCATCTAGCAACATCGCCCCATGATCCTCTAGGTATCACTGATAGTGCCTGCAAGAACCAGTCGGTCATGGTTAGCGTACAGTATGGTCATTTCAACTCAAATATCCCGATCAGATCAACGACCATTGGTAAATCGAGAGTCGCTAGAGATCCAATAACCATGCATACATCTTGAAGATCACACAGTGACATCGCATGTGTTACTAGGTAAACTCATTTACCTAAAACACATCTAGTACTCTGACCAGATATTTGTCACACTATAATCTCCTCAGATAGCATAGGATATCCACGCACAAGGGCGAGCGGTGAATCCTCGACAACGAAGCATCGACTCCTACATGCATCGAGACCTCACCCAACCCCGCCACCTGATGATCCCAACTGAGTTGGTAAACGGGTCAAAGTGAGGCACCTATCATGTAGAGTCTCAATGACGTTTCGAGTAATAAGGACTAATATGTAAAACCAAGACCTCGGAATTAATCCACTCAACAAATGATAACCACTTGGAAAGTTCGAACGAGGATAGTTCGATAGATCAGGTCACTATCCATTTGCATGCTCAGAACATCACTATGTTCCCTACCAATGAAACGTGGTACTTCGCATCGCAGATGCTAGTCTCAAGCTTGGGAGGGTAGGGAAACGTGGTACTTCGCATCGCAGATGCTAGTCTCAATCTCGGGTGGCCCTTATCCTCTTTTGGACTGCCCAATCGACTAGGAACAAGTTTAAATACACAGTGACTATTAGATGTGTTTATGATAGCCATCAAATCCACTATCACATCTAACATACAACATACACTATAGTGCATTCAAGATATTTATCCAACAATTGTAATCTTAATAATGAAGATAAATAATGCCATAAAAGAATGCCAATTTCATAAATAAAGATCGTTTTACATATTAAACAAGAACCCACACGCCACAATTTGGATAGTTGGGCACCTACTATAATAGGTGAGACGTAGGAGATTTAGCTCCGAACTTCCAGAAACATATATGTTTGTCATTTACAGCTTTCTGCATTACATAGCATCTGCATACATATGTAGTTGGGCACCTACTATAATAGGTGAGACGTAGGAGATTTAGCTCCGAACTTCCAGAAACATATATGTTTGTCATTTACAGCTTTCTGCATTACATAGCATCTGCATACATATGTTTTACAACCTGTTTATTTAGCTTTCGATTTTCAGGTTTAGTTTGGGTTGTTTCCGCATGATTTTTTTTCATAACCCAATCTGTATCTCGGTGCACAAACCTTTCAAGAACATGAGCTACTGCAGCTTGAGATTATAACAGACCAAGATTGTATGACCAGCTCGTGTAGCGCTTCTCCGAGTTGGTACCAGCTAAGGCGATCTGCTGGTTGGTGATTGCATGCAAAACTTTAAAATTTTTTATTTTAAATGCACGTAATCTGTCTGTCTGTTAACTTTGGATCAAGGTTTGGGTGCTTGAGCTGTGCGAGAGATCAAGGCACCCCCCTCATCCGATCCTATCAATTGGTATCAGAGCCAGGTTGTTCTTGAAAGTGCATTTTAAATTGAAAAATTTTAACGGTTTTAAAATGTTTTCTGCTCTGATAGTATTTTCTGCGAAAGCTTGTCTGTGCTAAAAAATCTTTTTAAGATGATTTTCGAATAGCAGAGCACTGGACCAAGAGTGAAAGGTGCAGCAATATCTCTTCTGTCGAGCAGACAGATTGCACGGATCTGTGGATGCCAAGACCTCTTACGATGAATGTGCTGAAATAGGGCACATGACAGAGTTCTAGAGAAGCGTAAGAGATTTTGTGAATTCGATTATCATTTATCTTCTAATCTGGATAGATGAGATTTTTCAGTAGCACAACAAGATTCTGTCATCTCATGCATCTCTTTCTGCAAACTGTCTTCCTAAATTGTTTTCCTTTCAAAACTAAAATACCTAGTGCTGGTAAGGGGGAGCTTTGTTTCAATATTTAGGGGGAGATAAGATTTCGAACACTTTTTGATTACCACAAAAAGGGGGATAAATATATTCAACCATAAACATACGTGCATATGTTTATTCAGATTTTGTGTAAATAAAAAAGGGAAATATTGTTGGATCTGCGTTTATAGATCAGAATATTAATTTTGATTAACATAAAATCTGTTATTATCTTACTAATGGTTTACACGCGATGTGCAGTTTCTAGAACGTAGAAGACAAGGAGATATCCAAACTGGAATAGTAAGGGGACACCTAAGCTGGTCTAGTTAAAGATATTTACGCTGGAACTATGAGGGGACGCTCGAGCTGGTACAGCAGAGAAGAAACCAGATAGCAAAGGTGTTAGAGTAGGTGCCCAACTAGCCAACTTGTGGCGTGGGGGTTCTTGTTGACTCTATGTAAAACGATCTTTATTTATGAAATTCGTATTCTTTTATGGCATTCTTTATCTTTATCATGAAACACATCTAATAGTCACTGTGTATTCTAAAATTGTTCCTAGTCGATTGGGCCGCCAAAATGAGGATAAGACTGCCCAAGTTTGAGACTAGCATCTGCGATGTGAAGTACCACGTTTCATTGGTAGGGAACATTGTGATGTTCTAAGCATGCAGATGGATGGTTTGCCTGGCGAACTATCGAGCTACCCTCGTTCGGATTCTCCAAGTGGTTACCATTTGTCGAGTGGAGAGTCCGAGGTTTTGGTTGTATGGATTAGTCCTTACTACTCAAAAAATCATTGAGACTCTACATAATTAGTCACCTCACTTTGACTCGTTTATCGACTCCGTGAGGGTCATCAGGTGTCGAGATTGGGTGAGGTCAAAAAGCATGTGGAGTCGATGCTTTGTTGTCGAGGATTCACCGCTCGCCCTAGTGCAAGGATATCCTATGCTATCTGAGGAGATAATAGTGTGACAAATCTCGTACTCTTGTGCTTCAGTGTAAATGAGTTTACCTGGTAGCACTCGCGATGTCGCTATTCTGATCTCCAAGATGTATGCATGGCTATCGAATCTCTAACGACTCTCGATCTACCAATGGTCGTTGATTCAATCGGGATATATGTGTTGAAAGGAACGTACCGTATGCTAACCATGACCAACTGGTTCTTGCAGGCACTATCAGTGATACCTAGGGATCATGGGGCGATGTTGCTAGACGTTTTACCATGATCCGATGGGTTAGTCCGATGGTTTCGGAGTCACAAATGTTGTGAGCCCACGGCTAGCTGTATCCCTGAACCATTGAGGGTCACACAAGTACTGGATTCTCAATTCCCGTACAAAAATTAAGCTCAATTGTTGAGTATAGTAGGAGGAAGGATGGAAGTGCGACTTCCTAAAATTAAATAGGGTCAAAATGCAATTTCCCTAAGTTTGGACTAGTTTGACTATCCTTAAAACTTACAGGGGCCGAACTTCTATTTTGGATTAGGTGGTCCGAAAAATTGTTTTCACATCATAATTCTCAGTTTTGTAAACTGTGTAGATCGGTCCGATCTGATCGTCGATCGGGATTATGATGAAGACACAGTGATGGACTTGAAAGCAATGTGCACCCTGGGCCTGGGCCCGACCCAAGCCCATTAAGCTGGTTCAAGCCCATGAAAAATCTATAAATAGAGGCCCTGGGGTATTCATTTGAAACACACCAAAATCTCCTCAGCTTATAATTTTCTCCCTTCCTCTCCTCTCCACCCAACCGCCGTCCGCCGCCGAACCCGCCGCCCGCTGCCGCCGTCGGAAATCTTGTTCCGACCGTTCCGGCGAGGAGATTCTGTCCGTGAAATTTTCGTCGAGTTTTCTAGTGCAAACCGCGAAGGAATTGAGTTTACGGTCGTTGACCGGATTAGGAGGCCAAAACTGCCAACCGTTGAAGTGCCGATTTTCTCGTGAAATTGGTCGGAGCCAGGCGCCTAGACGCCAGCAAGGTACTATTCTAAACATCCTATGAATGTTTTTATAGGTGTATTGACCGTTCCTGGGCTCAAAATTTTAAATCTTCCGCTGAGCCCCGGGAGCGGGATCCGGATCCGCCGTTGCGCCAACAAAAGGACACCAAGCTGGTTCACCATCTTGGTGCAAGAGCAGTTCAGGGATCAAGTGCAGTGGGATTCAATGCAGAGCAGAACTGTTCAAGTGCAGATCAAATGCAGTTTACAAGTGCAGTGACCAAGTGCAGAACAACGTACAAGCGCAGTGATCAAGTGCAGATCAGATCACAAGCGCAGTACGAAGAAATCAGCTGAGCAACTAGATGAGAGACCAGCTGGGAGATCAGCAGAGAGATGCAAGCTGATTCAGAGATGGCGTTAGTGAAGGCATGTATTTCTTTAGGAATAGAAATACAAGAATGCAAGGAGTACTCGATCAGTCTCCATAGATTCAAGGAGTACCCGATCAGTCTCCATAGGGCCAAGCTGGCATGGAAAGATGCGAGCTGGATAAACATACTGCAACAACTCAGCATTTATCCTGAAGAACTCTGAAGCAGATCAGCTTAGAGCTATCCAAAGAACAGTCTAGATAGATAATCCAAAGAATAAGAGATATAATCACTGGTGCACGATTTGCCAAGTGAGGACTCTATCTAGCAAAGTCATGAGCTGGAAGAATATCGGTGTACTTGGTGATAGTTTGGAAGAGACGTCTGAATGGAACAAAAGAACAAGCAATGAAACGAACCAGACTCAATTTTTTTTTTAAAAAATCATGTGCGGCATGAATAAACTAAAAAGTATGACTCGTTCCCTTGACTAGCTATTGTAATTCAGATCAGTACGCCCTGTTCATCGCTGCCATATAATTAGCCACGTCCGGCATATTGACATAGTGGCAGATGTCTGGTCGCAGTCCATCAGTAAACTGCCGCAGCTTCTCACTCTCCACAGTCGCGATCGAGGGCACGAAGTGACACCCCCGCTGAAACTACCTCACATACTCAGCAACAGACTTGTCTCCCTGGCGGAGACTCATAAACTCCCTGATAAGCTGGCTTCGGGCATCCGCAGTGAAACACTTCTCAAAGAATACCACCTTGAATCTCTACCAAGTCAGACTCTCCAGCACCAAACCCACCAATGCGCTCTCCCACCAAAGAGCTGTGTCTTCCTTCATCATGAAGATAGCACATCAGACCTTGTTAGCGTTCGGGAGATCCATATAAGCATAGATGGTTTCCAAAGATCGGATCCACTCCTCAACAACAAGTGGATCAGTAGTCCCTGAGAACTCCCTAGGTCCCTGCTTGAGGAACCTCTCTGCGACGTCCTCCTCATGCGACTTCTCGGGTCGCTCTGATTGACACTAAAATAGCCTGGTGATCCCAGCTAGCATATCCACACTAGCCGTATCATAAGATGTCAGCTGAGGAGGTGGGGGAGGAGGAGGAGGCGTAGAATCATCCTGGTGTCTCCTATCGCATGGGAGACATACTGGTACACCAAAACCTTATCACGTAAATCTATGTGCATGACCAAGTGTCTAACTCTAAAACTCCTCAAGTAAAATTAATGTTGAAAATGGAACAAACGAGACTCAAAACCGATTCAGGACATGACCAACCCAATGTCCGCAAACCCACTACCCGCGCACAGACTGCAACCAAGACACATGCTAGCCATAAAATTCTAACTAATTCGTTCCGAAACCAAATCGCTCTCCGTTTGGACCTATGTGACCCTAACTCAATGGGATATCTCCTACAATAAACCTTGACCACTCGGACCACATAAAGCAACTTACCCGACCCCAACAACTCTACTATCACGCACAGACGACAAGCCAGAACACGTGCTGATGATAAAATTTGTAACTAATTCATTCATTGACCAAATCACTTCCCATTTGGACCTACGTGATCCTAATTCAATGGAATAACTATCTGGACCACCCTTGGACCAAACCCTGGCCCCATGAACTTCCCATGACCGAAGCTTCACAAGAAAAGAATCAAATACGTGTTAAAAATCATGAAACATGCATGGATCTCAAACTTTAAGCATAGATCAATTCAAATCACATACAATTCATGTAATTATTCATTAAAAAAAGTATAATATGGCGTAAATGGTGAGAAAATAAGATATAACATGTCTTTGTTGGAGAAAAAGAAGATCTGTGAGTTACCGACGTGTAGGACCCGAGATTGGGACAAGACCGCCTTGGATCACCAAAGGCTTGCAAAATTTCGAACTTGAGGGAGAGGGGAGTGGCTTGAGGTGGCTAGGAGAGTGGGGAGGAGTAGGGTTTTTGAACTTGGGATGAAGGGGAGAATGAGTTATGCCAAAAGACCCCTACCAATGGTTTAATTAAGAAAATTAATAGTTTTTCCTATACTAACCCCCCTCCCAAATTTTAAAATACAATGAAGTCCATTAAAACAATCTGTATAGACGAAAAAGGGTTCCCCTCAATGATAATCATAAAAACCCAAATTTTTGAAAATTGCTGCTTATAAATAATAAATTTGCTCTTAAAAATCTAAGGGCTTAAAAATCTCAAATAATTTTCATCTCGGTCGTCCCTAGTCTCGTCCATGCGTCCGAAACTCAACAAACTAAAAACATGACATGCATATCATGTAACATTAAAACCATCATGCAATCACATAAAATAGTATAATTTTCTAAAATAATTTTTCCCCTAGTCATGCACTCATTTTCATGTAATTAGGATTTTTGGGCGTTACAAGCAAGTACACATAATCAAAGAAGACCAGCTCAGATTCAGGAAAACCAAATCAGGAAATCTGGTTAAGCGGATGCTTAAGAGAGATGGGTTTATTCTGAAATATGAAGATGAATATGAAGATGAGGAAGAATCGTGTTTCTACAAAAGAAGAAATGTGGAGGCATGAGTCTGTGAGAAGTTTGACGAGCTCAAGGTGAACTCTGTAGAAGAAGAAGAAATCCAGTAGCAAAGAGTATCGACCAGCTCAGAGTAGCTCAGAACAAAGAACAGAACATATTAGAGCAGTTGTATACAAGAACAGTTTAGATGAGAAGCAGCCAGTTCAGGAAAGAACCAGCTCAGAGCAAACCAGAACAGAGATAAGCTGGCGTAGAAGAACTACGCTAGTTAAGGTCAAACCATCTTAGAGACTAAGAGCAGAATTGGACAAAACAAGCAAAGCGATTTGACTATAAGAAGATTGCTTATCAATGTTCAAATCGATTTGCTGTGTTGTCTTCTTGGTACAATGTTCACGTGCTTAAAGTCATAAATTCTACGGAAGCATTAAATGTCAAAGGATACAAGGTACAACTTTGTCAGAAGACTTTTCAATGGCTACACCTTTGTGTCCAACGGATAGAATTGCACAAGTGACTTTAAATATCAAGAGCATAAAATAAGCAGAAGATACACGATGCAAAATGGAGAGTGTGTGTGCAAGAGCATAACGCAGAACAGAGAGATGAACAACACAAAGCAGTGCTAGTCACAAGTTTGCACACTTGGTGGCAGCTGGTGTGTAAACTGGTTCAGTGCCCGGGTGTGAGTTGGTGCACTGACCGAAAGTTTCAAAGAGTACTAAAGTCGACAGCGCAAGCCATGAGAAGATAACGAGCAACCAACTTAGAGAGAAACATTTCCTAGTGTGTGAGATTTTATATTCAAGAGATTGAGCGTACACTGTAAATCTCACACAAGATTCACTCATACATACGAGAGTTGAGCGAAACAGAAAATGAGTTAATCAAATCAAATACTTTCCTTATAGTCTTTGAACAGAGATGTTAAACTAGTTCTTGTAGTCTTTCTCACTGAGACGATAAAGAAGTGTTGGTTAGTTAGTCATACAACATGTGAGCTGGTGTGCATTGTGGCTAGGAGTTCTCGCAGCCGAGGATGTTCGAATGGGTTGCAACAGAAGATGTTGTAATCAAATCTTCTAGTGGATCCTTCCTGTGTGGAAGAAGGGGAGACGTAGGAGATTCAGCTCCGAACTTCCAGAAACATATATGTTTGTCATTTACAGCTTTCTGCATTACATAGCATCTGCATACATATGTTTTACAACCTGTTTATTTAGCTTTCGATTTTCAGGTTTAGTTTGGGTTGTTTCCGCATGATTTTATTTCATAACCCAATCTGTATCTCGGTGCACAAACCTTTCAAGAACATGAGCTATTGCATCTTGAGATTTATAACAGACCAAGATCGTATGACCAACTCGCGTGGCACTTCTCCGAGTTGGTACAGCTAAGGCGATCTGCTGGTTGGTGATTGCATGCAAAACTTTAAAATTTTTTATTTTAAATGCACGTAATCTGTCTGTCTGTTAATTTTTGATCAAGGTTTGGGTGCTTGAGCTGTGTTATAAATTTTAAATTATTTCTAACACTAAACAGAATCATAGAAGAAGAATGATATGTATCATTTTTGGGCTCTAAGTATAATAATTTAAGGTAAGCAATTCCCTTGAACAATCTAATTTTATTCTAGGTTTAAAACAATAGCATATAAAAAATATCGGGAATTTGAAAAATATTTCTCCCATGTTCTTTTCATGCTAAGAATGCTTTCAACTAATGTTGGATCATTAGAATTTAAATTTTCACTAAAAATGCATTCAACATTACAAATATGTGTAAAACTAAATGATACATGGGATAATAAACCCTAGAGATTGGTTAGTTGCATCGTTAAAAACTTTTAAAATTTCACATATAGTTGTACAAATATTCCGTTGGTTTTAATACAATAAATATTAGATGCTTGAAGAATTTGACCAAAAAAATAAATAAACAAATTTTATATTCAAAAGTGGACAACAACAATTTTTACGTATAATTCCATCATGTTGAACATCGTGCGCAAACCTTTTCGGCCTAATCCTATTTATGTTACAAAATTTGTCCCATTGTTTCATTATTTGGGGATGTGTCCAAAGATAATATATTGCAGATCTAATTTGTCTTATACAAATATCTAAACTTCTAAGACCATCTTGAATACAAAAGTTAAAAATATGATACGTACATCAAATATGAAATTTTTTTCCACTTATTAGTGGTTGATATAATCTAATAAGTTCATCAATGGTACAAGTATTTGCACTTACATTATCAAAATAAATTGAAATTTTTTTATTTTCAAACTATATTCCTCTAAAATAATAAAAATAAGATGAGAAATATTCGTGCAGTGTGTGGTTCTTTGAACTTCGATATGTAAGCAAATGTTTTTGGATATTCGATGAACTATCTATCCAATGACAGGTAATACCCATGTGTGAACAAGATTGCCAAGGGTCACTCCAGATATTAGAACATAAAAGACACTTCAGTTCTAAACTAGTAATTCTTTAATCAATCTTTTTTTGGTGTAGCAACTAATTTCTTAAGGTTACGTTTAAGTGTATTTCGTGGGATGCGTCTAATTGCAGGATTAACACTAGACGAAAGTCAATTTTCAAATGATAATTTATCACCAAAGCTAAAAGAAAGTTGTTCAACAACAACATACCTAGCAGTTTCGTCCCTAAATTACCAGATTGTAATGAAAATGAAGGTATTTGAGTTTGAGATCTAGATATACCAATTTCCACCGGATGATTTTTCTCAATATGTCGATTCAAAGTGTCATAGCCTCCTCCGTGTTGCCATTTGTAAGATGTTGAACAATATTTACATATTGCTTGCCTATCACCGGAAGGAAGTGTCACCTTATCGAAGTATTTGGCCCGCCAACCCGTCTATACCGTCAGCATCATCTGTGTACTCATGTTGTCTTGAGTCCCTTGGTTTTGCTGACGTGCTGGTTGGGATTCGACATGTTCTTGAGTATTTAATGAAGAAATCAACATTTGTTTAAGGAACAATAGACTTTCTTTTACGACCACCACGATGGATTGATTCCATCATTTATAATGAAGTATAGATGAGAGATTAAAAGAATAAGAGATTAGGAATTTAGGATAGAGTAAGAGAATAAAAGATTAGGAGAATTTAAGATGAAAAGAAATTGAGAGGAGAATATGAGATTGATAGATAAGAGATTGAGAGTGAGTTTGTGTGGAAAAATTAAAAGGAGTGGGGGTATTCATAGAAAGTTTTTTATTTTTTGAAATTAAAGGTCGACCGTCGGTTCGGGTCGGGTTTGAACCGATGGGTCGACTGTTATCTTTTTTCTTTTTTCTTTCTTTTTTTATAATTTCAACAGTCGACCCGCAGGATCTGACTCGGACCCGGCCCAACGAATCGACCCTTTTTCAGAAAACTGGCATTTACTGGTCGGACCCGACGGCTCGACAGGTTACCGAATTCGGAAACCGTAACCCCTTTCGTCGATGGGTCCGATCACGTGTCAAGTCCGTTGACCCGGTTAATCGGCCCGTTGACCACGGGCTAGGTCAGTTCGGTTCACGGTGTCGACTCGGCCCGTGGCCAGGTCTATATGGCACATTCGTCCCCATATTTTCAGATTTTTAGCACACTCCCTTGCATCCGGGATACGTGCTCAAAATTTAACACATGTAGTTAATATTTATGTGGTTATGTGGATGCAACTAAAACCTATAAATCACCTCACACACACTCGCAATATATATGTTGTTAAAAATTAACTTCGAATTTGCAGAAGAACATAGATAGTCTCCTAAAAAAACATATGTAGTGAATTATTACGTCTAGCAATAGAAGCTACAATGGCAATAACGATCGTTTGGCGTAGGTACTATACATTCACTGGAAATATATCCTCCTGATCCGTAGCGAATGGCATTTTTGCAGGGTTCCTCGCATGATTCGACAATCTTTTCCTTGCATGGATACAGAATATTAGCATTGCAAATAGTGCCATAAGTTCTCCCATGCACCAAACAATCTGTATCAACAAAATAAACCGTATATTAAACACCGATGACTATAATTTATGCCATTGATTGATTTTAGAAAACATAATATATATGTTTAGTTTCGGACTGATGAGTTATAGTCTATGTGATACTAAAGTCTCAAGTCCGAGATGGAGCCTGTTGTAACGAACCCCTCCCATGGGAAGGAGCCACCCCAAAGTCTGGGGTAGGTTCCAGACCAGTCTTAATTTTTTTTATGTAGTAGTACGTGTGGTTTCCGAGCATAGCCTCCACAATATTTTTTGGCTCTTATCAGACTAAACTTCAACATCAATCTCTCTTTCTCCTAGACCCTGAAATCCACAAATATCGGCTACAATTTCGTGCCTCTGTAAATCGTGATTCTTGAACCAAGATGAAATTAGAAACCCTAGCTTGCGGCTACAATTTGCATTAAATATATCAAGTGAATATATTGGTCAGCTATAAATTTCTGGCCATGCCCTGCCTGTCTACGTTGTATCATTAGTTTATTATCGTACCTGACGTAAGAGCGACAAGTAAAATGACTACCAAAGCAGACTTCAAAACCGCAGCCATTATGACTTTATTTTCTGGTATTTCAAGAATGTATTATAAAATTCTTCAGGCCGATAATCTCTTTAAATAGTATTTTGAAACAGATTAAATATAGTAATAGTAAACAAAATCCGTTGATTATGTTGAATATGATTGGCATACTAATTTTAGTTATGTAAAAGATTTACTTGGCAAACAATAATTAAGAATTAAATTTCATTTATACCAAATATAGTTGTTGTAGTATGAAATATAATACAATATATAGTAGAGGATTTTGTTTGCAAAATAAAATATTATTATTAAATCAGCTTAAAATAAACCTTTTTGCTGAATTGAGTTACCTTATAATTAGGATTTATCCCGAAATTACATTACAATAATATATAATTAGGAACACTGCAAGATCTCCCATATATACATGGAGTGTGGGCTAATTCGATCGAGTAAATTATTAACTGAAAGCACTATATATTTTGGTCTTCATACTTTCTTTCACCCTAAACATTTTTAGTCATTAAACATTTTGGATAACAAATTGGTCCTAAATCTTGGGTTCTTTTAAATATTGTAAAAATAAAATAAATGTAAAAAATAAGATGTGTGTGAGGAAGTTGCAAAACTAAGGTATAATGCTGTTATGGACAGCGGACGCTACACATTGTCTGCGACTATAAGTAGCAACCGTTATTTTAAAAAAATTAAACTAGCGTTCGCTACTCTAAGTAGCGGACGCTCAAATTTTTTTTTAAAAAAATGCAATCATTGTCCGTTGTTATCAGGAGCGGACAATAAATATTTACAGAAAACATAGCGTTCGCGTCTTGCAGGCGGACGCTGCAAAAAACCGCTAAAAAATCTTATGTGACGGTACATAAATGTCACAGCTTTTTTCAGCGTCCGCACTTTTCCCTCTATATCAGCAGTCATCATCGTTCACAATTTACAACATCTTGCTTCTTCAATTTAATCTTATCTTCATTCTTTATCAACAACGTGCACCTTGCTTTTTATATATATTTTCATCTATCTGTTGCTTTCAAATATTTGTTGTGTTCGGTTTTTATGAAAATTTTAAATCGTTCTATCAAATAACTTAGATTTTGTTCTTTCACATGGATTGTGTCGGAGTTTTTTTATATTTTGGTGGTGATATTATTGTTGAAAATTGATCTATCGAATATTCTGTTTCACATCTAAGGCCGATGAGAGTATCACGATCAATTACATTGTTGGAATTGGTTGAACTTGTGTCTAGAATGTTGAACATTGATCGTTCGAAATTTCTATAAAATTATACACGAAATATTCATTTATTGAGAAATCAAGTTGGGACAAAAGTCCTCGTCCATAAAGTTGATGATGGTGTTTTAGAATTTGTAATGCAATGTCTGAGTATGCAGATTTTGCATTTGTATGTGGAGACAGAGTCAATGATCCTAATGTTGGTTATAATGAACCTGATTCATATATTCAGCATGTCTCCGAGGGAGGTTTTTTTAACCAACCAGGTATATTACTTATTCTACCTATGATGTGTTCCATGAGCCACAGATATATGCTCCACAAGTTATCGAGGGATTATGCAATTTATCTTTGGAGCATGGAAGTGGATCATGGGATCAACATGTCACCGGAGGAAATAGACTTTTTGACACAAACGCTGCTGATCATGAAATAGAAGTAGCTTCTCCGGACCAAGGTGACACTAATACACATGTTGGTAACAGTGATACCAATAACAAGATATCATCTGATGAATAACCTGCTAGTGATGAACAAGAGAATAGCATGAACGAGGGAACATCATCTCGTTACGTCCGAGGAGATACTTTACAACGACAAGTCACGCCATTTATATCGAGCACACATGAAATGTTACCTTTTTTACTAGATTGTTCGGGGAAGAGATACCTGATTTTATTGGTGCACCTTCTGGGAGAACGAGCTACTACAACATGGAGAGAGATGAGTTATCTGTAAACATGATGTTTAAAGATAAACAATATCTGATTGCATCTGTGAAAGATTATTCTATTAGAATTGTTAGATGTGAGTATATTGTAGTGGAGAGTACACACACTTTGTGGAAAGTAAGGTGTAAGAACATTGCTAGTAGAACCGTATATCACTGGAGTTTACAAGCTTCTTTCAAATCGAAGACGGGTTACTGGAAAATAACCAAATATGGTGGACATCATACTTGTATTACCACCGAAGTCGGAATTGACCATCACAACTTGAACAAAAACATGATAGCTCAAAATTTGTTGGGTATTGTACGATGTAATCCTTCATATGAGATCAAATATATAATGGAAAATGTGAAAGACGAATATGGATACGAAATCACGTATTCGAAGGCATGGAGAAGTTTGAGACGTACGGTCGAGATGGTTTATGGTACGTGGGAGAGCTCTATTCAGCTACTACAAAAGTATATGCATGATTTGTTGAACTATAATTCAGGAACAATTGTGGACTGGAAGCACCTCAAAGCAACCAACCATCCGGTACAGATATTGAGTTATGTGTTGGGCTTTCAGGCCTAACATAGATGGTTCAACATCGTCGTAAAATAATTAGTGTTAATGGTACTCTTTTAACACAAAATATTAGCATAAAATGTTGATTGTTGTTACTCTCAATGCGAACAATCAAGTTCTACAACTAGCATTTGCCGTAGTGGATGAAGAAACTTCTGATTCGTGGAAATAGTTCCTAGAAATTATTGGGAGACATGTGGTTCGAGGAGCAAATAGTGTGTGCCTAATTTCTGATAGGCATAAAGGAATCGTGCGAGCAGTTGATGATTTACCCTATTTCAAACTTGCAAATGGTGTCCATTGTTTTTGTTTGCGACACATAAGTTCTAATGTCAACTCTAAGTTCAAAGATGTGAATTTGAAAGATTTGTGTTGGGCAGCAGGTACACAACATTAAATTTAGTAGCGGACGCTGAGATGAATGACGGAGCGGATGCTTGGATGAATTTATAGCTGTGTGAGGCTAAACAAACAAAATGAGCGTCCACTCTGTTAATAAGCGGACGCTCAGGACAGCAGGCTTTCACGTGAATACAATTCACGTGAATGTTGTGATGCTACGAAGTGTCACATCAACCTGTTGTCTTTTTTTTTAAAAAAAGAAAACCGCATCGTCCGCACCTGTTGGGAGCGGACGATGGAATTTTATTTTATTTTTTTAAATTAGCGTCCGCTGCTTCTGTAATTTTTTTGATATCTTTGAGCGTCCGCTACTTTGCTAGTTTAATTTTTTTTTAATTAATGATTATTTGTAGTGACAGACGATGAGTAGTGTCCGCTGTCCATACCAGCGTTTTACCGTAATTTTGCAACTTCCCACACACACATTTTTTGACATTTATTTTTATTTTTACAATATTTTTAAAAAAGACCCTAAATCTTCAAAACATGAACAAAAACAATCATTGTTCTTAAATACTGTTGAAATTAAAGGTAAATGAAGATTAGAGAATAGGAAATTAGGAACTTATATTACTCTCTTTCTTCCCTATCAATCGTGCTGCCGTTTCAGGTATCCAGCATGAACACTACTTTACGTCACAATATGCCACCCTTTGATATTATTCACAAATTTACGCGGTAAATAATAAGCCTCGTTGCATATCAAATAGCCAAAAATCAGTCTACTGCGTAAAAGAACATAGTCTTTACGATGCATAATCCAAAGAATGCGAAAGCTATCTTTTACAAAAGGAAAACTTACAACTGCATAAATTTTAAGGTGAAAAATTGTGGACAAAATTTGAAACATGGCTTAAAAGCGTATCATAACAGCTACTTTACTTCATATAAAGCTCATAAAACACTTAAAGTATAAAATTTCATCTTTCCATTTCCACTATAGGGTGAGGTCAAATTACAGTTTTATATGGACTGATATAGGGACCATATAATAGTTTCATCTCCCATATTTGGGGCCATATCAACTTTTCATTTTAAGAAATTACTTTCAGTTATCAAATGAGCTAGCTAGGTTCTATTACCTAGATTGAACTAGGTGCTATTTTATTGAGATAAAATGATCTTAGATACGACACATTGAGATAGAAATATAGAATTGGAAATAAAAATATACTGAAATTTTACGTGGAAAATCCCTAAAAATTATTAGGGTAAAAACCACGGGTAAGATTAAAAATTTCACCTATAATTTTTGAGAATTACACCATCTTACTGTATTTCCAAAGAGAGACACTCTCTTAATATAGTAAAGATCTCTGTCACAAATATTATAAAACCGAAACGGGACGGGTATGGGGAATTTTTTCTATCCCCGAATCAAATGGGGATGTAGATGGTAATAGCATCCCCATCCCTAAATCCCTCGAACCCGTCCCGATAATGTGTATATATATATATATATATAATAAAAATATTATTATTATTATTATTATTATTATTATTATTATTATTATTATTATTATTATTATTATTATTATTATTATTAAAAATATTGTTATTATTATTATTATTATTATTATTATTATTATTATTATTATTATTATTATTATTATTATAACAATCATGCTACTATTCTTATTTCATGGATATTTAGATGGCTAAAAACTTTCAAATTAATAACATTTATATGTGCATATATATTGTTCTTTTAAAACATTATTTTGAGTAATAATAATATGTAATAGTAAATATATATTATCAGATATATTATAAATATGATGTAATAATATAGAATAATAAATAAATATATCTAAGTATATTTAATATGATAGGTGGGGATGGGGATCCCGTACCCGAACCGATCCCCACGAGGATGGGGATGGGGATCCCCGAATTATTCGAGGGTGGTCTGGTAATGGCAAAATCGATCCCGTCCCGCCCCGTTGCCATCCTTACTTCCTTCTCCCTCCCATTTCTACAGACCGAGTTTAAAATTTGGCCGACTCTCCACACCATTCATCACGTCTCCACCACCGCCAAGTGAAGCAGTTGCACGTCTCCGTGTCGCCATCGGTAACCCAAGGTATATCTTCTCTATTTCCAGATTACTGGAACACTATGGCCGCTTAACAGATCAAAATTTTTTTAGTATTTTTTTAGCTTCTCTTTTTTTCTCTTCTGCCACATGAAAGAAGATTCTCGGGGAAGCTTTTGGCGCATCCTTCTCCCTCCCATTTAACTCCAGCTTGTCATGGCTGCTTAATAGTGTGGCTCCAGAATAACTGACAATTTGCTGCTAATCTGGGGGTTGGTCGCCTAAGCTGATCTACTGCTTCTCTCTAATCTGTGGGATGTTCGCCTAGCTGATCTTCTGTTTCTCTCTAATCTGTGGGTTGTTCGACTAAGCTGATTTGTTGCTTCTCTATAGTCTGTGGGTTGTTCGCCTAAGCTGATCTGCACCTACAATCTGAAATCCATTTTGCTAAGTTATCTTTACTCAGCTGGGTTTCGATCTGGTCTGTATTGAATTGCTCTAATATGGTCTAAGCTAATCTACTCTAATCTGCTTCTAAGTTGTTCCAGATAGTAATCGTTGTTCACAACTATCTGCTTCTATAGAACACAAGCCTTCTTGATTGCATCCATCTCTTCTAAAATAATCTGGCTTGTCCTTCTCTAACGCAATCCATGAACCAGTTCTGCTCTGAGCTGCTTTCTCAACTGTTCCACAACAAACTGTTCTATCTGTTCCGTTTCGATGTACTCTGATCTTGTAAACTTATCTAAACTCAATCTGCTTCTTTCAACTGATAACCTGTTTAGATATTTGTTCTGATTTTCCGAGTTGGTTTGTCCTTAACCAGCTTGGTTAAATTGTCTGAGCTGGTTTGACCTTAACCAACTTACCTTTGAACTAACGCCTTTGAGCTAGTTTGTCCTTTAATCAGCTTAGCTAGCATCTCTGAGTCTCTGGGATGGTTTATCCTTAACAAGCTTAGCTCTTGTACACCAACTTAGCTCTGATATGGTTTCCATAATCAACGCAGTAAACTCAATCTTGATCTGGTTGATAAATCCTTGAGCTGATTTAAAAATTTGTCTTCACCAAAACTTATAAATTATCCAACAATTTCTTCCTTTTTGTTGATGACAAAGTTTGCAGAAAAATAGATTTTATTAATCTGAAAAATTTTTACAAGTATAAGAAGCTAAACACAAGAATACAGATCAACGCCCCTAAGCCTCAAGTCCTCACAACAACTGTCTCTTTTTGCTGCTATGTCATTCCCACTTTTTGGCATTACTGATTTCTTTAAACGATTAACCAATTCCGTTAGCCGCATCTTGACAAAATCAAAGCGATCTATTGTTGGTGCTCTGTGAATTGACGAACTAGGCTGGTTTCCAACGTCGTCTGGGAAGAGTTAACGTTGGCTACCACCTCATCCATCTTCTTATAGAATGCTCACCTGAAGATGGTAGAGTCGTGCTTCATGTATGTCTGGAATATCCCTTACTATATAAACCTTGGAATCCAGGGATTCGACGACTCTTTTCACCTCTTTAAGCTCCAAAACAGCATCAAAATCAGCTTGGGGACTAGAAAAATTTATGGGCTGCTGACCAGCTTGGGAAAATCCTCTTCGTCTGTCGCTATTATTCCTATCTGCTGTACAAAAGAGCTTGAATTACTTGGACTGGATGGGGAAGAAACAACATGAGCCTGTTGCTCAACTGGCTGCTCTCTTCCTGAGCCGGTTCTTCTTGAGCCTGTTGCTCATGAGCAGGTTGCTCATCTGCCTGAGCCTGACGCTCCTCCTCCTGAGCCTGATGCTCGTCCTCTTGAGCATGATGCTCTGGAGAGTTCACGGCCTCAGTCTCTTCAACATTCTCGAAAACCTGGCTAAGCTCCTCATCATGCTCCTGAGATTGTTGCTCAATCCTCATAGTCTCTTCTACCTCCAGAGCTGGTTGTTCTTCCTCGTGAGCCCGATGCTCAATTGCAAGAATCCTTTGCCCCGCTTCCTTAGCCGGTTGCTTCTCTGCCTCCTGATCTGGAGCTGTGGTTCCTTGATTGGACACTATGCGCCCCTCATGCCAGGTAAGTTGAAGAATATCATCTGTACCAAAACCTACGGCTGAGGACTCGGGGACCCGAAGAGGTAGACCAGCTAGTTGTCGCTGAGTCCGATGCAGCTTGATCAACTCCTTAAGCTCACGGTCTAAAACCGAATACACACATGATCATAGTTTGCAGACGGCTCAGCTGGATCAAAATTAGCTCGATGCTCATCTACCTTCTTCTTCAACTCCATCTCATACAGCTTGCACTGCACCAACATCCGCCTCTTCAACAACTCAGACACCAGCTCTGTCTTAGCCCATGGAATAAACTCATCTTCTATTTTAGCCAAACTTGCAATGGGCGTCATCGACGTAATTGTATTCATTATTACCTCAGTCCTGAAGCGTGCTCATTCATCATATTTAGACATTTTGCTGGACACAACTTCCCAAGCAGCTTGAATCACCAAAAGACAGTGCTCCTCAACTGGGATAGGCCGGGCAAAAGCTTCTAAAATCTTCTTGCCCTTCGCAGCTGGGTCTATCTTCGGCAGGAAGGGGGTTGCGCAGTTTATCTCTCTAATCTCAATTGGGGCAAATACCATCCCATCTGCATAGGTCGTTGACTGTTGGGCAGGTTGTTGTGTGGGTTGCTAAGGTTTAGTCTTGATGACTATAGGAAGATCCTTGGCAACAGCCTGCGCATCCGTAGTTTCAATAGGCTTCATCGGCTTGGTCCTTTTTGTCCTCTGTTTTTTCTTGATATTTAACAGGACTCCAAATCGGATGAAGCTAAAACCAGTTTGCGTTTGGTAGAAGCTCCACCTTTCTTCGCTACGCCCAGCTTTGCCAGAGGGCGAGGGCGCGTATCCTCGTCTGAGATAGTCCCAGACTTGGACTTGGCTGGACCAGCTTGGCTCCCAGAACCGTCTTTTTCGTCACCACTACTACCTTCTCTGTCTTTTTCTTCTCCACTGGCTTGTTCGTCAGCGACTGAAGACCATCAACAGTTAATTTGTTTTCACTAGCTGTATCCCCTGATTGCCTGCTCATCTCATCAGCTTGACCAGCAGCTTGGTTCTTTTTCATGTAGGTGAGAACAGATATACTGTTCAGCACCTTTAGGGGATGCAAGGTCATAGACTCCCCAAGGTCTGCCTTCACCCACTTCTCCAACATGATACTGAGCGGCACGACGTCTTAAATTCTTGTACAGTTCACGTACATCTTCATTAAATGAATTTCCTCTTTTAGCATACTCTGCGCCATCTTCAGTTCAAAGCAAATCTCTGTATATCTAGGATTAGCTCAAAATAGTTCCAACGACTATAAATCGATACATAGAAGTCAAATATATAACATCAATCTGTCCGAAACCTCAAAACATAGTGTCCAATCAAGGAACCACAGCTCCAGATCAGGAGGCAGAGAAGCAATCGGCTAAGGCTGCGGATAAAAGGATTCTTACAATTGAGCATCGGGCTCATGAGGAAGAACAACCAGCTCCGAAGGTAGAAGAGATTGCGAGGATTGAGCAACAGGCTCAAGAGCATGATGAGGAGCTTAGCCGGGTTGTTGAGAATATTGAAGAGACTTAGGCCGTGAACTCTCCAGATCATGAGGCTCAAGAGGACGAGCATCAGGCTCAGGAGGAGGAGCGTCAGGCTCAGGCAGATGAGCAACCGGCTCATGAGCAACAGGTTCAAGAAGAACCAGCTCAGGAAGCAGAGCAGCCAGTTGAGCAACAGGCTCACGCTGGTTCTTCCCCATCTAGTCCAAGTAATTCAAGTTCTTCTGTATATTCCTGTCATTCAGATGCTAAAAATGAGGATCTTAAGGTCCTAGTTTTCCAGAATACAGATGGTACAATATACATCACATAGGAATAATAGCGACACAGACAAAGAGGATCTTTCCCAAGCTGGTCCGCAGCCCGTAAATTTTTCTAGTCCCCAAGCTGATTTTGTTGCTACTTCGGAGCTTAAAGTGGTGAAAAGAGTCGTCGAATCCCTGGATTCCAAGGTTGATATAGTAAGGGATACTCAGACGTACATGAAGCATGACTCTACCATCTTCAGGCGATCATTCTACAAGAAGATAGATGAGGTGGTAGCCAACGTTAACTCTTCCTAGACGGCGTTGGAAACGAACCTGGTTCGTCAATTCACAGATCACCAACAGCAGATCGCTAGTGACTTGGATTTTGTCAATATGCATCTAGCGGAATCGGTTAATCACTTTAAAGAAATCAGTGATGACAAAAATGGGGAAGGACAGAGAATCAAAAAGAGACGGTTGCAGTGAGGACTTAAGGCTTAGGGGAATATATATGTATTCTTGTGTTTAACTGCTTATACTTGTAAAAAGTTTTCAGATTAATAAATCTCTTTTTATGAAAGTTTGTCATCACCAAAAAGTGGGAAATTGTTAGATATTTTATAAGTTTTGGTGAAAACAATAAGAGATTAATTAAATCAGCTCAAGGATTTATCAACCAGATGAAGACGGAGTTTACTGCGTTGATTATGAAAACCAAATCAGAGCTAAGCTGGTGTACAAAAGCTAAGCTGGTTAAGGACAAACCAGTACAGAGACTCAGAGATGCTAGCTTAAGTTGGTTAAAGGACAAACCAGCTCAGAGGAATTAGTTCAAAGGTAAGCTGTTTAAGGTCAAATCAGCTCAGGAAATTTAACCAAGCACTGCGTTGATTATGAAAACCAAATCAGAGCTAAGCTGGTGTACAAAAGCTAAGCTGGTTAAGGACAAACCAGTACAGAGACTCAGAGATGCTAGCTTAAGTTGGTTAAAGGACAAACCAGCTCAGAGGAATTAGTTCAAAGGTAAGCTGTTTAAGGTCAAATCAGCTCAGGAAATTTAACCAAGCTGGTTAAGGACAAACCAGCTCGAAAGATCAGAACAAGTATCTAAACAGATTATCAGTTGAAAGAAGAGCAGATTGAGTTTAGATCAGTTTACAAGAGCAGAATACATCAAAGCGGAACAGATAGAACAGTTTGTTTTGGAACAGTTGAGAATACAGCTCAGAGCAGAACTGGTTCAGTGAAGCGTTAGAGAAGGAAAATCCAGATTCTTTTAGAAGAGATGCATACAATCAGGAAGACTTGTGTTTCTATAAAATAAGACTGTTGTGAACAATGATTACTATCTGGAACATCTTAGAAGCAGATTAGCTTAAACCAGATTAGAGCATGTTAGGATCGAAAAGTGAACTTGGGGAGTTCAGAGGGGGGGGTGAATGAACTCCTCACTGAGTTTTGATTTGAAAAATCGATTCGAAAGTTTTATAGCTCAAAGCCAACTTCCAGTCGAGTGAGCTGGAAGCTTTCTCAGTGATACTGATGTCTCACGTAATAAAGTAGTTTTATGAGGAATAAACATGATTCAAGCAGCTGAACAATTTTAAGCAAATGCGTGTAAGTAAAAGTAGTAAGGACTAGAGATTTGTTTCTGGAAGTTCGGAGCAATATCTCCTACGTCTCCCCTTCTTCCACAGCGGGAAGGATTCACTAGAAGGCTTTGATTTATACAACTCTTGTACAAACCCACTCTCGTGACCCGCAGCCAAGAGAACTCCTAGTAACCCACGACACATAGACCCGCAGCCTGGTTTGTTTTACAATACTTCCAACACTCAGCTGGTTGTGTTATCCTAGCACTCAGACACACTGTCTATGATTTACAAATCAAACTCAAGTCTACAGTGTGTGTGAGGAAGAGTTGGTGGCACCAAAAGAAATTAACAATATATGTGTGTGTCACTCAATTTGAGCTGGTTCAAGATGAACTTCGCTCCTGTGAAGAATTCGGGTAGCTTTTGAATGTTCGAATAATTTCGTGGTGTTCGGTAACCCCTTCACAGCTTCCCTTCTTCTCTATAAATACTATTTGGATGTAACGGTAATAAATGTTACCATTAGACACATTGAATACATCCAAGTTGAAATATCTACGGCGCCATAAATTCTTGTACGATGAAGGTACAGCTTCACTAAATGCATTTCCCTTTTTGGCAAGTCTGCGCCGTCTTCAATCTTGTTGTCATATCCCTATATGTCTGGTTTTTTAGCTTGATATAGTTTCAACGATTTCAAATCATGTCAGATACGTCAACTGGATAACTTCAGATAGTACAGTACTTCAGTCATTCAAAATTTCAAATTCCTTATGCCGTTCTGTACTCAGTTGGTTTTCATTGCCCTGTACCAAGCTGATATACTCCTTCTGGTTGAGGACTAAGTTGGTTATCATCAGATGGTTCTGTAACTCCAGCTGGTTTTTGCGCTTTCCACTGTCCAGCTAGTCTGTACTAGAGCTTTCGGGATGATTAGACTTTGACCACAATACTTCGAGCTGGTTTCTTCGTTCATCATGATAAGTCTCGTTCAGAACTTGTCACTTTGGTTTGAATTATATCTTTTACGGGTTCTGTTTTTTGTTAACATTTCATCACCAAAAACACCTGAGATTTATCCCAACATAAACGTGAGCAATAAGTGATATATTTTGTCCATAGCTTTATTTTGAGAGCAGTATCGTTATCTGTGGTGTTGAATTGAGCATGTCTGTGTTGAATACTCTCAGCCAGGTTTTTCGACGAGATTTCCGGAGTTGTTTTCTGTCAGGCCCCGTGCTAATTACTCACAATTAACACTAAATAAACGCATAAACACGGAAGCATAAAATCAGGGCTTAAAAATTTTTCGAAATACAATGGGCCTGAACTCAAATCATACATTTAAAATATCGATAGTCAAAATATGGTTTGACTCAAACTCATGCAACAGGTAACAACCATAATATCAAATCAAATACAGATCCTCAATACATGATAACACGGGGCATCCCCCGGCTCAATACATATCATAATATAAACTGGGACTCAGGGACGCGGGGATCGACCAGCTGAACTTCCACTCTGTCCAGCTTGGTTACCTGAAGTTCCTGCAAATGGGCAACGCAGACCCACACAAGACAAAAGCAGGAAACAAGTACGAGGTCAAGCCTCAGTACGAAGAGCGAACAAAGCAGATAAACATGCAACATGCTATAAATCAATGCTATGAATGCATGAGGGCTGCCAA
>KQ991575.1:0-34134 GCA_001598015.1 Dorcoceras hygrometricum | reverse complement strand
GTAAGTAAAAGTAGTAAGGACTAGAGATTTGTTTCTGGAAGTTCGGAGCAATATCTCCTACGTCTTCCCTTCTTCCACAACGGGAAGGATTTCACTAGAAGGCTTTGATTTATACAACTCTTGTACAAACCGACTCTCGTGACCCGCAGCCAAGAGAACTCCTAGTAACCCACGACACACATACCCGCAGCCTGGTTCTTTTTACAATACTTCCAGCACTCAGCTGGTTGTGCTATCCTAGCACTTAGACACTCACTGTCTATGATTTACAAATGAAACTCAAGTCTACAGTGGGTGTGAGTAAGAGTTGGTGACACCAAAAGAAATGAACAATATATGCGTGTGTCACTCGATTTGAGCTGGTTCAAGATGAACTTCGCTCCTGTGAAGAATTCGAGTAGCTTTTGAATGTTCGAATAATTTCATGGCGTTCGGTATCCCCTTCACAGATTCTCTTCTTCTCTATAAATACTCTTTGGATGTAACGGTAATAAATGTTATCAGTAGACACATTGAATACATCCAAGTTGAAATATCTGCGGCGCCATAAATTCTTGTACGATGAAGGTACAACTTCATTAAATGCATTGCCCTTTTTGGCAAGTCTGCGCCGTCTTCAGTCTTGTTGTCGTATCCCTATATGTTTGGTTTTAGCTTGATATAGTTCCAACGATTTCAAATCATGGCAGATACGTCAACTGGATAACTTCAGATAGTACTGCACTTTAGTCATTCCAAATTTCAAATTCCTTATGCCGTTCGTAATCAGCTAGTTTTCATTTCCCTATACCAGGCTGATATACTCCTTCTGGTTGAGGACTAAGCTGGTTATTATCAGCTGGTTCTATAACTCGATATGGTTTTTGCGCTTTCCACCGTCCAGCTAGTCTGTACTAGAGCTTTCGGGCTGATTTGACTTTGACCACAATACTTCGAGCTGGTTTCTTCGTTCAGCATGATAAGTCTTGTTCAGAACTTGCCACTTTGGTTTGAATGATCTCTTTTACGGGTTCTGTTTCTTGTTAACATTTCATCACCAAAACACCTGAGATTTATACCAACAATTTCCTCCTTTTTGGTGATGCCAAAACCCTGTCCGTAAAAGAAAATCAATAGATAGATCAATCACCAAGTCATAATATAAGCTCAAAAACAATTTGTTCCTTGACAAACAAATTTAGATAATCTGTGACTTAAAAACATGGTGTATATCTAAATCTGTTGCTTGGATCACCCAGATCATCATTTCTTCCTCTTCCACCTTGTGAGCTTGATCCCCCTCGTCCTCCATTCGGCCCGCCTCCGTTTTTCCCTTCTCTTGGTCGACTACTTGATCCACCACCTTCCACATTTTTGGCAACACCAGTATCCTTTGGATCCTCAAATATTGCAGCTAGCTGAGATTTTACCACAGGCAGTTCGTCAACCATCCGTTGAGTGAGGGTTCGTTCCATAACATCAATCTTTATATCGAACCCATCAGCAGTACTTTTGAGCTCGTCGTGAAGTTTAGTAGTATGATGCCTGGTAATGTTCGTATCATCACGAAGTCGTGCAAAAGATAGATCAAGGGATGATACTCTAACTGCTGATATCAATAATTCAGCAGATACATAATATTTAAAATTTGCCAATTGGCCCATAAGATTAATAAAATGCATAAATGTGGTCCTATGGATTTTGGGGCGTTACAGATATTGTTGTCTCGCGTAATAAAGTAGTTTTATGCGGAATAAACGCGATTCAAGCAGCTGAACAATTTTAAGCAAATGCGTGTAAGTAAAAGTAGTAAGGACTAGAGATTTGTTTCTGGAAGTTCGGAGCAATATCTCCTACGTCTTCCCTTCTTCCACAACGGGAAGGATTTCACTAGAAGGCTTTGATTTATACAACTCTTGTACAAACCGACTCTCGTGACCCGCAGCCAAGAGAACTCCTAGTAACCCACGACACACATACCCGCAGCCTGGTTCTTTTTACAATACTTCCAGCACTCAGCTGGTTGTGCTATCCTAGCACTTAGACACTCACTGTCTATGATTTACAAATGAAACTCAAGTCTACAGTGGGTGTGAGTAAGAGTTGGTGACACCAAAAGAAATGAACAATATATGCGTGTGTCACTCGATTTGAGCTGGTTCAAGATGAACTTCGCTCCTGTGAAGAATTCGAGTAGCTTTTGAATGTTCGAATAATTTCATGGCGTTCGGTATCCCCTTCACAGATTCTCTTCTTCTCTATAAATACTCTTTGGATGTAACGGTAATAAATGTTATCAGTAGACACATTGAATACATCCAAGTTGAAATATCTGCGGCGCCATAAATTCTTGTACGATGAAGGTACAACTTCATTAAATGCATTGCCCTTTTTGGCAAGTCTGCGCCGTCTTCAGTCTTGTTGTCGTATCCCTATATGTTTGGTTTTAGCTTGATATAGTTCCAACGATTTCAAATCATGGCAGATACGTCAACTGGATAACTTCAGATAGTACTGCACTTTAGTCATTCCAAATTTCAAATTCCTTATGCCGTTCGTAATCAGCTAGTTTTCATTTCCCTATACCAGGCTGATATACTCCTTCTGGTTGAGGACTAAGCTGGTTATTATCAGCTGGTTCTATAACTCGATATGGTTTTTGCGCTTTCCACCGTCCAGCTAGTCTGTACTAGAGCTTTCGGGCTGATTTGACTTTGACCACAATACTTCGAGCTGGTTTCTTCGTTCAGCATGATAAGTCTTGTTCAGAACTTGCCACTTTGGTTTGAATGATCTCTTTTACGGGTTCTGTTTCTTGTTAACATTTCATCACCAAAACACCTGAGATTTATACCAACAATTTCCTCCTTTTTGGTGATGCCAAAACCCTGTCCGTAAAAGAAAATCAATAGATAGATCAATCACCAAGTCATAATATAAGCTCAAAAACAATTTGTTCCTTGACAAACAAATTTAGATAATCTGTGACTTAAAAACATGGTGTATATCTAAATCTGTTGCTTGGATCACCCAGATCATCATTTCTTCCTCTTCCACCTTGTGAGCTTGATCCCCCTCGTCCTCCATTCGGCCCGCCTCCGTTTTTCCCTTCTCTTGGTCGACTACTTGATCCACCACCTTCCACATTTTTGGCAACACCAGTATCCTTTGGATCCTCAAATATTGCAGCTAGCTGAGATTTTACCACAGGCAGTTCGTCAACCATCCGTTGAGTGAGGGTTCGTTCCATAACATCAATCTTTATATCGAACCCATCAGCAGTACTTTTGAGCTCGTCGTGAAGTTTAGTAGTATGATGCCTGGTAATGTTCGTATCATCACGAAGTCGTGCAAAAGATAGATCAAGGGATGATACTCTAGTAGACAGAACGTCCAAGGACTGGGCAGCAGTACTCAGAAAATAGAGAGTAGAGGAGTCCTGTGGAACTGTGGCAACTAGTTGTAAATTTGAATATTCTGGATCCTGGTGATCAGAAACAATTTTAGCAGGAGGTGTAATAGCATAGTGATCTTCCAAATTCTGAGCAATCCATGGTGCCGATTGAGGTTCAGCAGGAGCCTGATGCTCATTTCCTTTATTCCGAGGTTCATCTGTTTGTGATGTTGGCTCGGTCTCTTGAGCCTGGTGCTCATAAGAAGTCATAACCATATCATCGTTTCCTGATTGTTCAATTTGATGACCCTTGTTCTGTGCTGTATCCTGCTCATCACCAGCCAAGCTATCCAATTCTAGTGCAGGAAATGGATTTGGAAGAGAATCATATTCTGAGAAAGCTGGAGTAATAAATGGTAAACCCACCAATTCACGGTAATGGCCGTGTGAGACCAGAAAATTTAAAATAAGATTAATTGTTGGATTAATCGAATTTTAAGGAATTCTAGATGTTCAGATTTCTGTTTGAAGGTGTCGTTTGCATTTTCGGGTCAGAATTCACATTTAACAATTCTGGAAATTTTCGTAATTTTGAGTTAGAAATCTGTTTTGGGTGTTCGGGCGAAATCTGCTCGGTTTTTGTGAGAAATCTCTTCGGATTTCTTGAAAAATCTGGACGCTTGGTATTGCGGCGTGTTTTGTAGCGTAGGAGCTTGTGCGCTGTTGTTTCGTGAAGTCTGATTGTCTAGTGTGGAGGAGAGATCCGATGCGCTAGTGTGTAGAAATCTGTCCCGCGTGTTTTGGTGTTGTATGTGAAATCTGTTGCGCAAGGTTAGCACTCAGCGTTCGAGTGACCAGATTCCAGCGTTCAGCGATCAACTTTTAGCGCTTTTATTTTTTAGACTTCACTGTGGTTTTGGAGCGATTTGCGTTTAGCGTTAGCAATCAGATTTCACCCTTGGTGTTGCGCGACGTCGTTTTGGGAGTTTTGAGCGCTGTTAGCGCATGCGTGGGATTGCTTATGAAATCTGTTTCTGTCGGTGGTTGTATTAAACAGATTTATTGCGTGTATATAAGATACAAGGCATGGTCTTCGTTCCATTAAGCAGATCCCATACTTAACGATTTATTCTCCCAACTTTCGTTCTTCATTTCAAACCCTCGAGTACTGTTCACCGTGAATTTCTCCGGCGAATTCCCGTCTTTTCTGGCCACCATTTTGGACGTTCGAGGTAGCGTTGGACTCCTCTCGAGAAGCTCTTTCATTCCATACCACTTTTGGAGGCTGCGATTGGCTGGTTGAGGAACGCGAAGTTGCTGCCCGTTCGTGCGTTGTGTAGTTAAGGTAGAACTTCATTTTTATACGATGAGATCTTGTTACTAGCCTTGAATTAAGCTTCCTGTTAAGTTGTATGGGTAGGATTGAACGCTGGTTTGAGGATATAAAATTCCAGCCGTGAGTTTTTGTGTTTGGCCGTGAGTTTGGTTAGCTTCCCTGAAATCTGTTGTGCATGTTTTTAGCAGGTGTTGGATTCAGATTTCTCGGGGCTTTAATTGGGGTAATCGTTGCACAGAATCAGGCATGGGTTGAGCTTGTTACAGCCTGAGGTTTGGCATGGATAAATGCAGTGATGACTGATTGTTGTTTCGTGTATTGCTGCCAGTGTTTACTGCCTGCTGTTATGTGCATTTACGCATTATATCACTTGCATTTCAGATTTCAGCCGTATTATACATTGTGTTGTTGTCTCGTATCTTGTCGTATTGTGTTGTTGTTTCTTACCAGGATGCGAGGGCGAGCGGCGATACCGCACTCTCATCTCCATGCTGGGATTGTTAGCCCTCATGCGCCGAGTGGTTAACTACCACAGTTCATGAGTTGTGCAACGACAGGTTCTGTTTGATGCATCTGGTATTCGGGTGTAGTGTCAAGGCCAGTGGCTCATTACCACACTTTGAACACGTCCCGTGGCCACCGTTTGTTGCAGATTCTGTGGAGCTATGTTTGAGTTCCTTGGCTCCCTTTTCGGTTGTAGCCTTCAGCGGTTGTTCAGTGTCTCATGCATAGCATCTGCACTTTATCTTATGCTTTTCTTTAGTTGTTTCAGTTGCTCTCCATACTGGGGTTTGACCCCATGTCCCTCTGGGGCTTGGTTTGTTTTGTTTGCCTGTTGTTGTTCAGGTTTCCCAGGTTATTCAGCTGGTCGTGGTGCTGACCCAGCTAGAGGTGCCCAGGAGGTGGTTAGAGTATCCCAGTAGCGTATAGCATATATATATATGTATCAGTACATTTAGCTAGGGGATGCCCTATGCTTTTGTTTTATCTTGTGGTATTCAGTTGTGGTTGTTACCAGTGTTTGATACATGTCTATGTTGTACTGTATGTTGTAGGCTTGTAGCCTTTGCTTGGTTGTTTTTGTAAACTGGGATTACTTTGAGTATCGTACTATTTTAAATTATATTGTTTTAAACAGTCAGGCCAAAAGCAAAAATTTTACCCCCTTTTTAGTAGCTTCCGCTTGTGTTTGTGTGGTTTGACTCTGTTGTGAGCACGAGGCCTGACATTTTTGGTATCAGAGCTTAAGTTGGGATAAGCTCGATTTCTTTGATCACACTTGAGTCTAGGCAAAGAGTCGTGTGTTGCATGTGCTTGACCTATGTGATTATGTGCTGCATATTGTTGTGATATCTATGCTGTATCTGTTCTCTGTTGCCTTATCCTGTTGAATGCCTTCGTAGATGCCACCTAGACGTAGAGCTAGAGGTAGGGGGCAGTTCCAGGAGTCGGAAGGGCATAATGAGGATCAGCGTAGTGCTCCTAGTTGTACTCGTAGTAGCCATGATGAGGAGGATGAGGTTGAGGTTTTGAGGAGGATGAGGTTGAGGTTTTGCCGACCCTTGTGGAGAGGATGGACGTTGTGATAGCTAGGTTTCAGAGGATGAATCCTCAGGTCTTCATGGGGACGAGTCGAGCGAGAATGCAGATTCGTGGCTTCGGAACATTACTGGTCTATTCGATCGTGTCCAGTATGACGACGAGCTTCGGTTGAGTTTGGTGACCCTCCAGCTGAGGAGGGTGCAGACCGCTGGTGGCGAGGTTCTTCTAGTACTTTGTTGGAGACCGGCGTTGGGATTACATGGGATAGTTTTTGCGAGACTTTTAGGCAGGAGTATGTTCCTGAGTCGTACGTGAATGCCCTTGAGCTGGAGTTTGATCATTTGGAGCAGGGCTCGATGTCTGTTCGGGAGTATGCTAGGAAGTTTTCTTCTTTGTTGGCGTACGTCCCTCATGTTTCTGGCCGGGAAAGGGCCAAGAGGACCAGATTCTTAGAGGGTTTGAACGAAGAGCTGTATCAGATGGTGCTGACAGTCAAACCCAAGACTTATGCTGAAGCAGTGGATAGTGCTATCGATATTGAGGAGGGTTCCTCATGCTCGTAGGCAGCATGTAGTGCAGAGTGGTCGTTCTGCTGGTCAGGGAGCGCAGTCTTCTCAGGCATCGCAGTCAGCCCATCAGCCCCCGCAGCAGCAGCAGCAGCAGGTGGCACAACAGTCTGGCCGTCAGAGGTTCCGACCCCACGGCCAACAGTTCAAAAGAAGTCTGGTTCTGGTTCGTCTGGTTCAGGTAGCTCGAGTAGCAGTGGTTCTCGGGCTGAGTTTTGTGGTTATTGTGGTGGCAAGCATCCATCTACCCAGTGTGTCGGTGTGCAGGGCTCTTGCAATTTCTGTGGTCAGTATGGACATTTCGCTAGGGTGTGTCCGTTAGCTGGATCGCAGCAAGCCGTAGCCCCGCCTCAGGGTCGTGGAGGACAGTCTAGGGGTCGTTCCCCTCAGTTTCAGCAGCCCCGGTTGGGTGAGACTTAGTTCAGGCCGTTCCAGCAGCCTGGTCCTTCGCGATTCGGACAGTCGTCTCAGCCGTTCTATTCTGGACCTCAGCATGCTCAGGCCAACGTCATTACTAGGGAGCAGGTCGAGGAGACGCCGAGCAAGGTGATTGCAGGTGCATGTCTTGTTTTCGATTTTCCTGCATGTGTGCTGTTTGACACCGGTGCATCGCATTCTTTTATATCTGATTCTTTTGTTATTGAGCATGGTCTGCATACCATTGCTTTGCGCGATGCTGTTATCGTTTCTACCCCTGGCGGTGTGAGCCTGCTTTCCCAGGAGGTTTTGTTAGATGGCGTTTTGAGATTTGGAGAGCATGTGTTGGTGGAGAATCTGATTCGTATGATGTTGTGGGATTTCGACTGCATTGTTGGGATGGACGTGTTGTGCAACTATAGGGCCTCCGTGGATTATTTCCATGGGATTGTTCGTTTTAGGCCTTTGTCTGGCAAGAAGTGGGACTTCTACGGCCAGGATTCTCGATCGAAGATCCCGTTAGTCTCCGCGATGGAGATGTTCAGCTTGTTGTCCTTAGGGAATGCTGGTTTCATGATCTACGCTTTGGATGCGTCTTCTTCTTCTCGTGTGTAGCTCAGTGACGTTCCCGTGGTGTGACATTTTCCCGATGTGTTCCCGGAGGAGATTCCTGATTTTCCTCCAAAGAGGGAGATTGACTTCAGCATTGAGATGGTGCCTGGCACAGCTCCGATTTCTTGTGCCCCGTATAGTTTGGTGCCTACAGAGTTGAGAGAACTCAAGGTGCAGTTGGACGATTTGCTGGAGAAAGGTTTCATCAGACCTAGCATGTCGCCGTGGGGAGCGCCCATTTTATTTGTGAAGAAGGAGGATGGCTCAATGCGGATGTGCATTGATTTCCGCCAGTTGAACAAAGCCACTGTTAAGAACAAGTACCCTTTACCCAAGATCGATGATCTGTTTGATCAGCTGCAAGGTTCTGCGGTGTATTCGAAGATTGACTTGCGATCGAGGTACCACCAGCTGAGAGTAAGAGATCAAGATGTCGTAAAGACTGCTTTTCGTACTAGGTACGAGCATTTCGAGTTTCTGGTTATGCCGTTTGGTTTGACTAACGCTCCCGTAGTCTTTATGGATTTGATGAACCGAGTCTTCCGAGAGTTTATTGATCAGTTCGTGATCATGTTCATTGACGACATCTTAGTATATTTAAAGACTCATTTGGAGCATAAGGAGCATTTGAGAATTGTCCTACAGATGTTGAGAGACCAGCAGCTGTATGCTAAATTCTCCAAGTGCGAGTTTTGGCTGGATCGCGTCGTTTTCTTGGGTCATGTTATTTCAGCCGAGGGGAGTTCTGTGGATCCCAGTAAGGTTGATGCTGTTCTGAACTGGGAGCGTCCCAGGAACGTATCGGAGACTCGCAGTTTCTTGGGTCTGGCTGGCTATTACCGTCGTTTTCACTGAAGGATTTTCTAGCATAGCAAAGCCGATGACTCAATTGACTCAGAAGGACAAGCGGTTTGTGTGGACTGAGCAATGCGAGAATGCTTTTAAATTGCTCAAGGAGAAGCTGTGTGAGGAATCAGATTTTAGATTAGTGATTAATCGAATTTATTTGGGATTAGTCGCGTGGATTTTGAGGGTTTTTCGAGAGAAATATGATTCCAGTAGAATGCAGATGTTAGAATTCAGCAGTAGCGCTTGTTGGTGAAATCTGATCAGCAGTTGATGGCGCGGGAGTAAAACTCCGTCGTTTCGTGAAAACCAGCCGTAGCGCTAATGCAAGGTACCAGACGTAGCGCATTCCAGACGTCAACGCAAGTCAACGGTACTGTAGCTCATAGCTGGTTAAGTTTGAATCAGTAGTTGCGCTTGCGTTTCGCTATTCAGTAGTTGCGCCTGAAGAGGAATCTACTGGCAGTAGTTGCGCTTGAAGAGGTTGCTGCTGGTAGAAAGTGCGCGGGTGCGAGGATTAACGAGGAAGCGACACGTGTTGGTCTACCTTTTTGGGTGTTGACTGCTGGTATTAGCGCAAATCAGCAGTTGCGATTGTGAGGATTTGTTCCAGCTGAATGACCAGTTGTTGGGTTGAAGAACCAGTCGCTGATGATGAAGCGACGTCGCTCTGTTAAGTTGGAACGACAGCGTTTTGGGTGTAACGATTTGTGGCAGCTGGTTGTCACATGGTCATCGGCATAGGGAGGATCTGTTGTGTTAGTATGACCAGCTGCTGGCAGCAGAGATGACGTGTTCCTTTACGTCGTCTGGATTTATTTTCGCGAGACCAGTCGTTGGTTATTTTGAGAGGAATCTGTCACCAGCTGTTGGTGCACTGCGGCGTTGTTTGATTTAGTTGATGCGGCGTCATTTTGGTGCGCGAAGAGAAAGGCAACGTCTGATTGTTGCTGCTGGTTTTGTTGAGAGGAAAAGCTGGTTCCAGCTGTAAGATTTCTTCGGTAGCTTTTCCCGACGTCTAGTTTTGGGGAACAACAGCTGTTGCATGGAGATTTATATAGAGAAGTGTTGATCGACACTTAGATTATTTTTCACACGACATCCCTTATCTCTATCTTTGAAACCCTCAATAGCTACTGTTCACCCAAACGCTTCTTCCTTAGATTTCTGTCAATTCCAGCCTTTGTTGTCGATGATTTAGGTGGCGCTGAACTTCCTGAGACTTTCTCTTTCGATTGCTACGACCTCTATAGGACGACGTGAGGAAGAGAGCGTGAAGTTGCTGGTGTACGAGGATTTCTGGAGAAATCTGATCGAGTGTTCTTTGTTTGTTGTGCGCTTTTGAGTAAGTGATTCCTTGCCAAATTAAGCCTCGTTTAAGAGTTGAGTAGTACTCTGTAGGATTTAGTTGTTGAGTTATGCTACTGGACCTTAGAACCTTAACTGTTGAGTTCGAATTTAACTGAATTGTTAGACACCTGGTACAGATTTCAGTTCCAGGGAGTCTCTGCCGTGTTCGCCGAGCCAGGAGAGATCTAGTTGCCTAGCCGTGAGTTTCAGTGACTTCTGAGAACTCTGTTGAGGTATTTGAGGCTTGAAGGTACGAATTTGAGCGACTCTGGACAGCTTTGATGCATGAGCATGTGTATAATTCAGGCTGTGAAATGTGGTTGATTTTGATGGCTGCAATTGCGTGAACAGAATGTGATTTATGTGAATCTTTGATGTTCTGTATCACGTATGATGATTGTATGCATTGTGAATTAAATATTGATTGGCATACATGCATACATCTTGAGCCTGATTGACAGATTGATTGATGACCTGATTGAAAGCCACGTTGTGACTGGCCGACTGATGAGTTGTGCCTGAAAAGTCCAACGCTATCATCCGAGTGGGGACTACCGGATTCGAGTGTCTACCACCGAGCTGTGATGGGCTGACGGGATCTGAAGATCACGGACCGATGATTTCCCCGGTTGATACATCGTGCGGGTATAGAGGCTGATTGAGATGATTTGCCAATTGATTCACTGGTCTAGCTATCCGATCCTTGATAGCCCTCATGCATATCATAGCATTGATTTATTGCATGTTGCATGATTAGCTGTTTTGATAGCTCTTCATACTGAGGCTTGACCTCGTATTTGTTTTCCTGCTTTTGTGTTGTTTGGGTCTGTGTTACCCATTTGCAGGATCTTCAGGTAACCAAGCTGGACATAGTGGAGGTTCAGTTGGTCGATCCCCATTCTCTTGAGTCCCAGTCTACTGTATTATGTATTGAACCGGGGAATGCCCAGTGATTCTATGTATTTGGGGATCTATTGTTGAATTGAAATTTATGTTACCTGTTTTGTATGAGTTTGAGTTAACTCGTATTTTGAGTATGAATATTTTGAATGTATGTTTTGAGTTCAGGCCCAACTTATTTCGAAAAATTTTTAAGCCCTGATTTTATGCTTCCGCTATTATGTGCTTATTAGTGCTATAATCTTTGATTATTAGCATTGGGCCTGACATTTTTGGTATCAGAGCTTAAATTGGGATAAGCTCGATTTTCTTTGATCACACTCGAGTCTAGGCACAGAGTTTTGATTTGATTTTTTATTGACTCTGTGACTTATGTGATCTTTATCTGTCTACGTGATATATCTGCTATGAGATCTTACCTCTAGATTTTTTAGATGCCACTGAGGAGAGGAAGAGGTAGGACGACTAGACGTATCGAGGAGGAGTCTAGGGCTGGCAGTGATGATGACTTTCAGCAGGTTGAGCATGTTACTAGACAGATATGTGAGATGGAGTTGGTTTTAGCTAGGTTTCAACGGACGAACCCTCCGACGTTTTCTGCAGCCGAGGGTGGTAATGTTACTAGACAGATATGTGAGATGGAGTTGGTTTTAGCTAGGTTTCAACGGACGAACCCTCCGACGTTTTCTGCAGCCGAGGGTGGTGCGATGGCTGAGGCTTGGTTAGTTCAGATGGAGGAGTTGTTCGATACTCTAGAGTACGCTCCCGAGAAGAGACTGAAGCTGGCAGTGCTGCAGCTGAGGGACGTTTCTCAGCGCTGGTGGAGAGGTACTTCTCGTATCCTTCGTGATAGTGCTGTGATCACCTGGGAGAGCTTCTGTGAGGCGTTCAGACAGGAGTATACCCCGGATTATTACTACAACAGCCGGGAGCGGGAGTTTGACAATCTGAAGCAGGGTAACCTGCGAGTGGCTAAGTATGCCCGACAGGTTTCTGCCCTTTTGATGTATGTGCCACACGTAGCCAACTAGGAGAGAACGAAGAGGAACAAATTTCTGAAAGGCTTGAGGCCTGATTTGTACCGGATGGTTCTATCTGGTTCACCTGCGACCTATATTGATGCGGTGAACAGATCAGTGGATATTGAGGAGAGTCTTTTGGAGGTCGAGGCTCCGATTCAGCCGAATACTGGACGCACCTATCAGCCTGTTCAGGATAAGTCGCAATCTTTTTGTTCTCCTCAAAGGTCACAGCAACAGTCGAATCGTCAAAGGTTTTGACCTCGAGGGAAACAGTTCAAGAAGAAGGCGAATTCGAGTTCCTCTAGTTCTACAAGTTCTGGTTCTGGCAGTGGTTCTAGTAGTGGTTCTGGCGGCGTGCTTTGTGGTCAGTGTGGAGGAAGGCATCCGACTTCGCAGTGTCGGGGTGTTCAGGGGTTTTTCCATAACTGTGGACAGCCCAGACATTTTCAGAGAGTATGTCCTTTGCTGAGGGGTTAGTCTTCAGTTCTGTCGCAGCAGGGGCTGGTGGTTCTTCTCAGAGACCGCAGTTTCCTGCCCCTACCCAGCTATCTGGATTCCAACCCCGTGAGCCTTCTAGGTTTGGAGCACCATCGAGACCTCAGTTCCAGATTCCACAGCAGGCTCAGGCGAACGCCTTGTCGAGAGAGCAGGCTGAGGAGACGCCTGCCATAGTGATCGCAGGTACATGCTCTATTTTCGATTATCATGCAAGAGTTTTATTTGACACTGGTGCATCACACTATTTTATTTCTTAGATGTTTGTTTGTGAGCATGGGTTGAGTTCCTCCCCATTGTGTGATGTTGTTTCCGTGTCTACCCCTGCTGGTGTGAGTCTGTGGTCCCGTGAAGTGGTGTTGGATTGTGTGCTTCGATTTGATGAGCATGTTTTGGTGTCCAATCTGATTGTTTTGGGAATCAAAGATTTTGATTGCATCTTGAGGATGGACGTATTATTTGGCTATAAGGCTACTGTTGACTGTTTTCATGGTGTGGTGAGATTTCGCCCTGACTCGGGTGAGAAGTGGGAGTTCTATGGTGCTGATTCACGCTCGAAGATTCCACTGGTGTCCGCCATGGAGATGTTTAGCCTGCTATCGCTGGATAATGCGGGATTCATGATTTATGCGCTTGACGTTTCCCAAGAGCCACGATCGGAGTTGAGTGACATTTCGATCGTACGAGAGTTTCCCGACGTGTTTCCAGATGAGATTCCTAGATTCCCTCCGAGGCGTGAGATCGACTTCAGTATCGAGTTGGTGCCCGGTACCACCCCGATTTCTAAAGCTCCTTATCGGTTGGCGTCAGCAGAGTTGAAAGAGCTGAAGGATCAATTGAGAGACCTCTTGGAGAAAGGCTTCATCAAACCGAGTATGTAGCCTTGGGGAGCTCCGATTCTTTTTGTGAAGAAGAAGGATGGGTCTATGAGGATGTGTGTTGATTTCAGACAGTTGAATAAAGCGACGGTGAAGAACAAGTATCCTTTGCCGAGGATTGATGACTTGTTCAATCAATTGCAGGGATCGGTCGTATACTCGAAGATTGATTTGCGCTCTGGTTATCATCAGTTGTGGATTAGAGACGCTGACGTGGCGAAGACAGCTTTCCGGACGAGATATGGGCATTATGAGTTTCTTGTGATGCCGTTTGGGTTGACGAATGCCCCAGCTGTTTTCATGGATTTGATGAATCGCGTCTTTAGTGAGTACATCGATCGGTTCGTGATCGTCTTCATAGATGACATCCTAGTGTATTCGAAGAGCTTGAGAGAGCATAAGGAGCATCTGAGATTGGTGTTGCAGCATTTGAGAGACTCGCAGTTGTACGCCAAGTTCAGCAAGTGTGAATTTTGGCTTGACCTAATTATCTTTTTGGGTCATGTGATTTCGGCGCAAGGGATTTCGATGGATCCGAGTAAGGTCGAAGCAGTTCTTAACTGGGAGAAACCTAGGAATGTTTCCGAGATCCGTAGCTTCTTGGGATTGGCTGGCTATTACAGGCGTTTCATCGAGAAGTTCTCTTCGATAGCCAGGCCTCTGACTCAGTTGACTCAGAAGGATAGGAAATTCGTTTGGACTGAAGAATGCGAGTACAGTTTTCAGACGTTGAAGGAGAAGTTGACTACTGCTCCTGTCTTGGCTCTACCGTCTGGATCCGGAGGATTCGTTGTGTGCTCCGATGCTTCTCTCAATGGGTTGGGATGTGTTCTGATGCAGAACGGGTATGTGATCGCCTATGCGTCTTGACAGTTGAAGCCTCATGAGACGAGGTACCCTGTTCATGATTTGGAGTTGGTTGCGATAGTGTTTTCCTTAAAGATTTGGCGACATTATCTGTATGGTGAAGAATTTATGGTGTACACCGACCACAAGAGCCTGAAGTATATCTTCACGTAGTCTGATTTGAATATGAGGCAACGACGATGGATGGAGTTGCTCAAAGACTTTAACTGTGAGATTCAGTATCAGCCTGGGCGGATGAATTCGGTTGCCGATGCCTTGAGTAGGAAGACCCAGCCTGCGATGCTTTCGTTTTTGAGTGTCTCAAAAGTCTATGAGCAGTTGAGTACTTCTGGTTGGCGTTTCCAGTCGGGTGATCAGTACTTCATGGTTTCTTTGATTCAGGTAGAACCGTAGATTGTGAGTGACATCAGAGAGGCACAGAGGACTGATCCATATGTTCATGAGTTGAAGATTAAAGCCCGAAGTGGTCAGTCCGGTGATTTCTCTGTTTCTTCTGATGGATGTCTGAGATTTCGAGGAAGATTGGTGGTTCCGAACTTGATCGATTTGAAAGAGACCATTATGAATGAAGCGCATTGTAGTCAGTACAGTGTGCATCCGGGCGAGCGAAAGATGTATCATTGCTTGAAGTCTCACTACTGGTGGGCAGGTATCAGAGAGGCACAGAGGACTGATCCATATGTTCATGAGTTGAAGATTAAAGCCCGAAGTGGTCAGTCCGGTGATTTCTCTGTTTCTTCTGATGGATGTCTGAGATTTCGAGGAAGATTGGTGGTTCCGAACTTGATCGATTTGAAAGAGACCATTATGAATGAAGCGCATTGTAGTCAGTACAGTGTGCATCCGGGCGAGCGAAAGATGTATCATTGCTTGAAGTCTCACTACTGGTGGGCAGGTATGAAGAGCGATATCTCTGGTTTTGTTGCTAGATGTCTGAATTTCCAGCAGGTCAAGGCTGAGAGGATGAGACCTGGTGGATTTCTACAGAGTTTGGAGGTGCCCTAGTGAAATTGGGAGCACATCGCCATGGATTTTGTGACTCATCTACCTCGATCGAGTAGGGGATGCGATGCGATTTGGGTGGTGATTGATAGACTTTCTAAGTCAGCCCATTTCATTCCCTATGATGTGAGGTGTTCGATGAAGAAAATGGCGAAGCTGTACATCGACCATGTGGTTAGATTGCATGGAGTTCCTGTTTCGATAGTGTCTGACAGAGATCCAAGATTCACTTATCGTTTTTGGAAGAGTCTGCAATCAGCGATGGGTTCGAGATTGGCTATGAGTACAGCCTATCACCCACAGACAGATGGTCAGTCTGAGCGGACCATTCAGACTTTAGAGGATATGCTGCGAGCAGTTGTGATGGATTTCAGTGGTGGCTGGCAGGATTCCTTGTCCTTGGTTGAGTTTTCGTATAACAACAACTACCAGGTGACTATCGGAATGGCTCCATTTGAGGCGTTGTATGGTCAAAGTGCCGATCTCCGATCTGTTGGGAAGAGGTTGCTGAGAAACAGCTTTCTACCCCTGAGTTTGTGCAGCACATGAAGGATCAGATTGATTTGATTCGGAGTAGAATGAAAGCTGCTCAAGACCGTTTCTCTAGCTATGCTAACCAAAGACGTCGGCCGTTAGAGTTTGAGGTTGGCGATCGAGTATTTCTCAAAGTTTCTCCTTTCAAGAGTGTTATGAGGTTCAGATTTAAAGGCAAATTAGCTCCTAGATTTGTTGGTCCTTTTGAGATTGTTGAACGAATTGGACAATTGGCTTATCGATTGAAGCTGCCGAATGAGTTAGCAGCGATACATGACGTTTTTCATGTGTCAATGTTGAGGAAATATGAGCCAGATCCGTCCCATGTTCTAAGAACCGACGAAGTTGAGCTAGATTCTGCCTTGAGTGATGTTGAATATCCAGTGCATATTTTGGATCAGAAGGAGAAGCAGTTGAGAAACAAGATAATTCATTGGTGATGGTCCAATGGAGCAAGAATGGCCGAGAAGAAGTAACCTGGGAGGTTGAGGAAAAGATGAGACAGGATTGACCTCATCTATTTGATCACTGACAGTGTGAATTCCAGGTAATTTTCGAATTTTGCTTCGAGTTTTAGTACTGATTTTTTGCTTTTCTTGATGTTTTGTTGGAGTTTTCCCTGTGTTTGCCTTTGATTTCGAGGACGAAATCTCTTAAGGTGGGGAGAATGTGAGGAATAAGATTTTAGATAAGTGATTAATCAAATTGATTTGGGATTAGTCACGTGGACTTTGAGGGTTTTTTGAGAGAAATCTGATTCCAGTAGAATGCAGATGTTAGAATTCAGCAGTAGCGCTTGTTGGTGAAAGCTGATCAGCAGTTGATGGCGCGGGAGTAAAACACCGTCGTTTCGTGAAAACCAGCCGTAGCGCTAATGCAAGGAACCAGACGTAGCGCATTCCAGACGTCAACGCAAGTCAACGGTACTGTAGCTCATAGCTGGTGAAGTTTGAATCAATAGTTGCGCTTGCGTTTCGCTATTCAGTAGTTGCGCCTGAAGAGGAATCTACTGGCAGTAGTTGCGCTTGAAGAGGTTGCTGCTGCTGGTAGCAAGTGCGCGGGTGCGAGGATTAACGAGGAAACGACACGTGTTGGTCTACCTTTTTGGGTGTTGACTGCTGGTATTAGCGCAAATCAGCAGTTGCGATTGTGAGGATTTGTTCCAGCTGAATGACCAGTTGTTGGGTTGAAGAACCAGTCGCTGATGATGAAGCGACATCGCTCTGTTAAGTTGGAACGACAGCTTTTTGGGTGTAACGATTTGTGGCAGCTGGTTGTCACATGGTCATCGGCATAGGGAGGATCTGTTGTGTTAGTATGACCGGCTGCTGGCAGCAGAGATGACGTGTTCCTTTACGTCGTCTGGATTTATTTTCGCGAGACCAGTCGTTGGTTATTTTGAGAGGAATCTGTCACCAGCTGTTGGTGCACTGCGGCGTTGTTTGATTTAGTTGATGCGGCGTCATTTTGGTGCGCGAAGAGAAAGGCAACGTCTGATTGTTGCTGCTGGTTTTGTTGAGAGGAAAAGCTGGTTCCAGCTGTAAGATTTCTTCGGTAGCTTTTCCCGACGTCTAGTTTTGGGGAACAACAGCTGTTGCATGGAGATTTATATAGAGAAGTGTTGATCGACACTTAGATTATTTTTCACACGACATCCCTTATCTCTATCTTTGAAACCCTCAATAGCTACTGTTCACCCAAACGCTTCTTCCTTAGATTTCTGTCAATTCCAGCCTTTGTTGTCGATGATTTAGGTGGCGCTGAACTTCCTGAGACTTTCTCTTTCGATTGCTACGACCTCTATAGGACGACGTGAGGAAGAGAGCGTGAAGTTGCTGGTGTACGAGGATTTCTGGAGAAATCTGATCGAGTGTTCTTTGTTTGTTGTGCGCTTTTGAGTAAGTGATTCCTTGCCAAATTAAGCCTCGTTTAAGAGTTGAGTAGTACTCTGTAGGATTTAGTTGTTGAGTTATGCTACTGGACCTTAGAACCTTAACTGTTGAGTTCGAATTTAACTGAATTGTTAGACACCTGGTACAGATTTCAGTTCCAGGGAGTCTCTGCCGTGTTCGCCGAGCCAGGAGAGATCTAGTTGCCTAGCCGTGAGTTTCAGTGACTTCTGAGAACTCTGTTGAGGTATTTGAGGCTTGAAGGTACGAATTTGAGCGACTCTGGACTTTCTGAGTCTTTTTGCCTATATGTGTTACAGTATGTTTAAAGTTCATGTTTGAAATGAATTATGCATGAAAAGGAAAGAAAGATGGGTTCAAATTGATGTTTTGATGCTTCCAAATATTTTCCAGAAAGTTTATGATGTTTTAAAGTACTGAGGATTCGAGTTTATTCCCAGGATGTTTATGAATGTTCTTCTTTCAGTAGTTGTAATATCAGAATTTGATAACTGTGTAATCAGTAGTTGCTAGTTGAATCAATATGAAGTCTGGTTTGATAGGCAACGGCTGATAGTATAGTTGTTGTTTTGATATTACAATTATCAAGTCAAATTCCAGCAGCTGCATTCCATTGTAATATTTCAGTAGTTGCGTTATTTTCGAAAAATCAGTAGATGCACTGTTCACCAGCAGATGCATTTCGTTTTTAAATTCCAGTAGAGGTACTGTTCATTGCAGCTGGTATTAGTCTTGTGACTGATACTGTTCATTGCAGCTGGTATTAGTCTTGCGACTGATACTGTTCATTGCAGCTGGTATTAGTCTTGCGACTGGTACTGTTCATTGCAGCTGGTATTAGTCTTGCGACTGGTACTGTTCATTGCGTCTGGTTTTATAGATGTTAGCGTTTTCTTGTAGCTGGTCGATACGCTAACGACACCGTTTTATTTATTCATAGTCATATCTGTTTTCTACTTCAAACGACATCGTTTCATTTAATACGTTTGTTTTAGTAAAAGATCTTGCAGCTGGTTCCTATTCATTCCAGCTGGTTTCTTTTAGTGAGATTCGTGAACAGTAGAAATCCGTTTTGTTTCATAATTACTGTTCCATTTCTTACGACTGGTTCATGTCTTGCGACTGGTTTTTCTTACGACTGGTTTCATTCCAATGATATGTTTTCAAAAGCTGAACTCGATACTCAGAAAGATTTTAAAAATGGAAGCAATATTTTTAATGATGGAACCCGAGAATTTTAAGAAAGAAAGTTTTACGAAAGGATGTTAATGGAACAAAAGTTTATTTAAGATTATGGCATAGATAGTTGACGGTCACCAACGAGAAGGGTGAATAGTCGTCCAGATGTCGGCTGCCCTTTCATATGAGCTATATGCTAAAACTGATATCGGAAGTCATTTTGATCAAAGTGCAACACGGACCATGAGGAGCTTATATTCCATAAATCTAAAGAAAAGATATTGATGTTGAGATTTGGGTTATTATCCCCTGTCTCCAAGTTTATGAAATGTTTATGAAAGAAAATGATGATGATCATTAATGTTTCTTTAACTTATGTATACATCAGAAGTCCACCTGCGTATTTAAACTTGTTATTATTCAGGTTTTACTTGTTGAGCCCCTAGGCTCACTAGCTTTTAAAATGGTGCAGGTGTGACAGCTGGAGAACGAACAGAAGGTGAAACTTGAATCAGCTGCTGGGTGGTGTGTGTTTGTCAAAAGCCAGCGTTTTCCGTGTCTTCAGTTGATGTTATTTTGTATTAGAAACACTGTATTAAATCAGTTGCAACAGTTGTACATTTATATATAATATCAGCTGTTGTAAATCGCAATTGCAATGATGTATAAAATCTGTTTTTTCGCAAATGTTTCCAGTAGTTGGCGTGCAATTGAGAGTCTGTTAGATATTGTATTTTTGTTTTCATTCTTTTTGAAGTTATAAGAAAAATACAGCTTATAACAAATTATCTTTTAGCCCTTCTTTTGTTTCGAAAATTTTTAATTACTCCCCAATTCGTGATTCCCGTTGGGTGCGGGCGTCACAACATGGTATCAGAGCAACGTTCCTGAGATAAACACACGCACCATCAGCTGGATCAAAGTTCATCGTCTGTTCCTCTAAGTTGTGAGTTTATTTTCAGAGCACTGTCTTTAAATTATTTAGCATGTTCTGATATATGTATGTGGTGGATTACGGGCTATAGAATATAGAATGGCAGGAAGAGGAAGAACTAGACGAAGTATTCCTTTAGAAGAAACTGATAGTGATAATAATGCTAATATCACACAACTGTTAAGACTACTGGTAGAACAAAATAACAGAGGCAATGGCCAATCTTCCAGCAGCAGGGACCTAGTAATGACGATCCCCAAGAGAAGTTCAGACGACAGAAATCCAAGGAATTTAGTGGTGCTACTGATCCACTAGTTGCTGAAAGCTGGATTAAATCCATGGAGGTTATCTTCGAGTATCTCCAAATGTCTGATTTGGATAGGCCAAGGTGCGCTATCTACATGCTTAGAGAGGATGCGATGATTTGGTGGGAAGGAGCCAAACTATCGGTGGATTTGATGAATTTGACTTGGGCAAATTTCAAACAAGTATTCTTTGAGCAATACTTCACGGCTGGAAAGAGATCCGAATTGAAGAGGGAATTTTTGACCCTCAAACAAGGAAGTTTAACCGTACAGGAATATGTGCGGAAGTTTGAAAGGGGATGCTATTTTGTGCCATTGATAGGAAGTGACCCAGAAGAGAAACTGAGTCACTTTGTGGAAGGATTGAAGCCGATGTTCAAAATGAATTTTAGGCTATCTGTGCCAAGAACCTATAGAGAAGCAGTGGATGAGCCCTGCAAATTGAAAGAGATTGGAAAGATGTTGACGTGGAAAGGCAGCAGAAGCGACAAGCCTTTCAGCAGAAGGACCAGAGGCCGTTCAAGAAGCAGAACAAGAACCAGCAGAGGCCTCAAGAGCAAAAGCCTCTATTGATCCAACCTATTAGCTCTGTTCCTGCTGGTAATAGTAGAACAGAATGTCCTAAGTGCCACAAGAATCATTTGGGACAATGCAGATTTGGACAAAACGTCTGCTATAAATGTGGAATGCCCGGACATATTTTGAAAAATTGTCCAAAGCTCAAGCAACTGGTGACTAGCAGAGCCTTTGTCATGACAGCTGAACAAGCCCATCCAGACTCGACAGTAGTCATAGGTGAAATTTTGATAGCTGGATTTCCTTCTTTGGCTTTAATAGATTCAGGAGCTACACATTCATTTATTGCTGCTGAGTTTGTTAAGAAATTGCCTATCCAGCCAGAGCAAGTATTGATAGGATATTGTGTATCGATACCATCAGGAGAGAAGCTAGTATCGCACGAATTGTTTAGGAGTTTAGAACTTAAACTTCAAGGGCATTAGATTACTGCTGATTTAATCGTATTGCCAATGCCAGAATTTGATATGATTTTGGGAATAGATTGGCTAACTAAGTATGGGGTAGTAATTGACTTTAAGCTGCGAACAGTCAAGATTAACCCACCAGTAGGAAAGTCATTCCAGTTTTTAGCCAAACATGTTAATAAAGTCCCTTCAATTATATCATCCTTAGTAGCGACTGATAGACCCCATCTGTCAGCCTTAGAGGTAGTAAACGAGTTCCCTGAGGTTTTTCCAGTAAGATATCCAGGGATTACCACCAGACAGGGAGTTGGAATTTTCGATTGATCTAATTCCAAAAGCTGCTCCAGTATCTAGACCACCCTATCGATTAACTCCATCACAGAAGATATCCAGGGATTACCACCAGACAGGGAGTTGGAATTTTCGATTGATCTAATTCCAAAAGCTGCTCCAGTATCTAGACCACCCTATCGATTAACTCCATCAGAAATGAAAGAACTGAAAGAACAAATACAAGATCTGTTGGAAAAGGGGTTTATTAGACCAAGTACTTCCCCTTGGGGAGCCCCTGTTTTATTTGTTAAGAAAAAGGATGGGAGTATGAGGTTATGTATAGATTATCGAGAGCTGAATAAATTGACAATTAAGAATAAGTATCCATTACCCAGGATAGAAGATCTTTTCGACCAGTTGAGAGGGTCAGTAGTATTTTCTAAGATCGACTTGAGGTCTGGATACCATCAATTAAAGATTAAGGCATCTGATGTTTATAAAACAGCCTTTAGAACTAGGTATGGCCATTATGAATTCTTAGTTATGCCCTTTGGACTTACGAATGCTCCATCAGCTTTTATGGATTTAATGAATAGGATCTTTCAACCATTTCTGGACCAGTTTGTAGTAGTCTTTATTGATGACATCTTAGTGTATTCTAAGACCAGAAGGGAGCACGTTCAACATTTAAGAATCGTACTCCAGATTTTTAAAGATAAGAAATTGTTTGCAAAATTTAGCAAATGTGATTTCTGGATGGAGAAAGTATCGTTCTTAGGCCATATAATTTCTAAGGATGGAATAGAAGTTGACCCAGCTAAAGTAGAAGCTGTTCGCGACTGGCCAGTACCAAAGAATGTTGCAGAGATAAGGACTTTCTTGGGTTTAGCTGGATACTATAGGCGATTTATCCAAGGATTCTCTAAGATTGTTGTTCCCCTGACTACGTTAACGAGAAAACAGGTTAAATATAACTGGACAGTTGAATGTCAAAACAGTTTTGACAAACTGAAGCAAGCATTGCTTGAAGCACCTGTATTGACGATGCCAACTGATCAAGGAAAATTTTCAATTTACACCGATGCTTCTAAGTTGGGACTAGGAGTTGTGTTGATGCAGGATCGTAAAGTAATATCATACGCATCTAGACAGCTGAAGGATCACGAGAAGAATTACCCAACGCATGACTTAGAACTGGCAGCTGTTGTCTTTGCCCTTAAGATATGGAGATATTATTTATATGGGGAGAAGTGTGAGATATTTACAGATCACAAGAGTTTTAAATACTTCTTTACCCAGAAAGAATTGAATATGAGGCAGAGGCGATGGTTGGAGATGGTTAAATATTACGACTGTACGATCAGTTATCACCCAGGAAAAGCAAATGTGGTAGCTGATGCTCTAAGCAGGAAATCAGTAGGACTTGCGCAGCTGATTGTCCAGAAGCCGTTGGCAGCTGATATTGAAAGGTTTGGAATCGAAATAGTGTTTGCCTTTGTATAGCAGTTACAGTGTTTCCCATATCACAAAGCGACCAAAATACTTCTCAAAAGTTTACCCTCGATCGTGCTTGTGGAAGTAATTCAAAGCCGAAGATGTTCCCTACAATCCGTCGACCAGCACAGGAAAGTATAATCTGTTTCTTGCTGCTTCTGTGAAAGCGTAGTATTGTTATTTCATTTCTGCATGTTGTTGATTTCTGTTGCATCTGTTCTAAGTTTTGAGCATCGTTTAAAAGGTTTCGCATGTGTTAAGTGGTTTCAAAAATGTTTTCAAGCATTTTGATAGATACGTTTTGCGACAGTGAGATGTCGTCTCTTTTAAAATGTTTGGGCTGTGCTAAAGAAATTCCAAAGTAGATTCCTATGTGCGTTCCAGAGGGTAGGTGGTGCTAGTGATGAGGTGTTGAATTGATAGGCGGAGCTGATCTAGTTAGAGCGTTGTTATGGTCTGATAATCTTAGCTAATTAGATCGAACTTCTCCAAATATTAGCTAATAAGATCGAACTTCTCCAAGATGGTTCCAATGCTCACGGCTAAGGATGAGGTTCTGAGCTAATGGGCAAAGTTGATTGCAGTAGAACTCCGTTTGGACCTGATGAGCACCGCTAATCTGTTCGAACTCTCCTAAGTTGTTATCTGGTTCTCTGAGATGGTTTCATGTCCCTAAGATGATTATCATTTTTCTGAGCTGGTTTCATGTCTCTAAGCTGATTGTAATTTCTCTGAGCTGGTTTCATGTCTAAGCTGATTATCATTTCTCTGAGATGGTTTCATGTCCCTAAGAAGATTATCATTTCTCTGAGCTGGTTTCATCTTTCTGAGCTGTTTTTACACCCGTATGATGTTATTTTTCTCTCCTTCTCTCTGAGCTGCCTTTAAACTCGTAAGCTGTTTACCTCACCCAGAGCTATTTTCGTATTGTGAGCTATCTTTCCCTCTGAGGAAAATTCAAAATCCCCATAGCTGTGTTCCGAAACACACCCAGCAAACTTTTAATGGAAAAATATAGTTTTCTTCTTTAGTACGAACCGCTGGCGTGCGATCTGCTTTGGCAAATATTTTTATGGTAAAGGGGCAGAAAAATGAAGTAGCTGCGCTGAAGTTTCCCCGCCATAGTTACAGTTTTAAAGGGAGTAAATTCAAAGTTTTATGCTATGTGGCAAAGATAAGACAGACAGTCACAATTTACGGGAGTGTGGATGTCGGCCGATGGGCTAGGGTACGCCTCCAACATAATAGATTAAAGGGTGATAGTTCCCCAGATTCTTGATATCAGGTGATAGCTTGATCAAGAGACCCGACCTAAGTTGGAGCTTCTGTGCCACATACCATACAGAAAAGATTTATGGTTATTTTACAAGCGCAGTGATGTTTTAATGCTTACTTACTTTTAAATTAAATCTTATGTTAATTTTGTGTGAGCTCTGTTATTACCAGAGTTACCTGCTGAGCCCCTAGGCTCACTAGCTTTCATGGTTGCAGATAACAATGACAATTGAGAGCTGGGGCAGCGCGAGCTGGGCGGACCGGGGAAGTGTGTTTATCAACAGCCTGCATTTATATGATGTTTTCATTCTAATTTCCGTGATGGAAAATGATGATGTAATAAATTATTACATTTCCAGATGTTTCTAAAAAGATTTCGAACCACTAGTGTTGAGAATTTCGATGGCAGCAGTTATATTTTTGCTTGTTTTATTCTAAGCTATTTTCACACGAAACTTTGTTGTGATCTATTTTCTTTCCGTTCGATCAGTCCGGGTTAGTCGTATTTGACTGTGTATCCCAGGGCTGAATTCCCTTTTCTTGAACCGGCACGCCCACGCACTTATTTTATCCCGATCTGGTTCCAGATCGCGTGTCGCTACGCTTGAACTAATCCAGCTGGCGTTTGTTTCACTCACGCTGATCCAGCTTAGGTCCCTTCCAGACCAATCCAGTATCTGCGATCTGAAATTTCTTGTTCTTTTAAGTCAAACAAATGCATCCTTCAGGCTTTACATTGTTTTCTTTGAAATCGATGGACTAGGTAGTTACAACATGGTATCAGAGCATGGTCCTTGAGATAAATAATTGCCTCCAGTCTAGGACAGCTTTCGCCGACCGCTCTATTTGGTTTGTAAGTTTATTTTAATGCTATGAGCTATGTATGTTTTCTTTCCTGTGGTGTATTTGGGTAAGTTACAGATCATGTCAGGACGAGGAAGAGGTAGGAGAATATTTGTTAACCCGTAGAATGTTTCGTAATCTGGAAGTTAGTCTTCAGGGGCATCTAGTGTCCGCTGACTTGATTGTGCTTCCTATGCCCGAGTTTGATCTGATATTGGGTATGGATTGATTAATTAACCAACTACGGAGTAGCCATTGATTTCAAGAGGAGAGTTGTATAAGTGAAACCACCACGATGGAGCCAGTTCTCGTTTGAAGCTTCTCAAGGTAGCAGAGAGCCTTGATTAATTTCAACTTTGAAAGCATAGAACTGTTTGAGAAAGGGTTGCCCAGGATTTCTAGCCAGCATATCCTCGGTTTTGGAGGAAGCAAAACCAAAGCTTTCGGATGTAGCAATACTGAACGAATTTCCTAAAGTTTTCTAGACGACGTCACTGGGCTGTCACCAGATCAGGAGATTGAATTTTCTATTGAGCTGGTACCTAATGCTATTCCGATCTCCAAAACCCGTATAGGCTTTCACCGTCAGAAATGAAAGAATTGAAGGAGCAAGTCCAAGATCTTCTGGACAAAGGATTCATTTGACCAAGCACGTCACCATGAGGAGCCCCTGTGCTGTTCGTGATGAAGAAAGACGACAATATGAGGTTGTGTATAGACTATAGAGAGCTGAACAAGCTGAAGGTCAAGAACAAGTATCATCTCCCCAAGATTGAAGATTTATTCGATCAAATTCAGGGTGCAGTAGTATTTTCGAAGATTGACATGCGATATAGTTACCCCAAACTTAGGATTAAAAAAAGCGTATGTACACAAGACAACCTTCCGGACGCGCTATGGGAACTACGAATTTCTAGTCATGCCATTTGGATTGACAAACTCTCCTTCATCTTTCATGGGTCTGATGAACAGAGTGTTCCAACCATTCCTGGACTAGTTTGTGGTAGTATTCATAGACGACATCCTTGTATACTCCAAGAGAATAGAAGAACACGTGCACCAGCTTAGGACAGTATTGCATATCTTGAGGGATAAATAGCTTTTTGCCAAGTTTAGCAATTCGAGTTCTTGTTGGAGAAGGTTTCTTTCCTTGGCCATATAATTTCCAAGGATGGTGTAGAAGTGGATCCAGTGAAAGTGGAAGCCGTTCGAGACTGGCCCGTGCCCAAGAGTGAAACTAAGATTCGGAGCTTCCTAGGTATCGTTGGTTATATAGTTGTTTTATCAAGGGCTTCTCAAAGATAGAAGTGCCATTGACAGTCTTAACCAAGAAGAGCGTGAAGTATGATTGGACCCAAGAGTGCCAGATTAGCTTCGATAAGCTGAAGCAAGATTTAGTGGAGGCCCATGTTTTAGCTATGCCTTTTGGAAAGGCTAACTACGTTCTTTACACCAATGCGTCCAAGCTGGGGTTGGGTGTGGTGTTGATGCAAGATCGCAAGGTGATTGCCTACGCTTCTAGGCAATTGAAGAACCATGAGAAGAACTATCCAACTCATGATCTGGATCTTACTGCAGTTGTTTTCGGGTTGAAGATCTGGAGACATTACTTGTATGGATAGAAGTACAAAATCTTCACAGATCACAAGAGACTGAAGTATTTCTTCACGCAGAAAGAGCTTAACATGAGGCAGCAGAGGTGTCTAGAGCTTGTAAAAGATTATGATTGTACTATCAGCTACCATCCGAGTAAGGCTAACGTAGGAAGACAGTGGGTTAGACCAGATGTTGCTGATTCCAACATGTAATTTATGCATTTTGGAATCAGATTTGAATTTCATGGCATTCATGCATACATATTGAGCCATTGATCGATTGAGAACCTGAGATAGAGCCACGTTGTGACCGACAGACAGATGTGTCGTGCCTGAAAGGTTCAACGCTATCATCGGAGTGGTGACCAACTGATTGGTTGTGTCTGAAAACCACCGAGCTGTGATGGCTGACGGGCCTGATGATCACGGACCGATGATTTCCCTGGTTGATACACTATGCGGGTATAGAGACTCGACTGAGATTACTGCCAAATGATTAGCAGGCCTTGATGATCGATTTTCTTTGACAGCCGCATGCATTCATGACTTAGAATACTGCATGTTTATGATTTGCTGTTATATTAGTGCTCATTCGTACTGAGGCTTGACCTCGTATTCTTTTCCTGCTTTTGTGTTGTTTGGGTCTGTGTTGCCCATTTGCAGGATCTTCAGGTAACCAAGCTGGACAGACTGGAACCCCAGCTGGGGTAGTGCCCATTTGCAGGATCTTCAGGTAACCAAGCTGGACAGACTGGAACCCCAGCTGGGTACCCCAGCTGGTCGATCCCATTTCCTTGAGTCCCAGTTATTATTATTATTATTATTATTATTATTATGTAATGATCCGGGGGATGCCCTGAGGTTATATGTATTTGGGGGATCGTTGTTGATTTGATTTGTGAGTACCTATTGTTGTATGAGTTTTGATTTAACTCGTATTTTGAATAGGATTATTTTGAAGATATGATTTGGTTCAGGCCCAACTTTATTTCGAAAATTTTTAGCCCTATTTTATGCTTCCGTGTTTATGTGCTTAATGTGCTATTAATCATTGTTAATTAGCACGGGGCCTGACATTTTTGGTATCAGAGCTTAAACTGGGATAAGCTCGTTTTCCTTTGAACACACTCGATTCTAGGCAAAGAGTTTGGATTTGATTTTGATTGACTCTGTGGCTTATGTGCTCATTTTACATGCCTCTGTGATTATCTGTTGTTAGTCCTTACCCTAAGATTTGTTTAGATGCCGCCGAGGAGAGGTAGAGGTAGGACTGCTAGACGTTCCGCTGAGGAGTCTAGGGCCTCTGATAGTGATGAGGGCATTCAGCAGACTATTCCTTTGCGTCGTCGAGAGAGACAGGCAGAGGTAGAGGATGTGACAAGACAGATTGGCGAGATGGAGTTAGTCCTAGCGAGGTTTCAGCGGACGAATCCCCCTACGTTCGTGGGCGCCGAGGGAGGTTTGATGGCCGAGGGTTGGCTAGTTCAGATGGAAGAATTGTTTGATACTTTGGAGTACGCTCCTGAGAAGAGATTGAATCTAGCGGTGTTGCAGTTGAGAGATAACGCGCAGCGCTGGTGGAGAGGTACTTCCCGAATCTTGCGAGAGAGCGGGGCTGTGATTACTTGGGAGAGCTTCTATGCAGCGTTCCGACAGGAGTATACCCCAGAGTCCTACTACAACAGTCGTGAGCGAGAGTTTGACAACCTGAAGCAAGGGAATATGAAGGTGGCTGAGTATGCCAGACAGTTCTCGGTTTGAGGCCTGATTTGTTCCGGATGGTGTTGTCTGGTTCACCTACGACTTATGCCAAGGCCGAGGATCGGGCTGTAGATATTGAGTAGAGTTTGTTGGAGGCACAGGCTCCGGTTCAGCCATCGGTGGGGCGCTCTTTTCAACCGGTGCAAGATGTGTCGCAATCGTTTCAGTCTCCTCAGGGGTCACATTAATCAAATCGTCAGAGGTTCAAGTCGCGAGGCAAACAGTTTAAGAAGAAGGCGCATTCAAGTTCCTCTGGTTCTGTGAGTTCTGCTGGCAGTAGTTCTGGTGGTGCGTTTTGTTGACAGTGCGGGGGGAAGCATGAGACTTCGCAGTGTCGTGGAGTTCGAGGTCTTTGTCATCTTTGTGGACAACCGGGACATTTTGCTAGAGCGTGTCCTTTGATGGGAGGGCAGTCTTTGGGTCAGTCGCAGCAAGGTTCCGCTGGTGGTTCTTCGCAGCGACAATAACCTTTTGTTCAGTCCCAACGATTTGGATTCCAACCTCGTGAGCCTTCTAGGTTTGGAGTACCCTCGAGACCTCAGTTTCCGGGACCGCAGTAGGCCCAGGTGAATGACTTGACGAGAGAGCAGGCTAATGAGATACCTACGGGAGTGATTCAAGGTACATGCTTTATCTTTGATTTTCTTGCACGAGTTTTGATTGACACTGGAGCATCACACTCCTTCATTTCTGAGTTGTTTGTGTATGAGCGTGGGTTGAGTTCTTCCCCACTGTGTGATGTTTTCTCCGTGTCCACCCCTGCTGGTGTGAGTCTGTTGTCCCGAGAGGTGGTGTTGGATTGCCTGATTAGGTTTGATGAGCATGTTTTGGTGACCCATCAGATTGTTTTGGGAATTAGAGATTTTGATTGTATTTTGGGTACGAATGTGCTGACTGAAAATAGAGCGATCGTTGATTGTTTCCATGGTGTGGTGAGGTTTAGGCCTCGATTTGGAGAGAAATGGGAGTTCTATGGTACTGATTCGCGACCTAAGATTCCTTTAGTATCTGCCATGGAGATGTTTAGTTTTTTGTCGCTAGAGAATTCAGATTTTATGATCTATGCCCTAGAAGTTTCCCATGAGTCGAGAGTGGAGTTGAGCGATGTTACGATTGCTCAAGAGTTCCTAGATGTGTTTCCAGACGAGATTCCTGGATTTCCTTCGAGACGAGAGATTGACTTCAGTATATAACTGGTGCCTGGTACAACCTCGATTTCTAGAGCTCCGTATCGATTGACGCCAGCAGAGTTGAAAGAACTCAAGGATCAGTTGAGAGATCTTCTTGAGAAAGGCTTCATTAGACCGAGTATGTCGCCTTGGGGAGCTCCGATTCTGTTTGTGAAGAATAAAGATGGATCTATGAGGATGTGCGTTGATTTTCGGTAGTTGAACAAAGCGACATTGAAGAACAAGTATCCGTTGCCGAGGATTGATGACTTGTTCGATCAGTTGCAAGGATCGGCCGTGTACTCGAAGATTGATTTGCGCTCTGGCTATCACCAGTTGTGGATTAGAGACGCTGATGTAGCGAAGATAGCTTTCCGAATGAGATACGGGCATTATGAGTTTCTTGTGATGCCGTTTGGATTGAAGAATGCTGCTGCTGTGTTCATGGATTTGATGAATCGCGTCTTTAGAGAGTACATTGATCGATTCGTGATTGTCTTCATAGATGACATCTTGGTGTATTCGAGGAGTTTCAGAGAGCATAAAGAGCACTTGAGGCTAGTTCTGCAGAGACTGAGAGACTCACAATTGTATGCCAAGTTCAGCAAGTGTGAATTCTGGTTAGACAGAGTTATCTTCTTGGGTCATGTGATTTCAGCGCAAGGAATTTATGTGGATCCTAGTAAGGTTGAAGCAGTTCTTAACTAGGAGCGAGCTAGGAATGTTTCTGAGATCCGTAATTTCTTGGGATTGGCTGGTTATTATAGGCTTTTCATTGAGAGGTTTTCTACGATATCCAGTCCGATGACTCAGTTGACCCAGAAAGATAGGAAGTTTGTTTGGACTGATGAGTGTGAGTCGAGTTTTCAGATGCTGAAGGAGAAATTGACTACTTCTCCTGTTTTGGCCTTGCCCTTCGGGTTCTGGAGATTTTGTGGTGTGCTCCGATACTTCTCTGAGTGGTTTAGAGTGTGTTTTGATGCAGAACGGGTACGTGATTGCATATGCGTCTCGACTGAAGTATATCTTCGACCCAGTCAGATTTGAATATGAGGCAACGTCGTTGGATGGATTTGCTTAAGGATTTTGATTGCGAGATAAAGTATCAGCCTGGGCGGATGAACTTGATAGCCAATGCTTTGAGAAGGAAAGCCCAGCCTGCGATGCTAACATCCTTGAGTATATCGAAAGTCCACGAGCAGTTGAGTACTTCTGGTTGGCGATTCCAGCTGAGTGATCAGTACTTCATAGTTTCTTCGATTCAGGTTGAACCACAGATTGTGATTAACATCAAAGAGGCTCAGAGGACTGATCCGTATATCAATGAGTTGAAGATTAAGGCCCAGAATGGTCAGTCTGATGATTTCTCTGTTGCTTCGGATGGGTGTCTGAGATTTCATGGTAGATTAGTGGTTTCGAACTTGATTGATTTGAAAGAGACTATTCTGAATGAAGTGCATTGCAGTAGATATAGCGTACATCTGGGGGAGAAGAAGATGTACCATGCTTTGAAGTCTCATTACTGGTGGGAAGGCATGAAGAGCGACATTTCTGCTTTTGTTGCTCAATGTTTGAATTGCCAGCAGGTCAAGGCTGAGAGAATGAGACCTGGTGGATTTCTACAGAGTTTAGAAGTGCCCCAATGGAATTGGGAGCACATATCCATGGATTTTGTGACTCATATACCTCGATCGAGTAGTGGATGTGATGCGATTTGGGTGGTGATTGATAGAATTTCTAAGTCAGCCCATTTCATTCCCTATGATGTGAGGTGCTCGATGAAGAAAATGGCGAAGTTGTATGTAGAATATGTGGTTAGATTGCATGGAAAGTGCCCCAATGGAATTGGGAGCACATATCCATGGATTTTGTGACTCATATACCTCGATCGAGTAGTGGATGTGATGCGATTTGGGTGGTGATTGATAGAATTTCTAAGTCAGCCCATTTCATTCCCTATGATGTGAGGTGCTCGATGAAGAAAATGGCGAAGTTGTATGTAGAATATGTGGTTAGATTGCATGGAGTGGTTGTTTCGATAGTGTCAGATCGGGATCCGAGATTCACCTCTCGATTTTGGAAGATTTTTGCAAGCAGCTATGGGTTCAAGATTGGCTATGAGTACAACGTATCACCCCCAGACAGATGGCCAATCTGAGAGGACCATTCAGACTCTAGAGGATATGCTACGCGCAGTTGTGATGGATTTCTATGGTGGCTGGCAGGATGCCTTGTCCTTAGTTGAGTTTTCTTATAACAACAGCTACCAAGTGACTATTGGAATGGATCTGTTTGAAGCTTTATATGGTCGAAAGTGTAGATCACCGATCTGCTAGGAAGAGGTTGGTGAGAGACAGCTTTCTACTCCTGAGTTTGTGCAGCACATGAAAGATTAGATTGAGTTGATTCGGAGTAGGATGAAAGCTGCACAAGATAGATATGCTAGATATGCTAATAATAGACGCAGACCATTAGAATTTGAGGTTGGCGATCGGGTATTTCTCAAGATTTCTCCTTTCAAGAGTGTTATGAGATTCAGATTTAAAGGTAAGTTAGATCCTAGATTCGTTGGTCCCTTTGAGATTGTTGAGCGGATTGGACAGTTGGCTTATAGGTTGAAGCTGCCTGATGAGTTAGCAGTGATGCATGATGTGTTTCATGTGTCAATGTTGAGAAAATATGAGCCAGATGTTGGGATCCGGATCACGCCCCCCGGCGAGGCAGCGGAAGAACAAAAACATGTGTCGGGAGATGATCAATACGATAAAACAAATTCAATTCTATGACATTCATAGGATGTTTAGGTGACTACCTTGCTGGCAACTCGTGCCTGGATCCGACCGGTTTCGTAATGAAAACGGCACTTCACGGTAGACTGCGGTAGATAACGCCAATCAGGTCCATGACCGGATGCGAGACTCCTTCGTCAGCCTGCACTAGAAGGCCTGACGAGATCGACGTGGATGGATTCTCCTCGAAAAGTTGGCCGGAAACAATTTTCCGGCGAGCGGCGACGGCGGCGGCGCGGCGTGAGGTAGATGAAGAGAGGGGCGGAGGCCAAGAGTGCTTAGGGTTAGGGTTTTAGCTTAAGTGTCTTGTTACAATGAGGTTAAGTCTAATTAAATAGACTTGGTGATGTATTTGGATCCGGCCCAACGGGCCCGGGTCCAACAGATGAACATTCGTTTCATCTCCATCACCGAGAATTCACCGTAACTCCGATTGCCGATCAGATCGAACCGATCGACTCAGTTTCCAAAACTGAATGCTATGATCTGAAAAACTATTTTTCAGAACCCCAGTGCAAAATGACCGTTTTGCCCCTCAACATAGGTCAAATCACGATTTGACCTCTGTTTACTTTTTAGGAAGTCACACTCCCAAAATCCTCTTCGTATGCTCAACACATTGAGCTAAGTATCCGTGCGGGAATCTCGAATCCAGTACTTGTATGACCCTCAATGATTCAGGGATACAGCTAGCCGTGGGCCCACAACCATTGTGGCTCCGGAATCACAATTCCGGACTTGCCCATCGGATCATGGTAAGAGCGTCTAGCAATATCGCTCCATGATCCCCTAGGTATCACTGATAGTGCCTGCAAGAACCAGTTGGTAGTGTTTAGCGTACAGTACGGTCCTTTCAATCCATATATCCCGATCGGATCAACGACCATTGGTAAATCGAGAGTCGCTATAGATCCGAGCTATGCGTACATCTTGGAGATCGAATAGTGACATCGCGAGTGTAACTAGGTAAACACATTTACCTAAAACACTTCTAGTACTCTGGCCAGAGATTTATACACTATTATCCCCTCAGATAGCATAGGATATCCACGCATGTCTGCGAGCGGTGAATCCTCGACAACGATGCATCGACTCCTACATGCATCGGAGTCTCACCCAATCCCGACGCCTTATGACCCCAAGTGAGTCGGAAAACGGGTCAAAGTGAGACGCCTATCATGTAGAGTCTCAATGACGTTTCGAGTCGTGAGGACTAATCAGTACAACCAAGACCTTGGACTTATCCACTCGACAAATGGTAACCACTTGGAAAGTCCGAAGGAGGGTAGTTCGATAGATCAACAGGTCACTATCTATCTGCATGCTCAGAACATCACAATGTTCCCTACCAATGAAACATGGTACTTCGCATCGCAGATACTAGTCTCTAGCTCGGGCGGCCTTATCCTCATTTTGACGGCCCAATCGACTAGGAACATGTTCAGAATACACAGTGACTATTAGATGTGTTTCATGATAGCCGTCATACCCACTATCACATCTAACATACACTTTAGTGCATTCTAGGTCTTTACTCAACGCAATTGTAAATCATCATACACACAATGAAAGTAAAGAATGTCATATAAATAAAATGCGAATATCATATGTCAGGCCCCGTGCTAATTACCAACAATTAACACATAATAAGCGCATAATTACGGAAGCTTAAAATCAGGGCTTAAAAATTTTTTTCGAAATACAAAGGCCTGAACTTCAAATCATTCATTCAAAATATTCGATATTCAAAATAGAAGTTTACTCAACTCGATACAGCAAGTAACCACATAAATCAATTCAAAATACAGATCCCCGAAATACAATAAAACACGGGGCATTCCCCGGTTCAATACATATCATAAGTAAACTGGGACTCAGGGACGC
>KQ991574.1:120385-139891 GCA_001598015.1 Dorcoceras hygrometricum | reverse complement strand
TGCAAGATTTCTCTAAGGTGCTTTTCATGTTCTTCTCTGCTCTTCGAGTAAATCAAAATATCATCTATGAACACAATGACAAATCTGTATTAATAAGGTTGGAATATTCGATTCATTAAATCCATAAATACGGATGGCGCATTCGTTACTCCAAAAGGCATAACTAGAAATTCATAATGGCCATATCTAGTTCTGAAAGCGGTTTTATAAACATCTGTTTCTTTTACACGCAACTGGTGATAACCTGATCTCAGGTATATTTTCGAAAATACGGTAGCTCCTCTTAATTGATCAAATAAATCGTCGATTCTAGGGAGAGGATACTTATTCTTAATCGTTAGTTTGTTCAATTCCCTATAATCAATGCATAGACGCATACTCCCATATTTCTTCTTTACGAAAAGCACTGGTGCACCCCAAGGTGAAGTACTGGGTCTAATGAAACCTTTATCAAGTAGCTCTTGAATGTGATCTTTTAATTCTTTCATTTTCTTAGGAGCAAGTCTATAAGGAGGCTTTGAAATTGGAGCAGCTTCTGGTACTAAATCAATAGTAAATTCTAATTCTCGAATGGGAGGTAAACCCGAAACATCTTCTGGAAAAATATCTGGGAATTCTCTTACAACAGGTACTTGTTCTAGTTTCTTTTTCTTTTCAGGTTCTAATGATATAATGTTTACCAAAAATCCCTGACAACCATTTCTTAAACATTTCTGGGCTTTCATCGCTGATATTTGCTTAAGGGTCTTCACATAATTACCAGCTTTGAATGAAAATGAATTTCCATCGGGTTTCTTAATAAAGACAGATCTTTGCTTAAAGTCTATAACAACTTAGTGTTTCACTAACCAATCTATTCCCAATATAAAGTCAAATTCGAACATAGGTAATACTATAAGATCAGCATAAACAATATTACCCTGCAATTCAAGTTCTATATTTCGAATTACTCGATTGGTTACTATATTTTCTCCTGTAGGAGTCTGAACACAGTATCCTACTTCTATTTCTACTGGTTTAACAGGTAATTTCTCAGAAAATCTATCTGATACAAAATAGTCAAATTCGAACATAGGTAATACTATAAGATCAGCATAAACAATATTACCCTGCAATTCAAGTTCTATATTTCGAATTACTCGATTGGTTACTATATTTTCTCCTGTAGGAGTCTGAACACAGTATCCTACTTCTATTTCTACTGGTTTAACAGGTAATTTCTCAGAAAATCTATCTGATACAAAATAATGTGTTGCACCAGAATCTAATAATGCTACGGTAGGCAAGTTATCAACAAAAATTTTACCCGTCACCAATGTGGTATCTGCTGGTGCTTCAGCAGCAGTCATCACATAAGCCCTGCTGGTAATGAGTTGCTGTTGTTGCTTCTGAGGGCAACTTCTCGACATGTGGCCTGGTTTACCACAAGTATAACACACGTTCTGTCCTTGAAGACACTGTCCCTTATGTTTCTTCTTGCAAATGGGACATGGAGGCCTATTCTCCGTGTAAGGAACCGAAGAAATTGGCTGTGCAGCAATAGGTCCCTTCCCTGTCGACCCTTGCTGGTTGTTGTTATTCTGTTTCTTAAATTTCCTTTTATCATTTTGCTGGAAAGCTTGCCTCTTTAATTGTCTTTCCTCGTAAATCGCTTTCCAATCTTGCTCTGCCCTCAAAGCTTTGTTCACCGCTGCCTTGTAGTCTATTGGTTCGGCCAGTCTAACATCATGCTTGATCATGGGCTTCAACCAATTAATAAAATGGCGAAGTTTGGCATCTGCGTTTGTCCCTATCAGTGGAACAAAGTAACATCCTCTTTTGAACTTGCGGATGTAATCCCGCATCGTCAATCCTTCTTGTTTTAGAGTTAGGAATTCACTCTGCAACTGTTCTCTAACATCCACAGTGAAGTATTGTTCGAAGAAGACTCTCTTAAACTCTTCCCATGTGAGAATTTCCAAGTCTACAGTTAACTTAGCTCCTTCCCACCAAATCATAGCGTCGCCCCGCAACATATAGATTGCACATCGGGGTCTCTCTAATTCTGTCAGATGAAGATAATCGAATATCACTTCCATGGATTTTATCCAGCTTTCTGCCACCAGGGGATCGGTAATGCCAGAAAATTCTTGAGGTCGCTGCCTCCTAAATTTCTCTTGAGGATCTTCTCTGTTAATCATTCTACTCGAAGAATGACCATTCCCATTAGAGGTCTGATCAATTAAACGTTCTAAAAGTTGAGCCATATTGGCAAGGACTGGAGTTATGCCTTCTGATTCACTATCTCCTTCAACAAAACTCCTTCTGCCTCTACCTCTTCCTGACATATCTGAAAAGGGTAGTCCAAATCCACCACAATTCTATATGAGAGATTACTCTATGCTAAAACATGAACGTAAAACTCACAAGTTTTGAAGAGGCTGGAGAGAATTGCTCAGACTGGAAGTGTGTTTATCTCAAGGACCATGCTTTGATACCAACTGTAACGACCCTCATTTTCTTTACGGAATAATCATAAGTTTTGGGGTTCAATTGAATGAAATCAAAGGTTATAAACATCGGAGAATGGATATATACTAACTAACTGGGTTGAAATGAGAACAATAAAATTATTCACATTCGAAGATGAGAAATATGGAATAACTCATGCAAAGGTGCGGAAATGATGGAAACTGATATATCATGTCTGCTAATACATCTCGTAGTGTGATAACGTTTGGTACAGATTACTACAACATATCTAATTTAGAAATCTGTTTTGATACAATACAAAAGTGTTCCCAAAAAGAAACTATGAACTCTGGAACCGAAGGAAATAAGAAATCTGTTGTCCACGATAAACACATCCCTTCCATTCTGTTCATCTCCCTCCAGCTTCCTACTGCGGATTACCTGCACTCAATGAAAACTAGTGAGCCAAAGGCCCAGCAGGTAAAATCTGGAATAACAAAAGCAAATCATACGATCGCCCAAGAACTAATACATACTGGAGTCTGAACTTGAACCACGCTTATGAACAGACAAGCGTAAACATAAATATGAAATTTGAATCAAGTATGAAAGCATAAACATGAATCAATTCTGGGAACATTTTCTTTAAACATTCTTAAGAGCTGCGATTAGAATCACACTTGTGCTCTTATTCATTTTCTGGAAAATTATGAAAATACTTTAAACATTTGGTCCATTTCATTTGATCAAACTCCTGATATCAGTCTTAGCACTATGGCTCATGGTTGAAGGGGTATACAGATCCGTCGACCTGTAATCCTAGTCCTTCCTGGTTAAAAGGGCACACGGTTCGTCAGCCGCACACTCACCCTTTCATTAGGGACCCTTTTCATTGTCATAACTTAAAACATTTCGAAAAAAAAATGTTCTGCTCTGTTTTCTTTCTTTTTATTTGAGCTACTGGTTTTCGTTTGTCTAATGATGTTCTGGAACTATAAAGAATTTCCTTGTAATGCTTGCGAAGATGAAAACTGAATAACTTAGCTAGTTGAATCTGTCAGATAAGTCGAAAGATTCATTAAACTTATCTAGAATTGAATGAAGATCGAATTCAGAGATTTTCGTTGTCTAATAAAGAAGACGAAGAATGAACAGTGACCAGCTGGGTAAACAATATCAGTCGCAAGATTAATACCAGCTGAATGCTCAGTACTTAGAAATAAGTAAAGTAACTGCTGAAATAATGAAATGAGATACATCTGCTGGTGAACAGTACCAGTCGCAACGAATAGGAATCAGTCGCAAGACAAGAATCCAGTCGCGAGGTCTTTTAAATAATTATAAATCAAAACGATGTCGTTAGCACTTAAACCAGTTGCTACAACCAGTCGCTACTGCTGATTTATGCATCTGCTGAATTTAAGAAAGCAAAGCATCTGCTGAATTATGCATCTGCTGAATTTACGAAAGCAAAGCATCTGCTGAAATATGCATCTGCTGAATTTACGAAAGCAAAGCATCTGCTGAAATATGCATCTGCTGAATTTACGAAAGCAAAGCATCTGCTGAAATATGCATCTGCTGAATTTACGAAAGCAAAGCATCTGCTGAAATATGCATCTGCTGAATTTACGAAAGCAAAGCATCTGCTGAAATATGCATCTGTTGAATCAAAATTACAGTAACTCAACTTCTTTTGAAAACAGAGCATGAACTTTACGGTTTTCTTGAAGAACAGCCTAGGCCATCCCTTTTTCTTTAAAACCATACATAATCATAAAAACAAAATTGAATATATGCTTTCTATTGAGTGAGCAAGAAACAGAGTTTACTTGCCTGGTATCTTTAACACAAGAACAGCAGAAAATCCAGTATACTTCTTGCGCACCGCCTGTTTCCTTTAAAACACTTTGAAAGTATTTTGTTCGGCTTCTTGAGAGCGAGCACCGCTTAATATGATTTGATTTGAAAGTAATGATGCATGAAGCAGCTTAATATCCTATTTATATGATTTACAATGACTAAGGAAAGAAAACACGTTATATCAATATGCCAAATTCTGAAAGGAGCGTGCTCTGTTTTTAAAATAAAAGATGCGAATGGAAACCGAGAATTTTAGTTAAATAAAGAATCCACTTGGTTTTCAGAAGTCACTAAACATCTACTGTACTTGCATTCTAACATTTGAATATCAATCCATAACAGAATAAAGATTGATCATTGCATATACAGAAATATTCAAGAATCGAATTATAATAGCAATGTAATCCCTCAATCTCATATCTTTCTAATTGTGGACTTCTAAAAGACCTGGTCGTTACATTAAGTGATCGCTGTTTTGGCGTAGAGTGAGATCTGTTGTGAGACCTGGTTGCGAGCGAGAATATCAGCTGTGATAGCTTAAGTTTTCGGTGGATCTGTTCCCAGTTTATTTCAGCAGTGAGATTTATATAGGTAGCTTAGCCTTAGTTATCTATTATTGTTCCCGACACTTAGAATATTTCCCGATAGCAAACTCTGTCGCGATACCCTAGCTACTGTTCACCGAACCTTATCTTCGTCGATTACCGATGGTAGACAGCTACGATTGAAGTAAGAGTGGTAGCGTTGGACTCCTCTTGCTGAGACGCTTTGTTTGGATATTGCTTTCGTACGTTTGCTTGAAGCTGGTGAGGTGCACGAAGACATCTCCCTTCTGTAGTCTGTTAGCATAAGCGTCGGATTCCGTCCTAGCTTGTTGGGGTAAGTGTTCAAATTCTACCTTGTGTTGTTTAGAGCTCTTTGTTGATTTAGATGGGGTAGAATAGCGCTGGTCGAGTTTGTAGCTCCCAGCTGTTGCTTTTCTATGTTCTGGTTCTTGAGCAATGGCTTGTGTTTGGCTTAGCAGGTGGTCAATCTTTGTTGCTCGGAACTTGATTGTAGTAATTCTCGCACAGAGACTTGAGGTACGGATGTGAGCTTGCTTACAGCGTTGAGATTTGGCATGGATATGTGCTCATGCTTGCTGATCTGTGATGCTGTGTATACTGTCTTGTTATCTGTTGCATTGTGGTGCACTGCATACACGCATCTGTTCTATGTTGTTTCAGATCTCTTGTAGCCGTGTCTTATGTCTGCTGATTGAGCATGCCAGGGTGCTGTTGGAGGCGAGCAGGTAACTCCCGTACCCCATCTCCCTGCTGGGACTGTTAGCCACCGTGAGCGGAGTGGGTAGCTCCCACATCTCATGTGTTAAGCAACAACAGGTTGAGCATGGTTTATGCACCTGGTATCGTGTGCTGAGACGAGTGTGTAGCTCCCATATACTCACACACATTGTGACCTCTATCTTCTGTTCAGATTCCAGTTGTTGAGTTGTCATTGGAATCCTTTAGCTCCCTATGTTCGGTTGTAGCCTTGTTCTCATGCATAGCACTTGCATTTTATCTGTTGCCATTTAACTGTTGTTTTCAGTTTCTCTCCATACTGGGGTTTGACCCCATGTCCCTCTGGGGTTTGGTATTTGTCTACATGTGTGTGTTTTCAGGTTATCATGGTTTCTCTGCTGGTCGTGGAGTAGACACAGCTGGAGGTGCCCTAGGAGGTGGTTAGAGTGTCCCAGTTAGCGTACATCATATTATGTATCAGTACTATTAGCCGGGGGTTATCCTATGCTTTGTAGTAGATGTTGTTTGGTACTTGATATGTGTTTTAATGTTTTACTTTGTACTGAATTGTGTTGTTAAACTGGGATATTTTAAGTATTGTTGTATTTTAAATTATATGTTTTAATCTTAAGGCCAAAGAAAAAATTTTAAGCCACTTTTGTATGCTTCCGCTATTATTTTGCGTGGTTTAACTCTGAGTAGTGCACGAGGCCTGACAAGGTCAAGAGCAGAATTGGACAAAACGACAAGCAAAGCGAATTGAACAAAAGACTATACAATGATTGTTTATCAGTGTTCAAATCGATTTGTTGTGTTGTCTTCTCGATATAGTGCTCATATGAGAAAAAGTCATAAAGCCTGCAGAAGTATTAAATGACAAAGGACACAAAGACAACCTTGTCAAAAGACTTTTCAACGGCTACACCTTTGTGTCCAACGGATAGTATCTGCAAAGAAGTTTTATATATCAAGAGCATAGAACAAGCAGCGAGGGTGTGACAATGGAGAGAGTGTGTGTGCAAGTGCAGAACACAAAACAGAGAAATGCACAACACAAGCAGTGCTAGTCGCAAGTTTGCACAATCTGGTGGCAGCTGGTGTGCAAGCTGGTTCAATGCGCAGGTGTGAGCTGGCGCACTTACCGAAAGCCTCAAATAATAATTAAGTCGACGGCACAAGCCATGGGAAAATAGCGAACAACCAGCTTAGAGAGAAGCACTTCTCTGTGTGTGAGATCTTATATTCGAGAGATTGAGTATACACTGTAAATCTCACACATGATTCATGTTGGAATAGCGGTGGCGGATCCGAATCCCACTTCCCGGGGCATAGCGGAAAACAAAAATTTGCTCGGAAAGTGTTCAATACATTCAAAGAAATCTACAAACATACATAGGGTGTTCGTAGATGATTACCTTGCTGGCGTCTAGGCGCTGGCTCCGACCAGTTTCACGAGGAAATCGGCACTTCAAACTGTAGGCGGCGGTAGATCGTCAATCAGGTCCACGACCGGATTCAATCTTCCTCCAATCAGCCTGCACTAGAAAGCTGATGGATTTTGCACGGACGGAAACTCCTCGTCAAGCTGATCGGAACAAGTCCGATCAACGTACGCGGCGGCGGGGCGGCGGCACTTGGGCGGCGGCGCGGCCGATAGAGGGGGCGAGAGAAGAGGGGCGGCCGAGTGGTCTATGGAGGCTAGGTTTAGGTTATGATACAAGTGATTAAGGCCCTAGTAGAGTACTAACATATAATTAGTACACATGGGCTTGAACCGGCCCATTGGACTTGGGTCAGGCCCAAGTCCATATATGAACATTCGGTTCGTTTAATTCACTGCGGTTTCATCATAACTCCGATCGACGATCAGATCGGACCGATCGACTCAGTTTCCAAAAATGAATATTATGATGTGAAAAATAATTTTTCAGATACCTAGTCCAAAATGTCAGTTTTGCCCCTCAATAGTGGGAAATCACAATTTGACCTCTGTTGACTTTTAGGAAGTCGCACTCCCTAGAATCCTCCTCCTATGCTCAACACATTGAGCTCAGTTTCCGTGCGGGAATCATGAATCCGGTACTTGTGTGACCTTCAATGGTTCAGGGATACAGCTAGCCGTGGGCCCACAACCATTGTGGCTCCGAAATCACAATTTCGGACTTGCCCAACGGATCATGGTAAAGGACCTAGAAACATCGCCCCATGATCCCCTAGGTATCATTGATAGTGACTGCAAGAACCAGTTGATCGTGGTTAGTGTATAGTACGGTCCTTTCAACACATATATCCCGATCAGATCAACGACCATTGGTAAATCGAGAGTCGCTAGAGATCCGATAGCTATGCATACATCTTGGAGATCGAATAGTGACATCGCGAGTGTAACTAGGTAAACCCATTTAACTAAAATACTTCTAGTACTCTGGCCAGAGATTTATACATTATTATCCCCTCAGATAGCATAGGATATCCACGCATGAGAGCGTGCGGTGAATCCTCGACAACGAAGCATCGACTCCTACATGCATCGGGATCTCACCCAAGCCCGCCGCCTAATGACCCCAAGTGATTCGGAAAATGGGTCAAAGTGAGACGCCTATCATGTAGAGTCTCAATGATGTTTCGAGTCGTGAGGACTAATCAGTACAACCAAGACCTCGGACTTATCCACTCGACAAATGGTAACCACTTGAAAAGTCCGAACGAGGGTAGTTCGATAGATCACCTGGTCACTATCCATTTGCATGCTCAGAACATCACAATGTTCCCTACCAATGAAACATGGTACTTCACATGGCAGACGCTAGTCTCAAGCTCGGGCGGCCTTATCCTCATTTTGACGGCCCAATCGACTAGGAACGAGTTCAGAATATACAGTGACTATTAGATGTGTTTCATGATAGCCGTCATACCCACTATCACATCTAACATACACTATGGTGCATTCTAGGTCATTATCCAACACAATTGTTAACATTATAATCATAATGAAAATAAAGAACGCCATAAACAAAATGCGAATATCATATATAAAGATCGTTTAATACAAGAGTCTATAAAACCCACACGCCACAAGTTGGCTAGTTGGGAATCTACTCTAAAAATCTCCCACTTGCCCTATAGCCAACTACTCATCAGACGCAGTCCCATTGTTTCGTGATGTTTTTCAAACAACGGTCCTGGCAAGGGCTTCGTAAGTGGATCAGCAACGTTTTCCGCAGAGGCGACTCTCTCAACTGCTATGTCACCTCTAGCCACAATATCCCGGATTATGTGGTATTTCCTCAGTATATGTTTGGATCTTTGGTGAGACCTAGGCTCCTTTGCTTGCGCAACGGCACTCGTGTTGTCGCAGTACACCGGGAATGGACCAAATCCATCAGGAATGACGCCCAACTCTTGGACAAAATTCCTTATCCAAACCGCCTCCTTAGCAGCAGCTGATGCTGCGATGTACTCAGCCTCAGTGGTTGAATCCGCGATGGTGTCTTTTTTGGAACTCTTCCAAGTGACAGCACCACCATTGAGCATGAATATAAATCCAGAGGTAGACTTCGAATCATCCACGTCACACTGGAAGCTAGAATCAGTGTAGCCTTCCAGTTTCAGTTCACCACCCCCATAGACCATGAACATATTCTTAGTCCTTCGCAAGTACTTAAGAATATCCTTCACAGCCTTCCAATGCAATTGGCCGGGGTTGGCCTGGTAGCGGCTCGTGACACTCAGATCATATGCGACATCCGGTCTAGTTGAGATCATGCCATACATAATACTACCTATTGCCGAGGCATATGGCACACGTGTCATTCTCTCTATCTCCTCATCAGTCTTCGGACACATAGACTTAGATAGAGTGACCCCGTGGCACATAGGTAGGTGTCCCCTCTTGGACTCTTCCATAGAGAACCGCTTAAGTATGGTATCGATGTAGGTGGCTTGGTGAGTCCGAGCATCCGTTTCGATCTATCCCGATATATCTATATTCCAAGAATATAGGATGCTTCACCCATGTCCTTCATCGAAAATCTACTAGACAACCAGACTTTGGTTGACTGCAGCATTCCTACATCATTCCCAATGAGTAGAATGTCATCAACATAAAGTACGAGGAATGTCACAGCGCTTTTAACTACCTTCTTATATACACATGGCTCCTCGGGATTCTTGATGAAACCAAATTCTTTAATTGTTTCATCGAATCTCAGGTTCCAACTCCTCGATGCTTGTTTGAGACCGTAGATCGATCTCTGAAGTTTGCATACCTTGCCCCAAAACGAGGTAAGAAGTTCAGTGAAGCTCATCATAGATCTAACCATGTCCATCAAAGTTCGATTACGACGCTCCGCTACGCCATTGAGTTGTGGTGTGGCCGGAGGGATCCACTGTGCAAGAATCTCATTCTCTTTCAGATAGTCTTGAAACTCAGCACTCAAGTATTCACCACCTCGATCGGATCGAAGTGCTTTAATACTTTTGCCTAATTGATTTTCTACTTCAGCCTTGAATTCTTTGAACCTTTCAAAGGATTCAGACTTGTGCTTCATTAAGTACAAGTACCCATACCTAGAATAATCATCGGTAAAGGTGATGAAGTATGTGTGACCATACTTAGTACATATACTAAGTGGACCACACACATCAGTATGGATCAAATCCAATAGGCCTTGAGCACGCTCACCCTTGCCCTTGAAGGGTTGTTTAGTCATCTTTCCTTTGAGACAAGACTCACAAATCGGTAGGGAGTTAATGTCTGACAGATCAAACATGTCACTCCTAACTAACTTGTTCATCATACTTAGAGAAATATGACCTAGCCTAGCGTGCCAAAGTTGTGCTGGGTTTAAGTTATCGTATTTCCTTTTAATCGTTGTTGTATGTGTTTCGACATCGCGAGTTGGAACGTCCTTTAATTTTAAGGTGTATAAATCGTTTTCGCTTTCCCCAATTTCAATTAAACATTCATTCTTGTAAATATTGCAAATCGAATTAGCAAACATACAAGAATATCCATCACTATCAAGCATAGAAACAGAAATAATATTCTTTATTAATTCGGGAACAAACAAAACGTTTCTCAATAACAACTTAAAATCAGAATACAGAAATAAATAAACATCTCCTATAGCTACTGCAGCAACTCTTGCTCCATTGCCAAGCCTCAAGTGGGTCTCACCCTCTCTAAGACGTCGGCTTCTTGTCATCACCTGCAAATCATTGCAGATATGAGATCCACATCCGGTATCAAGTACCCAAGAAGTCGAATTAAGAGACATATTTATTTCGATATAGAACATACCTTTCGCAGTTCGCAACTGCTCGAGGTATTCCTTGCAGTTCCTCCTCCAATGCCCAGGCTTGTGGCAGTGGTGGCAAACATCCTCAGACTTGTTCGGCTTGGAAGCCTTTGCCTTGGGCTTCTTGGTGGGCTTTTCCTCCTTCGCAGGGGCAGAACGCTTCTTACCCTTGCGTCTGGGCCCCTTCTTCGCAGAGGAAGAAGAGCCCATAAGGAGGACGGGCTTGTCCTTCTTTATGGTTCCTTCGAACACTACAAGCATGTTAACCACCTCTTCAAGGGTGGCTGCCAGCTTGTTCATGTTGAAGTTGACCACAAAGGGGTCGAATGCAGCGGGTAGTGAGAGGAGAAGCACATCCACAGACAGCTCGTGTGGAAGTGTGATATCGAGGCCCGCCAGCTTTTCAACGAGCCCAATCATACGAACCCCATGCTCGCGGACCGAAGTCCCATCGCGCATGCGGCTCGTCATAAGCTCCTTGACAGCGGTGAACCTCTCATGTCGAGAGTTCTCCCCGTACAGTTCCTTGAGATGAAAAAGTATGTCAGTAGCATACTTCGTCTTCTCAAAGCGCAGTTGCGTTTCGTTGGACATCGATGCCATCACATAGCATCGAGTCTTAAGCTCGTCGTCCCACCATTGTTGAAGCGTAACCAGCTCCTCAGGTCTGATATCGGCAGGGGCTTCCTTCGGAGGGCTCTTCTCTATCGTATAAAGAAGTTTTTCCGAAGCCAACACAATGTTGAGGTTTCGAAGCCAGTCTTGGTAGTTCAGACCGGTGAACTTGTTGCTATCCAGTATAGCAGCGAGTGGGTTTTTGATCGAAGAAATTATAAGTGCAGTTATACTGAAAACAAAACAGACATACATTACTAACTATATATGAAATAACGCTAAGACATAAAACAAGGTCGTTTAGTTCTATGAATTACCCTCCCACTATTTTAACGATTTCACCACCCTCTAATGAAATTAGGAAAGCAAGTTCCCTTAGTGGGTACACGGAGCCCAATCAAGCGATCATGGTCCCGAATAATATCAGCCAACCATGACCCCCAAAAGGTAGTTTCCAATTGCAACCGGTGCAACCTCCATGTATTCACCTCACGTCCAGTAAGGGACCAATAATATGACGCCGTTTAATATCACGTGTCAAGATGACCCATCAATGTTGAGTCGTGAAGGACGGTCCCCTTAACGTCCCCAATAATATGAGCCAACGTTAAAGGGAGTTCCAACCGACTCACAACAATTGTCAATGGCGTGGACAGCTCCCCCTCAATAATATGATCCGGGCCATGTATGCGGGTAGCATCGGCGTACACCCATTGTTGATGGAAGGTAGGGATAATTTAAACAGATTTAAATTCCCTTTAGTTTATATAATAAACTTTTAACTTGATATTAGTTTTAAATCGTATTTAAAACGAGGAATTTTATTTTAGAAAATTTTGGTCTCATGCAATTTTAAATCATAATTTAAAACATGCGGATTCAACATATATATCAAATATATAAATAACTTTGGGATGATCGATCGCGAGAGCTATGCGGTCCGTGGTTGCCAATCACGGACCTGGGTCCAATCCTAGGTGAAATGCAATATGCAATGCAATCCTATTACATTTGCTTCCGGTTTTACAGATCTTCGGTCTTCAATATCTTTGATCGTCATGGGCCCACCATCTTCAAATGTCCTCCCACTAAGTCTAATAATTTACAATTAAATTTCCATGACACATAAGGGATATAATTTTAAGGGGTGGGAACGGGCCACAAACAGACCCACTTTAATAAATGATAATCAACAATATTAAATACAATCGAAATCGCAAATCCTAAAGCATACACCTAACCCATTGGGCACGGCCCTCGATCATCCCAAACATGCAATCAATCTAATTAACTTTCATAAAATAAATAATCAAATTATTTACCACAAAATCATATTTTAATCATGAAATCGCATTTTATAATAAAATCGCATTTTGTCGATAAAATCATATTTTAATCAACAAAATCATATTTTAATTATAAAATCATATTTCACAATTAAAATCATATTTTGCAATTTTAATTGCATCATATTGGGCCTAAAACAATTTTGGGCCAAGACAAAACAAGCCTGTGTGGTGGAACCTAGAACTTCAGGTGCTACCTCAGATTGGAACATGAGACGAAAAAAAAACTTCTAGCCAAGCCTCTCAAAAATTTCAAAATCGACCAAAATGGGCCAGACATCGAATATCGGCCCAAAACTTCATGGGCTGCCCGGGACAGGCCCGAACTAAACCTAGAGGAAAAAATCAGTCGTCGCAACTGTAACGACCAGATCTTTTAGAAGTCCACAATTAGAAAGATATGAGATTGAGGGATTACATTGCTATTATAATTCGATTCTTGAATATTTCTGTATATGCAATGATCAATCTTTATTCTGTTATGGATTGATATTCAAATGTTAGAATGCAAGTACAGTAGATGTTTAGTGACTTCTTCAAACCAAGTGGATTCTTTATTTAACTAAAATTCTCGGTTTCCATTCGCATCTTTTATTTTAAAAACAGAGCACGCTCCTTTCAGAAGTTGGAATATTGATATAACGTGTTTTCTTTCCTTATGTTCTTGTGTTAAAGATACCAGGCAAGTAAACTCTGTTTCTTGCTCACTCAATAGAAAGCATATATTCAATTCTGTTTTTATGATTATGTATGGTTTTAAAGAAAAGGGAGATGGCCTCGGCTGTTCTTCAAGAAAACTGTAAAGTTCATGCTCTGTTTTTGAAAGAAGTTGAGTTACTGTATTTTGATTCAAAGATGATTTAGAAAATGTTTGGATGATGTTCTTCTAATGAATTCCTGAGTTTTTCAGTGATTCATTCATCGAAGTAGCTTACAAGTAGCTTATCGATATTTTCCAGAAGTTTCATAAGATATGTCGAAGTCTTTAGAGGAAAGTAACCTTCGTAGTTCATGGTTATCTGCACGTTAAGAACGAGAGCTGGTTCTTATACCACTGCTGATATTGCCTTGTCGAAAATATTCTAAGTATGAAAACAGCAGTTTCACTTCTTTGTTGAAAACCAGCAGATGCATATTTCAGCAGATGCATATTTCAGCAGATGCATATTCAGCAGATGCAATTCTTTCGTAACATTCAGCAGCTGCATTACTTTGTTATAATCCAGCAGTTGCGTTGTCTTTCAAAATTCAGCAGATGCATTTCATTTTGATATTCAGCAGTTGCGTTGGTTCCATAAAACCAGCAGCGACTGGTTGTAGCGACTGGTTTATGCGCTAACGACGTCGTTTCACTTTACATTTGTTTAAAAGACCTTGCGACTGGATTCTAGTCTTGCGACTGATTCCTATTCGTTGCGACTGGTATTTTTCATTCAGTTGGTATTAGTCTTGCGACTGGTACTGTTCGTTTCCTTCAACAGATAACGAAATTTGAGAATTTGATTCTTTCTTCAATTTCGAATCAGTTCAAATGAATCTTTCGACTTATCTGACAGATTCAACTAGCTAAGTTATTCAGTTTTCATCTTTTCAAGCTTTACAAGGAAATCCTTTACAGTTCCAGAACATCATTAGATAAACAAAAACCAGTAACTCGAACAAAAGAAAGAAAATAGTTTTTCACGAGAGAAAGAAAGAGCAGAACCATGCTTTATCAAATGTTTTAAGTTATGACAATGAAAAGGGTCCCTACAGAAAAGGTGAGTGCGCGGCTGACGAACCGTGTGCCCTTTTAACCAGGAAGGATTAGTATTACAGGTCGACGGATCTGTATACCCCTTCAACCATGAGCCATAGTGCTAAGACTGATATCAGGAGTTTGATCAAACGAAATGGACCAAATGTTTAAAGTATTGTCATAATTTTCCAGAAAATGAATAAGAGCACAAGTGTGATTATAATCGCAGCTCTTAAGAATGTTTAAAGAAAATGTTCCCAGAATTGATTCATGTTTTATGCTTTCATACTTGATTAAAATTTCATATTTATGTTTACGCTTGTCTGTTCATAAGCGTGGTTCAAGTTCAGACTCCAGTATGTATTAGTTCTTGGGCGATCGTATGATTTGCTTTTGTTATTCCAGATTTTACTTGCTGGGCCTTTGGCTCACTAGTTTTCATTGAGTGCAGGTAATCCGCAGTAGGAAGCTGGAGGGAGATGAATAGAATGGAAGGGATGTGTTTATCGTGGACAACAGATTTCTTATTTCCTTCGGTTCCAGAGTTCATAGTTTCTTTTTGGGAACACTTTTGTATTGTATCAAAACAGATTTCTAAATTAGATATGTTGTAGTAATCTGTACCAAACGTTATCACACTACGAGATGTATTAGCAGACATGATATATCAGTTTCCATCATTTCCGCACCTTTGCATGAGTTATTCCATATTTTTCATCTTCGAATGTGAATAATTTTATTGTTCTCATTTCAACCCAGTTAGTTAGTAGCGATCCATTCTCCGATGTTTATAACCTTTGATTTCATTCAATTGAACCCCAAAACTTATGATTATTCCGTAAAGAAAATGAGGGTCGTTACAGTTGGTATCAGAGCATGGTCCTTGAGATAAACACACTTCCAGTCTGAGCAATTCTCTCCAGCCTCTTCAAAACTTGTGAGTTTTACGTTCATGTTTTAGCATAGAGTAATCTCTCATATAGAATTGTGGTGGATTTGGACTAGATAAACACACTTCCAGTCTGAGCAATTCTCTCCAGCCTCTTCAAAACTTGTGAGTTTTACGTTCATGTTTTAGCATAGAGTAATCTCTCATATAGAATTGTGGTGGATTTGGACTACCCTTTTTCAGATATGTCAGGAAGAGGTAGATGCAGAAGGAGTTTTGTTGAAGGAGATAGTGAATCAGAAGGCATAACTCCAGTCCTTGCCAATATGGCTCAACTTTTAGAACGTTTAATTGATCAGACCTCTAATGGGAATGGTCATTCTTTGAGTAGAATGATTAACAGAGAAGATCCTCAAGAGAAATTTAGGAGGCAGCGACCTCAAGAATTTTCTGGCACTACCGATCCCCTGGTGGCAGAAAGCTGGATAAAATCCATGGAAGTGATATTCCATTATCTTCATCTGACAAAATTAGAGAGACCCCGATGTGCAATCTATATGTTGCGGGGCGACGCTATGATGTGGTGGGAAGGAGCCAAGTTAACTGTAGACTTGGAAATTCTCACATGGGAAGAGTTTAAGAGAGTCTTCTTCGAACAGTACTTCACTGTGGATGTTAGAGAACAGTTGTAGAGTGAATTCCTAACTCTAAAACAAGAAGGATTGACGATGCGGGATTACATCCGCAAGTTCGAAAGAGGATGTTACTTTGTTCCACTGATAGGGAAAAACGCAGATGCCAAATTTCACCATTTTATTAATGGGTTGAAGCCCATGATCAAGCATGATGTTAGACTGGCCGAACCAATAGACTACAAGGCAGCGGTGAACAAAGCTTTGAGGGCAGAGCAAGATTGGAAAGCGATTGACGAGGAAAGACAATTAAAGAGGCAAGCTTTCCAGCAAAATGATAAAATGAAATTTAAGAAACAGAATAACAACAACCAGCAAGGGTCGACAGGGAAGGGACCTATTGCTGCACAGCCAATTTCTTCGGTTCCTTACACGGAGAATAGGCCTCCATGTCCCATTTGCAAGAAGAAACATAAGGGACAGTGTCTTCAAGGACAGAAAGTGTGTTATACTTGTGTTAAACCAGGCCACATGTCGAGAAGTTGCCCTCAGAAGCAACAACAGCAGCCACAACAGCAACTCATTACCAGCAGGGCTTATGTGATGACTGCTGCTGAAGCACCAGCAGATACCACATTGGTGACGGGTAAAGTTTTTGTTGATAACTTGCCTACCGTAGCATTATTAGATTCTGGTGCAACGCATTCTTTTGTATCAGATAGATTTTCTGAGAAATTACCTATTAAACCAGTAGAAATAGAGGTAGGATACTGTGTTCAGACTCCTACAGGAGAAAATATAGTAACCAATCGAGTAAGTCGAAATGTAGAACTTGAATTGCAGGGTAATATTGTTTATGCAGATCTTATAGTATTACCTATGTTCGAATTTGACTTTATATTGGGAATAGATTGGTTAGTGAAACACGAAGCTGTTATAAACTTTAAGCAAAGATCTGTCTTTATTAAGAAACCCGATGGAAAGTCATTTTCATTCAAAGCTGGTAATTATGTGAAGACCCTTAAGCAAATATCAGCAATGACAGCCCAGAAATGTTTAAGAAATGGTTGTCAGGGATTTTTGGTAAACATTAAATCATTAGAACCTGAAAAGAAAAAGAAACTAGAACAAGTACCTATTGTAAAAGAATTCCTAGATATTTTTCCAGAAGATGTTTCGGGTTTACCTCCCTTTCGAGAATTAGAATTTACTATTGATTTAGTACCAGAAGCCGCTCCAATTTCAAAGCCTCCCTATAGACTTGCTCCTAAGGAAATGAAAGAATTAAAATATCAGATTCAAGAGCTACTGGATAAAGGTTTCATTAGACCCAGTACTTCACCTTGGGGTGCACCAGTGCTTTTCGTAAAGAAGAAAGATGGGAGTATGCGTCTATGCATTGATTATAGGGAATTGAACAAACTAACGATTAAGAATAAGTATCCTCTCCCTAGAATCGACGATTTATTTGATCAATTAAGAGGAGCTACCGTATTTTCAAAAATAGACCTGAGATCAGGTTATCACCAGTTGCATGTAAAAGAAACAGATGTTTATAAAACCTCTTTCAGAACAAGATATGGCCATTATGAATTTCTAGTTATGCCTTTTGGAGTAACGAATGTGCCATCCGTACTTATGGATTTAATGAATCGAATATTCCAACCTTATTTAGACAGATTTGTCATTGTGTTCATAGATGATATTTTGATTTACTCGAAGAGCAGAGAAGAACATGAAAAGCACCTTAGAGAAATCTTGCAGATTTTACGAAATAAGCAGTTATTTGCTAAGTTTAGTAAATGTGAATTCTGGATTGATAAAGTGGTATTCTTGGGTCACATTATTTCAAAGAATGGAATAGAAGTAGATCCTTCAAAGGTGGAATCTGTTCGAGATTCGCCTGTACCTAAGAATGTCACGAAAATTCGAAGTTTCCTAGGACTTGCAGGATATTATAGAAGATTCATAGAAGGATTTTCAAAGATTGTTGTTCCATTAACGACCTTAACTAAGAAGAATGTGAAGTATGATTGGACTCCCAAATGCCAATCCAGTTTTGAGAAATTAAAACATGCATTAGTTGAAGCCCCTGTTTTAACATTACCAACAGAGAAAGGGAATTTTGTGATTTACACCGATGCATCGAAGACAGGGTTGGGAGCTGTTCTAATGCAAGAAAGAAAAGTAATTGCTTAAGCTTCTAGGAAATTGAAGATTCACGAAAAGAATTATCCTACGCATGACCTGGAATTAGCTGCAGTAGTTTTCGCTTTAAAGATTTGGAGACACTATCTTTACGGCGAGAAGTGCGAAATTTTTACAGACCATAAAAGCCTTAAGTATTTCTTTACTCAGAAAGAATTAAACATGCGACAGAAAAGATGGCTTGAATTGGTTAAAGATTACGATTGCGTAATTAGCTATCACCCGGGAAAAGCTAACATAGTAGCAGATGCGTTAAGTAGAAGAAGCGTGGGGTTAGCGCAAATCTCAGTTCAGATTCCCCTGGCGTTAGAGATCAATCGATTTGAACTCGAGATAATTCGAAAGGAAAGTGCTGCTAAGTTATCAGTTCTCACGATCCAATCAACACTTAAAGATAGGATCAAAGAAGGACAAGCGAAGGATGATCAACTCCAGAAATGGAAGAAGCAGGATGAAAACAGAGGATCAAATTTGTATACAGCGGAAGAAGGAATTATTAAATATCAAGGTAGATTGTGGGTACCGCGCTCAGGCAATCTGCGCAATGAGATTATGAATGAAGCCCACAATTCGCCATATTCAATTCATCCAGGCGGAACAAAAATGTTCAAAGATTTGCAAGCTCTGTTTTGGTGGCCAGGGATGAAACGTGACATTTGTAGATTTGTTGCGGAATGTTTAACCTGCCAACAAGTTAAAGCAGAACACCAGAGACCTGCAGGAATGTTAAAACCACTTCCTATACCTGTTTGGAAATGGGATAATATAGCAATGGATTTCGTGGTAGGATTACCCAGAACAGTTTCAGGTTGTAACGCAATTTGGGTAATAGTTGACAGATTAACTAAGTCTGCTCATTTTCTTCCAGTAAAGACAACTGATGATTTAAATAAGTATGCAGAGTTGTATATCAAAGAAATAGTCAGAATTCACGGGATTCCAAGTTCTATTGTATCAGATAGAGATCCCAGATTTACTTCAAGATTCTGGAAAAGTTTACACCAAGCCTTAGGAACGAACTTAACTTTCAGTACAGCGTTCCATCCTCAAACCGATGGGCAATCAGAAAGAGTAATTCAAATACTGGAAGATTTGTTAAGGGCTAGTGTTCTAGATTTTTCAGAAAGCTGGGAATCTAAATTACCTTTGATTGAATTCACCTACAACAACAGTTATCAAGC
>KQ991574.1:74195-88667 GCA_001598015.1 Dorcoceras hygrometricum | reverse complement strand
TCCACCACAGTAAATTCTATTACCTTTGTCGTCCTACACTCGCCCGACCCGAGCGACATAGGCAATTGAACAGCCCCCACTGGCTGCAAATAATCCCCCGTGAACCCATACAAAGGCGTGTTCACAGGTTCCATGTGATACTCCCCGAGATCCATCTGGTCCACGGCACTCTTGAAGAATACGTTGACCGAACTCCCTGAATCCACGAAGATACGGGCCACTTCATAATTGGCAATCATAGCCCTGATAACCAATGCATCGTTGTGCGATTTCGCATCCAGAGGCATGTCCTCGGGGCCAAAGGAGATGGTAGGTCCCGAGCGCCTATTCCCGACCTCCATGGTTTCCATACGCCTAAGTCTTGTCTTCCTCGCTCTATTGGAGTCACCATCAGTAGGTCCTCCAGAAATCATGTTAATAAATTCTCGGGGTTGAGGCGTCCTTCGCTCTCCCCGGTTAGGTTGCTGATCCTGTCTCTGAGGTGTCCTACCATGACTCGGGGTCCTGCTACTAGGTTGCCTATCGTCCTCCCGACGAGGCCTCTTCTCCCACCGACGTGGCTTGTCGTCCACCAGCGCTGCCCGCACGTCGGGGTTGCTCTGTAAGATTCGCTCCAACTCCTGGTCCCATAGCCGACATTCCGCAGTAGTGTGACCATAGTCCCTGTGGAAATCGCAAAACTTGTCAGATTTTGGGTTCCTCGGGGTCCCGTAACTGCCCCGAGGACGTTGGACAACCTTCCTTTCATCACAAACTTCCAGCGCCCGAGCTTTGCTCACTTTCAAAGGCGTCCGAGCAGTAAACTCCCCCAACAGCAAGGGGGGCTCTTGTCTGATTGGCCTCGGTTGAGGTCTCTCTGCCCGAACATCCCGACCCTCCCGAGGATGTGGCCTCTGTTCACTTTTTCTTGAGGACTGTATCTCCTCTACATTTACGTACTTTTCCGCCTTGGTCAGAAGCTCATCAAAAGTCTTTGGGGGCTTCTTGACCAGTGATTTGAAGAAGTCACCCCCCACAGCCCCTGGGTGAATGCCCCGATCAGGAGGTCGGGTGTAGCCGATGGTACCTCGATGATAGTTCTGTTGAAGCGTCGGATGTACTCCCGAAGAGTCTCATGTTCCTTTTGCTTCACAGTGAATAGATTCAAGGTAGTCAGGGGCTGTTTCTTGCTGCTGGCGAATTGATGTAAAAACGCCTGGCTGAAGTCCTGGAAACATTTGATACTCCCAGCTGGCAGAAGATTGAACCACTGCTGGGCAGCTCGGACTAGGGTAGTCAAAAAGATTCGGCATTTGATCGGGTCAGAATATCGGTGGAGCAACGCAGCGTTCTCAAACCGAGATAAATGCTCCTCGGGATCTCCCATCCCATCATATTCCCCAACATTGTGATATTTGAAGTGTTGAGGCAGATCGGCATCCAATACCTCCATAGAAAATGGCACCTCCCGAGCAGGCGGGGGAGGGGGTGCCGAGTTCCTCTCCGTCCTCAGATTCTCTAACTCCTCATACATCCTTCTCATCTCTTCAACTCGCTGATTCTCCAATTCCTCCCGCATCCTTCTCATCTCCTCGGCTTGTCGAGTTTCTAACTCTTCACGAATTCTCCTAATCTCCTCGGCTTGCTGATCGAGATTAGGTGGCGGTTGTGGAGCAGGTTGACCTGCCAGTATTTGCGCCACAGTGGTGGCTACTAATTCAGCTATCTGGGCGGGGGTAAGAGTAGGATTCTCCGACCCCTGAGTAGTGCTCTCCGTGTTACTGTTGTCCCCACTATACCGAGCTCTAGTCCTCTTCGACGGCATCTTATATTTTCTTCTATAAGTTTCCCACAGACGGCGCCAATTGATGTAACCAAATAGTTCAGCCGATGAGCTGCTGCCACGTCGAGGACCTCGGGAACGTCGGTCGTCGGGGATTGTAGCGTGCGTGCGTGTTCCTACAACCAAAGAACACTCGTCAAAGGGCGCCAGAGATGTGTCCGGCGAAGCCCCTCCGATGTTTAAGTCAGCCGTGCACGAGAGTAAAACGAGAGCAATATAATCTGTGTACGAAAGAGTGCAATAATGAGTTAATGATCGTAAGAGAACAAACCTGGGGGTATTTATAGAGGGGCTAGGCAGATGAATCGATTCGTTGGCACGTTCTGTCGAGACGTGGGTGAGATCGTGCGCACGTTTCCCGCATAATACGACCCACGTTCTCCGCCTTTTGCGGAAGTGCTTTAACACATCGGGTTGGGGTCCTCGGGAGAGGCCTCGAACTTATGTTGTCTCCTATTTTTTTCCATAATGAAGGAGATCGGGCGATTCCTGAGCGTATGGCAAGGCCTCGACGAAAATCCCGAGCTCCGAGATCTACGCGCGCCTCTCGATTGCTCTCGCCCTTGATGATGTAGGCAGGGTCGATGCTTAGTCCTCGGGTCCCGAGCTACTAATGGGGGGCATCAATCTCCATTCCACCTATCTGCCTAGTGACGTCCTCTACCTGAGCGTCGTCATAACTACCTGCTCTAGATTCCTCCACGGAACGTCTAGTCCTCCTACCCCCTCCTCGTCTCGGCGGCATCTAAACAAGCCTAGAGGTAAGATCTCACAGCAGATATAATAACAAGACAGATAATAGATCACATAAGTCACAGAGGCAATCAAAATCAAATAAAAACTCTGTGCCTAGACTCGAGTGTGATCAAAAGAAATCGAGCTTATCCCAGTTTAAGCTCGATACCAAAAATGTCAGGCCCCGTGCTAATTACTAACAATTAACACATAATAATCGCATAAACACGGAAGCTTAAAATCAGGGCTTAAAAATTTTGCGAAATACAATGGGCCTGAACTCAATTCATACGTTCGAAATAGCGATAATTAAAATATGCTTTGACTCAAACTCAAACACAACAGGTAACAACAATAATATCAATCAAATACAGATCCCCAATACATGATATCGCGGGGCATCCCCCGGCTCAATACATATCATATATATATAGTGTAACGACCAGATCATTTAGAAGTCCACAATTATAAAGATATGAGGTTGAGGGTTCAGCAGATGCTTTGCTTTCGTAAATTCAGCAGATGCATATTTCAGCAGATGCTTTGCTTTCGTAAATTCAGCAGATGCATATTTCAGCAGATGCTTTGCTTTCGTAAATTCAGCAGATGCATATTTCAGCAGATGCTTTGCTTTCGTAAATTCAGCAGATGCATATTTCAGCAGATGCTTTGCTTTCGTAAATTCAGCAGATGCATATTTCAGCAGATGCTTTGCTTTCGTAAATTCAGCAGATGCATATTTCAGCAGATGCTTTGCTTTCGTAAATTCAGCAGATGCATATTTCAGCAGATGCTTTGCTTTCGTAAATTCAGCAGATGCATATTTCAGCAGATGCTTTGCTTTCGTAAATTCAGCAGATGCATATTTCAGCAGATGCTTTGCTTTCGTAAATTCAGCAGATGCATATTTCAGCAGATGCTTTGCTTTCGTAAATTCAGCAGATGCATATTTCAGCAGATGCTTTGCTTTCGTAAATTCAGCAGATGCATATTTCAGCAGATGCTTTGCTTTCGTAAATTCAGCAGATGCATATTTCAGCAGATGCTTTGCTTTCGTAAATTCAGCAGATGCATATTTCAGCAGATGCTTTGCTTTCGTAAATTCAGCAGATGCATATTTCAGCAGATGCTTTGCTTTCGTAAATTCAGCAGATGCATATTTCAGCAGATGCTTTGCTTTCGTAAATTCAGCAGATGCATATTTCAGCAGATGCTTTGCTTTCGTAAATTCAGCAGATGCATATTTCAGCAGATGCTTTGCTTTCGTAAATTCAGCAGATGCATATTTCAGCAGATGCTTTGCTTTCGTAAATTCAGCAGATGCATATTTCAGCAGATGCTTTGCTTTCTTAAATTCAGCAGATGCATAAATCAGCGTAGCGATTGGATTGTAGCGACTGGATTGTAGCGACTGGTTGTAGCGATTGGATTGTAGCGACTGGTTGTAGCGACTGGTTGTAGCGACTGGTTTATGCGAACGACATCGTTTCACCTTACCTTTGTTTAAAAGATCTCGCGAGTGGACTTTTGTCTTGCGACTGATTACTAAATCTTGCGACTTGTATTATTACCCAGCTGGTATTAGTCTTGCGACTGGTACTATTCACTTCAGCTGGTTACTGTTCATTCTTCGTTTTCAATCAGCAGATAGCGAAATTTCAGAATTTGATTCTCTTTTCAATTCTAAATCAGTTCAAATGAATCTTTCGACTTATCTGACAGATTCAACTAGCTAAATTATTCAGTTTTCATCTTCGCAAGCATTATGAGGAAATCCTTTTCAGTTACAGAGCATCATCATCAAACGAAAACCAGTAACTTGAATAAAAGAGAGAAAGATCAGAACATTGTTTTACAAAATGTTTTAAGTTATGACAATGAAAAGGGTCCCTAATGAAAAGGTGAGTGCGCGGCTGACGAACCGTGTGCCCTTTTAACTAGGAAGGATTAGGATTACAGGTCGACGGATCTGTATACCCCTTCAACCATGAGCCATAGTGCTAAGACTGATATCATGAGTTTGATCAAACGAAATGGACCAAATGTTTAAAGTATTGTCATAATTTTTCCAGAAAATGAACGAAGAGCGCAAGTGTGATTTTAATCGCAACTCTTAAGAATGTTTAAAGAAAATGTTTCCAGGATTGATTCATGTTTTATGCTTTCGTATTTAACTTAGATTATATACTTATGATTACGCTTGTTAGTTCATAAGCGTAATACCAGTTCAGACTCCAGTATGTATTAGTTCAAGAACGATTGTACTATTTGCTTTTGATATTCCAGATTTTACCTGCTGGGCCTTTGGCTCATTAGTTTTCATTGAGTGCAGGTAATTCTCAGCAGGAATATGGAGGGAAATGAGCAGGATGGAAGGAATGTGTTTATCGTGGACAATAGAGTTCTTTATTTCCTTTTGGTTCAAAGTTCATAGCTTCTTTTTGAGAACACTTTGTATTGTACTGAATATTCTGTTATAAGTTGTATCAAAACAAATTTCAGAGTTTTGTTATGTTTTTAACCAGACGTTATCACACTACGAGATGCATTATTGACATATAATAGAGTTGTTCTCTCCATTTCCGCACCATTGCCTAAGTTATTCTAGATTTCTTATCTTCGAATGCGAAGAATTTTTATTATTCTCGTTTCAACCCAGATAGTTAGTAACGATCCATTCTCCAACGTTTTTAACTCTTGATTTTATTCAATTGAGACCCAAAACTTAAAATTATTCCGTCAAGAAAATGAGGGTCGTTACAGTTGGTAACAGAGCATGGTCCTTGAGATAAACACACTTCCAGTCTGAGCAAATCTCTCCAGCTTCTGCAAAACTTGTGAGTTTTACGTTCATGTTTTAGCATAGAATAATCTCTCATATAGAATTGTGGTGGATTTGGACTACCCTTTTTCAGATATGTCAGGAAGTGGTAGAGGTAGAAGGAGTTTTGTCGAAGGAGATAGTGAATAAGAAGGCATAACTCCCGTTCTTGCCAATATGGCCCAACTGTTAGAACGTTTAGTTGATCAAACCTCCAATGGAAATGGTCATTCTTCGAGTAGGATGATTAGCAGAGAAGATCCTCAAGAGAAATTTAGGAGGAAACGACCTCAAGAATTTTCTGGCACTACTGATCCCCTGGTGGCAGAAAGTTGGATAAAATCCATGGAGGTGATATTTGATTATCTTCATCTGACAGAACTAGAGAGACCTCGATGTGCGATCTATATGTTGAGGGGCGACGCTATGATGTGGTGGGAAGGAGCCAAGCTAACTGTAGACTTGGAAGTTCTCACATGGGAAGAATTTAAGAGAGTCTTTTTCGAGCAATACTTCACTGTGGATGTTAGAGAACAGTTACAGAGTGAATTCCTAACTCTGAAGCAAGAAGGATTAACGATGCGGGACTACATCCGCAAGTTCGAGAGAGGATGTTACTTTGTTCCACTGATAGGAACAAACGCCAATGCTAAACTTCGTCATTTTATTAATGGGTTGAAGCCCATGATCAAGCATGATGTTAGACTGGCTGAACCAATAGACTACAAGTCAGCAGTGAATAAATCTTTGAGGGCGGAGCAAGACTGGAAGGCGATTGACGAGGAAAGACAATTGAAGAGGCAAGTTTTCCAGCAGAATGATAAAAGAAAATTTAAGAAACAGAATAACAATAACCAACAAGGGGCGAATGGAAAGGGACCAATTGCTGATCAACCAATTTCCTCTGTTCCTAGCAATGGAAATAGAACTCCATGTCCCGTTTGCAAAAAGAATCATAAAGGCCAGTGTCTTCAAGGACAGAACGTATGTTATACTTGTGGTAAGCCAGGCCACATGTCGAGAAGCTGTCCTCAAAAGCAACAGCAGCAACAACAGCAACTTATTACCAGCAGGGCGTATGTGATGACCGCTGCTGAAGCACCAGCAGATACGACTTTGGTGACGGGTAAAATTTCAGTTGATAACTTGCCTACAGTAGCATTGTTAGATTCTGGTGCAACGCATTCTTTTGTATCAGATAGATTTTCTGAGAAATTACCTGTTAAACCAGTGGAAATAGAAGTAGGATATTGTGTTCAAACTCCTACAGGAGAAAATATAGTAACCAATCTAATACTTCGAAACGTAGAGCTTGAATTGCAGGGTAATATTGTTTATGCAGATCTTATAGTATTACCTATGTTCGAATTTGACTTTATATTGGGAATATTGGTTAGTGAAACACGAAGCTGTTATAGACTTTAAGCAAAGATCTATCCTTATTAAGAAACCCGATGGAAGTTCTTTTTCTTTCAAAGCTGGTAATTATGTGAAGACCCTTAAGCTAATCTCAACGATGAAAGCCCAGAAATGTTTAAGAAATGGTTGTCAAGGATTTCTGGTAAATATTATATCATTAGAACCTGAAAAGAAAAAGAAATTAGAACAAGTACCTGTTGTAAGAGAATTCCCAGATGTTTTCCCAGAAGATGTTTCGGGTTTACCTCCCATTCGAGAGTTAGAATTTACTATTGATCTAGTACCAGAAGCCGCTCCAATTTCAAAGCCTCCCTATAGACTTGCTCCTAAGGAAATGAAAGAATTAAAAGACCAGATTCAAGAACTATTGGATAAAGGTTTCATTAGACCCAGTACTTCCCCTTGGGGCGCACCAGTGCTTTTTGTAAAGAAGAAAGATGGGAGTATGCGTCTATGTATTGATTATAGGGAATTGAACAAGCTAACGATTAAAAATAAGTATCCTCTCCCTAGAATCGACGATTTATTTGATCAGTCAAGAGGAGCTGCTGTATTTTCGAAGATAGACCTGAGATCAGGTTATCACCAGTTGCGTGTAAAAGAATCAGATGTTTATAAGACTGCTTTTAGAACTAGATATGGCCATTATGAATTCTTAGTTATGCCTTTTGGAGTAATGAATGCGCCATCCGTATTTATGGACTTAATGAATCGAGTATTCCAACCTTACTTAGACAGATTTGTCATTGTGTTCATAGATGATATTTTGATTTACTCGAAGAGCAGTGAAGAACATGAAGAACACCTTAGAGAAATCTTGCAAATTTTACGAAATAAGCAGTTATTTGCAAAGTTAAGTAAGTGTGAATTCTGGATTGATAAAGTAGTATTCTTGGGTCATATTATTTCAAAGAATGGAATAGAAGTAGATCCTTCAAAAGTAGAATCTGTTCGAAGCTGGCCTGTACCTAAGAATGTCACGAAAATTCGAAGTTTCCTAGGACTTGCAGGATATTATAGAAGATTCATAGAAGGATTTTCGAAGATTGCTGTTCCATTAACGACCTTAACTAAAAAGAATGTGAATTATGATTGGACTCCCAAATGCCAATCCAGTTTTGAGAAGTTGAAACATGCATTAGTTGAAGCCCCTGTTCTAACATTGCCAGCAGAGAAAGGGAATTTTGTGATTTACACTGATGCATCGAAGACAGGATTGGGAGCTGTTCTAATGCAAGAAAGAAAAGTAATTGCTTACGCTTCTAGACAGTTGAAGATTCATGAAAATAATTATCCTACGCACGACCTGGAATTAGCTGCAGTAGTTTTCTCTTTGAAGATTTGGAGACATTATCTTTACGGCGAGAAGTGCGAAATTTTTACAGATCATAAAAGCCTTAAGTATTTCTTTACTCAGAAGGAATTAAATATGCGACAGAGAAGATGGCTTGAATTGGTTAAAGATTACGATTGCGTAATTAGCTATCATCCGGGAAAAGCTAACGTAGTAGCAGATGCATTAAGTAGAAAAAGCGTGGGGTTAGCACAAATCTTAGTTCAGATTCCCCTGGCGTTAGAGATCAATCGATTTGAAATTGAGATAATTCGAAAGGAAAGTGCTGCTAAGTTATCAGTTCTCACGATCCAATCAACGCTTAAAGCTAGGATCAAAGAAGGGCAAACTAAGGATGATCAACTCCAGAAATGGAAGCAGCAGGATGAAAACAGAGGATCAAATTTGTATACAGTGGAAGAAGGAATTGTTAAATACCAAGGTAGATTGTGGGTACCGCGTACAGATGGTTTGCGCAATGAAATTATGAATGAAGCCCACAATTCGCCATATTCAATTCATCCAGGAGGAACGAAAATGTTCAAGGATTTGCAAGCTCTGTTTTGGTGGCCAGGAATGAAACGCGACATTTGTAGGTTTGTTGCGGAATGTTTAACCTGTCAACAAGTTAAAGCAGAACACCAGAGACCAGCAGGAATGTTAAAGCCACTTCCTATACCTGTTTGGAAATGGGATAACATAGCAATGGATTTTGTGGTAGGATTACCCAGAACAGTTTCAGGTTGTAACGCAATTTGGGTAATAGTTGACAGATTAACTAAGTCTGCTCATTTCCTTCCTGTAAAAACAACTGATGGTTTGAATAAGTATGCAGAGCTGTATATCAAGGAAATTGTCAGACTTCACGGAATTCCAAGTTCTATTGTATCAGATAGAGATCCCAGATTCACTTCGAGATTCTGGAAAAGTTTACACCAAGCCTTAGGAACGAATTTAACTTTCAGTACAGCGTTCCATCCTCAAACCGATGGGCAATCAGAAAGAGTAATTCAAATACTGGAAGATGTGTTGAGGGCTAGTGTTCTGGATTTTTCAGAAAGCTGTGAATCTAAATTACCATTGATTGAATTCACCTACAACAACAGTTATCAAGCATCGATAGACATGGCACCATACGAAGCTTTGTATGGCAGGAAATGTCGATCACCAATCCTTTGGGATGATGTAGGTGAAAGAAATGAAATAGGACCTGATATCATAGAACAAACTTCAGAAGCAATTAAGAGGATACGTGAAAGAATGAAGATTGCTCAAAGTAGACAGAAGAGTTATGCAGATATTCATCGCAGAGACGTGAGCTTTGCGTTGCATGTTTACTGCTTTGATAGCTCTTCGTACTGAGGCTTGACCTCGTATTTTCTTTTCCTGCTTTTGTTGTTTGGGTCTGTGTTACCCATTTGCAGGAGTTTCAGGTAACCAAGCTGGACCGAGTGGAAGTTCAGTTGGTCGATCCCCGCATCCCTGAGTCCCAGTTTACTTATGATATGTATTGAACCGGGGGATGCCCCGTGTTTTATTGTATTTGGGGGATCTGTATTTTGAATTGATTTATGTGGTTACTTGCTGTATCGAGTTGAGTAAACTTCTATTTTGAATATCGAATATTTTGAATGAATGATTTGAAGTTCAGGCCTTTGTATTTCGAAAAATTTTTAAGCCCTGATTTTAAGCTTCCGTAATTATGCGCTTATTATGTGTTAATTGTTGGTAATTAGCACGGGGCCTGACAATGCACATCTTTTGTTTTAAACAAGAAACAGGGCACGCTTCTTATAAAGTTTGGCATATTGATATAACGTGTTTGTTTTCTTTAGTCATTGTAAATCATATAAATAGAATCTTAAGCTGCTTCATGCATTATTACTTTCAAATCAAATCATATTAAGCGGTGCTCGCTCTCAAGAAACCGAACAAAAACTTTTCAAAGCATTTTCAAGGGAACAGGCGGTGTGCAAGAAGTATACTGGATTTTCTGCTGTTCTTGTGTTAAAGATACCAGGCAAGTAAACTATGTTTCTTGCTCACTAAATAGAAAGCATATATTCAATTCTGTTTTATGATTATGTATGGTTTTAAAGAAAAGGGAGATGGCCTCGGCTGTTCTTCAAGAAAACCATAAAGTTGATGCTCTGTTTGTGAAAGAAGTTGAGTTACTGGATTTTAAGTTAAAGATGATTTAGAAAAGGTTTAGATGATGTTCTTCTAATGAATTCCTGAGCTTTTCAGTAATATATTTGTCGAAGTAGCTTACAAGTAGCTTACTCAATCTTTTCCAGAAGTTTCATAAGATATGTCGAAGTCTTTAGAGGAAGGTAACCTTTGTAGTTCATGGTTATCTGTAGATTAAGAACAAGAGCTGGTTCTTATACCACTGCTGATATTGCCTTGTCGAAAATATTCTAAGTATGAAATCAGCAGATGCTTTGCTTTCGCAAATTCATCAGATGCTTTATAAAATCAGCAGATTCATTTTATTGTCAAATTTCAGCAGTTGCAGAAGTCTTTAGAGGAAGGTAACCTTTGTAGTTCATGGTTATCTGTAGATTAAGAACAAGAGCTGGTTCTTATACCACTGCTGATATTGCCTTGTCGAAAATATTCTAAGTATGAAATCAGCAGATGCTTTGCTTTCGCAAATTCATCAGATGCTTTATAAAATCAGCAGATTCATTTTATTGTCAAATTTCAGCAGTTGCATCATTCTCCAAAATTCAGCAGTTGCGACTGGTTGTAGCGACTGGTTGTAGCGACTGGATTGTAGCGACTGGTTGTAGTGACTGGTTGTAGCGACTGGTTGTAGCGACTGGATTGTAGCTACTGGTTGTAGCGACTGGTTTATGCGAACGACATCGTTTCACCTTACCTTTGTTTAAAAGATCTCGCGACTGGACTTTTGTCTTGCGACTGATTCCTAAATCTTGCGACTGGTATTATTACCCAACTGGTATTAGTCTTGCGACTGGTACTATTCACTTCAGCTGGTTACTGTTCATTCTTCGTTTTCAATCAGCAGATAGCGAAATTTCAGAATTTGATTCTCTTTTCAATTCTAAATCAGTTCAATTGAATCTTTCGACTTATCTGACAGATTCAACTAGCGAAATTATTCAGTTTTCATCTTCACAAGCATTATGAGGAAATCCTTTTCAGTTACAGAGCATCATCATCAAATGAAAACCAGTAACTTGAATAAAAGAGAGAAAGAGCAGAACATTGTTTTACAAAATGTTTTAAGTTATGACAATGAAAAGGGTCCCTAATGAAAATGTGAGTGCGCGGCTGACGAACCGTGTGCCCTTTTAACTAGGAAGGATTAGGATTACAGGTCGACGGATCTGTATACCCCTTCAACCATGAGCCATAGTGCTAAGACTGATATCAGGAGTTTGATCAAACGAAATGGACCAAATGTTTAAAGTATTGTCATAATTTTTCCAGAAAATGAACGAAGAGCGCAAGTGTGATTTTAATCGCAGCTCTTAAGAATGTTTAAAGAAAATGTTTCCAGGATTGATTCCTGTTTTATGCTTTCGTATTTAACTTAGATTATATACTTATGATTACGCTTGTTAGTTCATAAGCGTAATACCAGTTCAGACTCCAGTATGTATTAGTTCAAGAATGATTGTACTATTTGCTTTTGATATTCCAGATTTTACCTGCTGGGCCTTTGGCTCATTAGTTTTCATTGAGTGCAGGTAATTCTCAGCAGGAAGATGGAGGGAAATGAGCAGGATGGAAGGAATGTGTTTATCGTGGACAATAGAGTTCTTTATTTCCTTTTGGTTCAAAGTTCATAGCTTCTTTTTTAGAACACTTTTGTATTGTACTGAATATTCTGTTATAAGTTGTATCAAAACAAATTTCAGAGTTTTGTTATGTTTTTAACCAGACGTTATCACACTACGAGATGCATTATTGACATATAATAGAGTTGTTCTCTCCATTTCCGCACCGTTGCCTAAGTTATTCTAGATTTCTTATCTTCGAATGCGAAGAATTTTTATTATTATCGTTTCAACCCAGATAGTTAGTAACGATCCATTCTCCAACGTTTTTAACTCTTGATTTTATTCAATTGAGACCCAAAACTTATAATTATTCCGTCAAGAAAATGAGGGTCGTTACATATAGACTGGGACTCAGGGACGCGGGGATCGACCAGCTGAACTTCCACTATGCCCAGCTTGGTTACCTGAAGCTCCTGCAAATGGGCAACGCAGACCCAAACAAGACAAAAGCAGGAAACAAGTACGAGGTCAAGCCTCAGTACGAAGATCTATCAAAGCAGATAAACAAGCAACATGCTATAAATCAATGCTATGAATGCATGAGGCTGTCAAAGGAAATCGATCAGCTAGGCCAGTGCATCAACCGACAAATCATATCAAGTTGCCTCTATACCACGGTCTATCAACCGGGAAATAATCGGTCCGTGATCATCGGGGCCCGTCAGCCCATCACATCTCGGCGGTAGACACTCGTATCCGGTAGTCACCGCTCCGACGATAGCATTGGACTTTTCGGGTACGATCCAACAGTCGGCCAGTCACAACGTGGCACCCAATCAGGTTATCAAATCAAATCTGTAAATCAGGCTCAAGATGTATGCATGAATTCCATTCAATATCCATGATAAATGCATACAATTTATAATACGTGAAGCAAAACATAACTCAATCAATTCCATCATCTAAATTCACGTAAGCCACATAACAGCAGTTCACAACATCAAAAAACAGACATGTTCACGCTCAACTGCTAAGGGCTGCTCAAATCGTACCTTAAATCCTCAAAATTCTACCTCACAAACACGAAAGGACACGGCAGATCTCCCAGCCTACGAACAGATTCCGCCTAGCCTCAAAATCACAAGGCCGAAGACTTCCAGCAATAAATCTGTGCAAGGTATGAAAACTCGTAGCTCAATTCTGCTGAACACACATGTTAATCCTACTGCCAGAAGCTATACGCAAGTTCTACACTTCTACCTAGGCACTAACATACCAGAACAAAGCTCAAATTAACGAAAGAAGGCTCACCCAAAAGCTCACGCTAGGAAGAGTATGCACGGCGCAACCTACTGCCCGAAACTCAGCAGCTTCGCGCTATTGTCTCAGCTAAAAACAGCCTCCAAGGTTGGTAGGAAAAAAAAGGTCTTTTCAAGAGGTTTCCAACGCTACCAAGAACTTGAAAAACGGAGGTCGGAATCAACGGGAAATCGCGATAGAAAGTGACTGTGAACAGTAGCTATTTCGAGGGTTTCGAGTTTGAGGATAAGAAATATCGGGTCTGGAATGCTCTAAGTGTAACTCAACACTTGTATTTATATCCTCTATTCAATAAACTACAAAACAAGTCAAACACCGACAAAAACAGAGTCCTACAACTCAAAATATCGCACAACAGATTCCTCGTGAAACGCTAAAGCCAAAACAGACTTCACGCTAAACTAATCTCGCGCAAGCCTCAAAACGACAACGTTTTGGCAAAACAGATCCCAGCATTCGCGCACAACTCCAAAACGACGGCGTATAGGCACCAGATCTCAGCGCTTAAACTAAAACAGATCTCAGTGCTACAGCACGCGCAATACACAAAACGACGTCGCATGAGAAAAAACAGATCCCTCACGCGAAACCAGATCTCTCGCTTGGCAACGCACAACAAAAAGACGCCGCAGCGAGACCAGATCCCTCAAATGAACGCTATCACGTTCTTGCATGAGATTTGCTTACGTCAACGAATCCGAAATCACGAAACAAAAGCGCTGCTCTCTACACCGTCCAGATCTCACCAAACGATAGCTTTCAGGGACCAGATCTCTACTAAAATCCAACCAAAAACAACGCGAGGAATACGCTAACACTAGAAAACAGATCTCTCTCAAAAAAAATCGATCAATTTACATCTTTTCTCGGCCAGATCTCACCCGATACACACGAACTAAAATCTGGACAATTCAACTAGAGATCTGAATATTTTCCAAATCAGATTTCACCAAAATTCCAAAATTCCGAAAATCTAAATTCTTAATTCTCGTGACTAATCTAATTCAAAATCCGATTAATCACTAATTAGAAATCTGATTCCTCACACAAGCCACCTACATCGATACCATACTTAAGAGGTTCTCTGTGGAAGAGTCCAAGAGAGGACACCTACCTATGTGCCACGGGGTCACTCTATCTAAGTCTATGTGTCCGAAGACTAATGAGGAGATAGAGAGTATGACACGTGTGCCATATGCCTCGACAATAGGTAGTATTATGTATGGCATGATCTCAACTAGACCGGATGTCGCATATGCTCTGAGTGTCA
>KQ991574.1:29267-67411 GCA_001598015.1 Dorcoceras hygrometricum | reverse complement strand
GTGGCGCCCCAGCGTCTGGCCGCTATGCGCGGCAGGCACACATATCATGCGCGCGCATATGCGCGCAGCGGCGCTTGGTTGCCGCCGGCCATGGCGGCGGTCGACGGCCATCATCAACAAAATTTTATTTTTTGTTTTGTTCAATCTGAAATTCAAGATTAGATACAATATGGCACAATTGTATTGACGGATCCGAGCCATAGCTCTGATACCACTGTTGGGGAACCGTGGCGGATCCGGATCCCGTCTCCCAGCGAGGCAGCGGAAGAATAAAATTAGGCCGGGAACCGTTCAATACAATTCAATAATAACACAATATGAACCATTCATAGGGTGTTTAGTCAGTTACCTTGCTGGCGTCTAGGCGCCTGGCTCCGACCAGTTTCACGAGGAAACCGACACTTCACGGTAGGCGGCGGTAGATTAAGTCAATCAGGTCCACTACCGGAAGGGAGACTCCTTCGTCAGCCTGCACTAGAAGGCCTGACGAGATCAGCACGGATGGATTCTCCTCGAAAAACTGATCAGAGCAAGTCCGATCAATCAACGGTGGGCGGCGGCGCGGCGGCACAAGGCGGCGGCGTGCTTGAGGCTTGGAGAGGAGGGGGGGCGGCCGAGAGATTAGGAGCTAGGGTTAGGGTATAGTGTAATAATGAATTAAAGCCCCTAGGTCTACATTAAGTAGACTAGTGATAAACTTGGACCGGCCCAACGGGCCCGGGTCCAACGTATGAACATTCGGTTCATCCCTATCACCATGACTTCATCATAACTCCGATCGTCGATCAGATCGGACCGATCGACTCAGTTTCCAAAACTGAATACTATGATCTGAAAAACCATTTTTCAGAACCCCAGTGCAAAATGACTGTTTTGCCCCTCAACAGCGGGAAATCACGATTTGACCCCTGTTGACTTTTAGGAAGTCGCACTCCCCAAATTCTTCCTCAAGTGCTCAACACATTGAGCTTAGTATCCATGCGGGAATCTCGAATCCAGTACTTGTGTGACCCTCAATGGTTCAGGGATACAGCTAGCCGTGGGCCCACAACCATTGCGGCTCCGGAATCACAATTCCGTACTTGCCCATCGGATCATGGTAAGAGCGTCTAGCAACATCGCCCCATGATCCCCTAGGTATCACTGATAGTGCCTGCAAGAACCAGTTGGTCGTGGTTAGCGTACAGTATGGTCCTTTCAATCCATATATCCCGATCAGATCAACGACCATTGGTAAATCGAGAGTCGCTAAAAATCCGATAACTATGCATACATCTTGGAGATCGAATAGTGACATCGCGAGTGTAACTAGGTAGACCCATTTACCTAAAACACTTCTAGTACTCTGGCCAGAGATTTATACACTATTATCCCCTCAGATAGCATAGGATATCCACGCATGTCTGCGAGCGGTGAATCCTCGACAACGATGCATCGACTCCTACATGCATCGGGGTCTCACCCAATCCCGCCGCCTAATGACCCCAAGTGAGTCGGCAAACGAGTCAAAGTGAGACGCCTATCATGTAGAGTCTCAATGACGTTTCGAGTAGTGAGTACTAATCAGTACAACCAAGACCTCGGACTTATCCACTCGACAAATGGTAACCACTTGGAAAGTCCGAACGAGGGTAGTTCGATAGATCACCAGGTCACTATCTATCTGCATGCTCAGAACATCACAATGTTCCCTACCAATGAAACATGGTACTTCGCATCGCAGATACTAGTCTCGAGCTCGGGCGGCCTTATCCTCATTTTGACGGCCCAATCGACTAGGAACTAATTCAGAATACACAGTGACTATTAGATTTGTTTCATGATAAAAGTCCGAACGAGGGTAGTTCGATAGATCACCAGGTCACTATCTATCTGCATGCTCAGAACATCACAATGTTCCCTACCAATGAAACATGGTACTTCGCATCGCAGATACTAGTCTCGAGCTCGGGCGGCCTTATCCTCATTTTGACGGCCCAATCGACTAGGAACTAATTCAGAATACACAGTGACTATTAGATTTGTTTCATGATAGTCGTCATACCCACTATCACATCTAACATACACTATAGTGCATTCTAGGTCTTTACTCAACGCAATTGTTAATCATCATACAACACAATGAAAGTAAAGAATGCCATATAAATAAATGCGAATATCATATATAAAGATTGTCATATACAAGAGTCTATAAACCCACACGCCACAAGTTGGCTAGTTGGGCATCTACTCTAACATAAACATACTTAGATATGTAAAAGAAACCATTGGACAGGGGTTGTTCTACAACTCCAGCTCCGACTTGAAGCTCAGAACCTTCTCAAACGCGGATTGGGGCGCATGCCTTGATACTAGGCGATCTTTCACTGGCTAATGCGTATTTCTTGGAGAATCTTTGATATCTTGGAGGGCCACGAAGCAGTAGACAGTCTGTAGTGTTAGAGTAGGTGTCAGGTCTCGTGCTCAACACAGAGATAAACCACGCAATAAACAATAGCGGAAGCAATTAAAATAGTGGCAAAAATTTTTCGCTTTGACCTGACTTAGAGACATAAGTTAAAATACAATGATATTCAAAATATTAGTTTTACAACGCTCGAAAACCAACTACAATGCACACAGCACAACTAACATACAAGCATAGAGCGACTCCCAATTATACAAACAAAAGGATCCATGATGAGTCTCTCGCTCAACATAGATACAATACACTATAATATGTATCTACTATATATAAATGGGACACTCTATCCACCTCCCGGGGCACTACCAGCTAGATCAACTCCAAGACCAGCTGAGAAACCATGATAACCTGAAAACACACACAGGCAAACAAGACAACCAGCCCCAGAAGGTTAAACGAACCAGACTCTAGAAATTTTTTTTTAAATCATTTGCGGAAACATAAACTGAAAGTATGTCCATACGGTTTAAAAACCAGCAGAGTAAAAGTACTAAAAATGAACATGTTTAAAGTCCACATTTGAAATACGTATCATAATGGAAGTGAAGCATAAGTGCGGTCATGGGGTACTGCTGCAGCATGCGCTCAGAGGTCCTCACCGCCAGTCGGGATAAACTCAGCAGGGTCATCATCTGCACCATTTAAACCTAGTGAGCCTAGAGGCTCATCATGCTCTATCTTGTATCATAACAAAGTACATACTAATAAAGTCGCATGCAAGCACATAATTGTAATAAAATAACGTTAAAACATGAATGCATGCATGATCTTAAAACATTGCTTCGTACATTTCATATCATACATAACATATAACATACATAAGGCATGACATAGCATAACATGAAAAACGTATAAGTCGTATCCTGAAGTGTGGATCATATTCGATTGATCAATCTATAAACCAACGTACGCGGCGGTACGATTCACCAGACCTTACCTCGGGATCCCTATAAAGTCACACCTATATGCTGTCACTTCATCATGTCATGAACACATGGATCCATAAGCTCGTAATACAAGAACAGAAGTTCAACGAGCGCGCTATCCCGCATCCCCTCATCATAAACTTGCCACAAATAATTCAATTCATCGGGTTTTGCTTTTAAAATAACACACCTTTATCTTTCATAAAACATTCATGATGCGTGAATTTCGTAAAATCGTGCAGTTTAAAAGCTTAGCCCGTCAATGTATGTTTAATCCTTTTCTTTAAAACATTTACGTACATAGACCACATATATAATTAAATATGCATTCACGGGCTTCTACATTTTGTACTTCAGTAAAAGACTGGTTCAGGAGTATGACCCACTACTTCTAGACTTAGCATCAACATTAACTTAGCCCAAGACTTAAGGGTTCCTCTTAAAATTCCTAACACAACCCAATTTTGACTAATTTCAACTCAATTTTGACTTTACAATCAAAGGACTAATTTTGACTAATTTCAAGATTAATTTTGACTTTAAAATCAAATGATTAATTTTGACTAATTCGAAAATCAATTTAACCAATTTTGACTTTAAAAGGATAACTTAATCAATTTTGACCCAAATGCCAGATTTTGACCAAATAAACAATTTTGACCTGTTTAGGATCTCATGGTCCATTTTGAATAAATTAAAAATCCAAATCCTGTAATTTTGACTTAAAAACTTAATATAAACATCAACTCTAATTAAATTAAAATTTTGACTCAATTTAAAATATTTGACCATTTTTTTTAAAATTGGACATTTGACTAAAAATTAAAATAATCGGTCTGAAACTAAAATATTTTGTACCAAATTTTTAAAAAATTTTGAAAACATCTTAAAATATGCTTAAACGTCAAATAAAATCATCACGAACATTGGCAGCCCCTAACACTCGAAATCTTAATTTTCACAAAAATGACCCAACAAGGCTCATTTCGAGCGACAAAACGGTAAAAATCATTAAAAATATATTTAAACAAATCACTCCCTGTTTCGACCCACATCACCCAAAATCAATATACTAGTCACTGGAACAAACGAAACTCAAAAAAATAATTCAAGGGGTGACCAACCCGATGCTCTTAATGACACTGCTCGCAACAGACTGCAACCAGGACACATGCTATCCATAAAAATCATAACTAATTCGTTCCTCGACCAAATCGCCCCCCGTTTGGACCTAAGTGACTCTAACTCAGTGGGCTATCTCTTGAAATCAACCTTGACCACACAGACCTCATAGAGCGACTTACCTGACCCCAACAACTCTACTATTGCGCACAGGAGACAAGCCAGGACACTTGCTGATCATAAAATTTATAACTAATTCATTTCGTGACCAAATTGCTTTCCGTTTGGACCTACGTGATCCTAACTCGATGGAATAAATATATAGACCACCCTTGGACCTAACTCTAGCCCCATGAACCGCCATGATCCAAGCATCACAAGAAACGAATGAAACACGTGTTGAAAATCATGATTCAATCATGGATCTCAAACAAAATGCATAGATCTAATCAAATCACATAAAAATCATGAACATCATTTAAAAAACAGTATACTATGATTTAAATGTTAAGAAAAGGAATTGATATTACATGTCTGGCTTGGAGAAGAGGAAGATCTGTGAGTTACCGACGTAGAGGACGAGAGATCGGGACCGGACCGCCTTTGAATCACCAAGATCTTGCAAATTTTGAAGCTATGGAGAGAAGAGGATGGGACGGCTGTTTGATGGTGTGGAGGCTAGTGTTTGATTAAATTTTTGGTGTTATGAAAAATGAGGGTGACAAGTTTGACCCCTAAGGCTTAATTAAGCATGTCTGGCTTGGAGAAGAGGAAGATCTGTGAGTTACCGACGTAGAGGACGAGAGATCGGGACCGGACCGCCTTTGAATCACCAAGATCTTGCAAATTTTGAAGCTATGGAGAGAAGAGGATGGGACGGCTGTTTGATGGTGTGGAGGCTAGTGTTTGATTAAATTTTTGGTGTTATGAAAAATGAGGGTGACAAGTTTGACCCCTAAGGCTTAATTAAGAAAAGAAAAGGGATTTTTACATGCTTACCCCTCACTTAAGTCTCCGAGTTAATTAAAACTATAAACCAAGCTTTTATAACTTTTAATTTTATAAATAAAGGCCCTCTAAAATTTTAAAACACCTTAATATCCAATAAAACAGCCCGTATAGGTGAAAAACGGGTTCCCCTCCAAAATAATGATACAAACCCCAATTTTCAAAAATTGTTGCTTAAAAACAATAAATTTATTCTTAAAAATATTAGAAATTAAAAATATCAAATTATTTTCATATCGGTCGTCCTTAGTCTCGTCCACGCGTCCGTAACTCAACATGCTGAAAACATGACATGCATACCATGCAACATAAAAACGTAATTAAATCACATAAAATGACATGTAATCATCTAAAATTATTTTCCCCCTAGTCATGCACTCATTTCTACGTAGTCAGGAATTTCTAGGCGTTACAACTCTCCCCCCTTGTAGGAATTTCGTCCCCGAAATCAAGTACGTTCCAAATAACTTCGGGTAGCACGTCCGCATATCGGCCTCAGTCTCCCAGGTAGCTTCATCCTCCGAGTGATTCTGCCACCGGACCTTGACCATCGGGATACTCCACGCTCTCAACCTGTGCTCCTCCCGAGCTAGAATCTGCACTGGTCGCTCCTCAAATGATAGATCTGGCTCTAATTAGAGCGGCTCAAAATCCAAAACATGTGAAGGATTCGGAACATACTTCCACAGCATCGAGATGTGGAAAATATTATGAACCGCTGAAAAGCTGGGTGGTAACGCTACTCGATACGCCATAGTACCAACCCTTCATAGGAGATATCCTCACAAACACTTGACAGCTAACTACAGATGTCACTCTGGGCTGTCCTCATCCGATCTTGATTCCTCGTCACAATATCCACTGTCTGCTGTACTAACTCCGGCCCAGTCAGCACTCTCTCTACAACCTCATCCCAGTGAACTGGAGATCGACATCTCCTCCCGTACAGAGCCTCATACGAAGCCATCCCAATCAATGCCTTAAAGCTGTTGTTGTACGTGAACTCTACCAGTGGCAATCTCGAGTCCCACGTACCCTAGAAGTCTATCACAAAGGCTCTCAGTAAATCCTCCAGAATCTGGATGACTCTCTCCGACTGACCATCTGTCTGCGGATGAAATGCCATGCTGAACGCCAGCCTAGTCCCCAGAGTAGCATGTAAGCTCTTCCAAAACGCAGATGTGAATCTGGTGTCTTTGTCCGACGCTATAGAGACTGGTATTCCATGCAGCCCGACAACCTCTCTGATATAAAGCTCTGGGTACAGCGTCAGAGTGAAAGTAGTCTTCACCGATAATAAATTCGCTGACTTGGTGAGTCTATCCACAATCACCCATATCACCGTGTACCATCTGGGACTCTTGGACAATCCAACCATGAAATCCATCGTAATGTGCTCCCACTTCCACTCGGGGATAGGGAGTGGATGATACAACCCGATCGTTGATACTCTGTCTTGACCTGCTGACAATCAAGCATTCAGACATAAATCCCCCAATGTCCTTCTTCATCCTCGGCCACCAGTACAATGTCTGCAAATCTCTGTACATCTTCGTACTCCCTGGGTGGATGGAGTACGTCGATGCATGAGCCTCAGATAAGATCTTGGCTCTCAACTTTCCAGTACTCAGCACCCACATACGGCCTCTGAAATGGACTGAGTGGATGATACAACCCGATCGTTGATACTCTGTCTTGACCTGCTGACAATCAAGCATTCAGACATAAATCCCCCAATGTCCTTCTTCATCCTCGGCCACCAGTACAATGTCTGCAAATCTCTGTACATCTTCGTACTCCCTGGGTGGATGGAGTACGTCGATGCATGAGCCTCAGATAAGATCTTGGCTCTCAACTTTCCAGTACTCAGCACCCACATACGGCCTCTGAAATGGACTATCCCATCCTCAACTATGTACAGACCTCGCCCTCTCTCCTCATCACGCTGTCTCCAGTGCTGTAACTACTCATCGGAGACCTGCCCCTCTCTGATCCGCTCTCGAAGAGTCGGCTGAATAGTGAGCGCTGCTAAACTCGATGCACAGCCTCCTGAATAAAACTCCAGTCCCAACCTCTCTATCTCAGTCTGTAATGGCCTCTCAACTGACAAACAAGCCACTACTACAATCTTCCGGCTCAAAGCGTCTGCCACCACATTAGATTTACCCTGATGGTAGCTAATGTCACAATCATAGTCCTTCACCAACTCTAATCATCTGCGCCGCCTCATGTTCAGTTCCTTCTGGGAGAAGAAGTACTTGAGGCTCTTGTGGTCGGTGAATATCTGACACTTCTCACCGTACAAGTAGTGCCTCAAAATCTTCAGAGCGAACACTACTGTTGCAAGCTCCAAATCGTGCGTCGGATAGTTTTGCTCATAGCTCTTCAGCTGCCTCAACGCATAAGAAATAAACTTACCACCCTGCATCAGAACTGCACCCAAACCTCTCAGAGAAGCATCTGTGTAACCACAAACTCCCCGTGGTCCACTGGCATAGCTAGCACTGGTGTTGAAGTAAGGGCCTCCTTCAGCTGATCAAAGCTCCTCTGACACTCGGGACTCCACATATACTTCGCATTTTTCTTGGTCAGGGCTGTCAAGGGCACTGAAATAGAGGAGAAATCCTTGATAAACTTGCGATAGTAACCTTCCAACCCCAAGAAACTGTGAATCTCCGCTGCATTCCTTGGAATCCCCAGGTTATGCACTGCCTCCACCTTCGATGTGTCTACTGAAATCCCATCTCTTGACACAATATGCCCTAAGAATGCCACCTGCTCCAGCCAAAACTCGCACTTGCTGAACTTGTCATACAATCTGTGATCTCTCAAAGTCTGCAAGGCTGTCTGCAAGTGCTGCCTATGCTCCTCCAAGCTCCTCGAATAGACCAGAATGTCGTCGATGAAAACAATGATGAACTGGTCTAAGTACTGTCTGAATACCCTGTTCATCAGATCCATGAAAATCACTGGGGCATTCGTCAGTCCGAACTGCATCGCCAAGAACTCCTAGTGGTCTTAGCGTGTCCGGAAGGCAGTCTTGGACACGTCCTCCTCTCTAACCCTCAACTGGTGATAGCCCGATCTCAAATAAATCTTCGAGAACACCGAAGCTCCCTGCAACTGATCAAATAAATCCTCAATCCTCGGGGATACTTATTCTTCATTGTGACTCTGTTCAGCTCCCGGTAGTCAATACACAGTCTCAAGTTGCCATCCTTCTTCTTCACAAACAACACTGGTGCGCCCCATGGAGAAAAGCTAGGGCGAATGAATCCCTTATCGAGCAACTCCTGAATCTGATCCTTAAGCTCCTTCATCTCGGTGGGAGCCAATCGATAAGGTGCCTTAGAGATAGGCACTGTACCTGGCATCAGATCAACAGAAAACTTCACCTCTCGCTCCGGTGGAACCTTCCCACAACATCATCAGTGAAGACATCTGTAAAATCCCTAACTACCTACACATCAGATAGTGAAGGGCCTGCTGAACCTCCAGAAAGCGGTAACGACGACCTGACATCCGAGCTCAACTAGCTTCCTAGACCTGTACGGAATCGATACTGAACTTGAGCTTCCGCGGTCTGCTCGCTGCCTCAAATAAGAAGGCCTCCTACCCTGGCGGCCTGATAGTCACTATCCTCCGCTGAAAGTCAATCACTGCTCCAAACTCTGACAACCAATCCACGCCTAGGATGAGGTCTAATCCTGACATCGGCCAAACGACCAAATCCGTTCTGACCGCGTGATCCTGGAACGTCATCGTCAATCCTTGCACGACGCTGGACGTCATCAACTCCTCTCCTGACGAAATCGTCACGGCGAGAGCTACACCCAAGCTCTCTGGAACCATACCCATCCTCTGTGTGAACACACTCGAAATAAACGAGTGGATCGCCCCTGAGTCTATCAAAGCGAGTGTAGTGACACCAAGCACACGAATCTCGCCTGAAACAGAAATATCACACAGGTACGCGTTTACTGTCATACTAAATCTCAAATAGCAGTTTAGATGCCTGAGATTTCTAAGTTCACTAGTCCTATCCGTCTAAGTTCTCAAGGCAAGTTCTAGAAGATCTACAGGTTTACTTAAATCAATCCAGTAACCTAAGGCATCGAATCTCCTAGCAGTTCTCTACTCGGAAACTAGCGGATCTGTAGTCCCTAAAATCTCCTTAGGTCCCTGCTTGCGGAACCTCTCAGCCACATCCTCCTCATGTGACTTCTCAGAACGCTCCGACTGCCTCTCTAGCATCCTGGTGATCCTGGCCAGCATATCCAAGCTAGCCCTCTCATATGGCGTCAACTGCGGAGGTGGGGGAGGAGGAGGTGCATCATCATTCTGTTGGTCTCTGGCACGTCTGGGAGGCATACTACTACAACAAAATCTTATCACGTAAATCTAAGTATATGACTAAACGTCTAATTTAACACTCAAAGGCCAAAACTCATGCAGGACTAAAACATGCAGCATGCGAACATAAACATGAATCTTGAAACAGTAAAACTCACAGACTGGTAGTGCGACTTTCGATCTCAACGCAGCAGGCTAATACCTCACCAGAACCACCGCTCTGATACCAAGTGAAACAAACCAGACTCTAGAAATTTTTTTTTAAATCGTTTGCGGAAACATAAACTGAAAGTATGGCTCGTTCCCTTTTAAATATTTCTAATCATTACTCAACAATACTTTAAACGTGATTAAAGAAATATTTTAAAGCGTCAAAACATCCATACGGTTTTAAACCAACTGAGTAAAAGTACTAAAAATGAACATGTTTAAAGTCCGCATCTGAAAAACGTATCATAATAGAAGTGAAGCATAAGTTCGGTCACGGGGTACTGCTGCAGCAGGCGCTCAGAGGTTCTCACCGTCAGTCGGGATAAACTCAGCAGGGTCATCACCTGCACCATATAAACCTAGTGAGCCTAGAGGCTCAGCATGCTCTATCTTGTATCATAATAAAGTACATACTAATAAAGTCGCATGCAAGCTCATAATTGTAATAAAATAACGTTAAAACATGAATGCATGCATGATCTTAAAACATTACTTCGTACATTTCATATCATACATAACATATAACATACATAAGACATGACATAGCATAACATGAAAAACATATGAGTCATATCCTGAAGTTTGGACCATATTCGATTGATCAATCTATAAACCAACGTATGTGGCGGTGCGGTTCACCCGACCTTACTGGGGATCCCTATAAAGTCACACCTCTATGATGCCACTTCGCATTACGTGAACACATGGATCCATAAGCTCGTAATACATGAATAGAAGTTCAACGGGCCCAATATCCCACATCCTCTCATCATAAATTTGTCACAAATATTGAATTTCTCGTTTTGTCTTTTAAAAGAACATACCTTTATCGTTTCATAAAACATTCATGATGCGTGAATTTCGTAAAATCATGCAGTTTAAAAGCTTAGCTTGTCAATGTATATTTAATCATTTCCTTTAAAACATTTACGTATATAGAATACTACATATATGATTAAATATACATTCACGGACTTCTACATTTTCTACTTCAGTCAAGGACTGGTTCAGGAGCCTGGCCCACTACTTCTAGACTTAGCATCAACATTAACTTAGCCCAAGACTTAAGGGTTCCTCTAAAAATTCCTAACACAACCCACTTTTGACTAATTTCAACTCAATTTTGACTTTACAATCAACGGACTAATTTTTGACTAATTTCAAAATCAATTTTGACTTTAAAATCAAAGGACTAATTTTGACTAATTTCAAAATCAGTTTTTACTTTAAAATCAAACGATTAATTTTGACTAATTCCAAAATCAATTTAACCAATTTTGACTTTAAAAGAATAACTTAATCAATTTTTGACCCAAATGCCAGATTTTGACCCGTTTAGGATCTCATGGTCAATTTTGACTAAATTAAAAATCCAAAGACTCTAATTTTGACTTAAAAATTAAAATAAACATCAACTCTAATTAAATTAAAAGTTTGACTCAATTTAAAATATTTAACCATTTTCTTTAAAATTGGACATTTGACTAAAAATTAAAATAACCGGTCCGAAACTAAAATATTTTGGACCAAATTTTTAAAACATTTTGAAAACATCTTAAAATATGCCTAAAACATCAAATAAAATCATCCACGAATTTTGGCAACCCTAAGACTCGAAATCTCAATTTTCACAAAAATTACCCGACAAGGCTCACTTCGAGCGACAAAACGGTAAAAATCATTAAAATTCCATTTCTTAACCAAATCACTCCCTGTTTTGACCCACATCACCTAACTCAATATACTAGTTTCTGAACAAAAGAAACTCAAAAATAATTCAAGGGGTGACCAACTCGATGCTCGTAATGACACTTCTCGCGCATAGACTGCAACCAGGACACGTGCTAGCCATAAAAATCATAACTAATTTGTTCCTCGACCAAATTGCCCCAGTTTGGACCTACGTGACCCTAAATCAGTGTTTATCCTCTAAAATCAACCTTGATCAAACAGACAGCATAGAGCGACTTACCTGACCCCCAACAACTCTACTATCGCGCGTAGGCAACAAGCCAGGACACTTGTTGATCATAAAATTCATAACTAATTCATTCCTTGACCAAATCACTTTCCATTTGGACCTAAGTGATCCTAACTCGATGTACTATCTATTTGGACCACCCATGGACCTAACTCTATCCCCATGAACCGCCCATGACCGAAGCATCACAAGAAATGAATGAAACACGTGTTGAAAATCATGATTCATGCATGGATCTCAAACGATATGCATAGATCTAATCAATCACATACAAATCATGCACATCCATTTTAAAAAATAGTATAATATGATTTAAATGGTGAGAAAAGGAATCGATATTACATGTCTGGATTGGAGAAAAGGAAGATCTGCGAGTTACCGACGTAGAGGACGGGAGATCGGGACCGGACCGCCTTTGAATCACCAAAATCTTGCAAACTTTGAAGCTATGGGAGAAGAGGAGGGGACGGCTGTTTGATGGTGTGGAGGCTAGGGTTTGATTAAATTTTTGGTGTTATGAAAAATGAGGGTGACAAGTTTGACCCCTATGGCTTAATTAAGAAAATAAAAGGGATTTTTAATGCTTACCCTCACTTAAGTCTCCAAGTTAATTAAAACTCTAACCCAAACTTTTAAACTTCTAATTTTCGAAATAAAGGCACTCTCAAATTTTAAAACACCTTAAAATCCAACAAAACAGCCTGTATAGGTGAAAAACGGGTTCTCCTCCAAAATAATCATAAAAACCCCAATTTTCAAAAATTGTTGCTTAAAAATAAATTTATTCTTAAAAATCTTAGAAATTAAAAATCTCAAATTATTTTCATCTCGGTCGTCCTTAGTATCGTCCACGCGTCCGTAACTCAACAGGCTGAAAATATGACATGCATACCATGCAACATAAAATCGTAATTAAATCACATAAAAGGACATGTAATCATCTAAAATTAGTTTCCCCCTAGTCATGCACTCATCTCTACGTAGTCAGGAATTTCTAGGCGTTATAGAGGGACATGGGGTCAAACCCCAGTACGGAGAGCAACTGAAAAACAGCAGTTAGGTAGCAACAGATAATTTGAAGATACTATGCATGAGAACAAGGCTACAACCGAAGGCATGGAGTCAAATGATCTCAAGAAACAGCTCAACAACGATACAGATCAACTGAAAGATAGTGGCCACGATGTGTGTTAGTATATGAAAGCTACCCACTCGTCTCAACACACGGTACCAGATGCACAACAATCACTCAACCTGTTGTTGCCCAGCTCATGAGATGTGGGAGCTACCCACTCGACTCATAGAGGCTAACAGATCCCAGCAGGGAGATGAGGTACACGGGAGTTATCCGCTCGGCCTCCAACACAAGCATCCTGGTTCACACAAATCAACACAACAAGGCACGTCTAAAAAAGATCTGAGCTCAACATGAATAATGCGTGTATTCAATGTAACATCTTGCAATAATCAACGCAACAGAAGCAAGCAATAACAACATAGGAGCATACATAGCAGCACACATAAAATCCATGCCAAATCCAACGCTGTCAAACAAGCTCACATCCGTACCTTAGTTCTGAGCTAAAATTACCACAATAGTGGTCCCGAGAAACCAGATCTGAAACCCAACAAGCTACCTGAACGGCAGAACCCAAACGGTCAAAATTCCAATAGACTACACAAGGAAGCTTCCTTCGCGATCCTCTTCCAGCTAACCCAAAGCCAACGAAAGAGGTATAGGAAGAACGGTCTTGGCAAGAGGATTCCAGCACTACCACCCTTGCGTCCGTCCGGATCTGTCTACCGCCAGAAATCGGAGAAGATAAGGTTCGGTGAACAGTAGCTAGGGTATCGCGACAGAGTTGGGTTACGGGAAGAAATATCTAAGTGTCGGGAAAACGATGGCGAGACTAGTCAAAGTCCTCTATATATACAACTTAAACATCCCAGATCTGATGAACAGTAGCCATCGACAATACAGGCTCAGAGCTGATCCCAACTCAGATCTGAGTATCACTCCAGATCTGGACTCTACGCCAAAACAGATTTGGAACTCATCCAAACGACATCGCACCGAGGACTGCTCGCTCACTAGGACATGTCATCCAGCTAGCCAAATCTGAATTACTAAATGGCGTCGCACCGCGTTCTCAGATCTGACTCACCAAAACCCACCGAATCTGAAATCTCCAAACCGCACCGGTCTACCCCATCACTACGAATCGGGACAACGAACCGGACTTGTCCACGTATCACTAACCATGCTGGTAGATCAGATCTGGTTTCTCCCAAAACGATGTCGCATCGCTACCCACGTAGAACCTCCAACACGCGTAACCAAAAATAGCGCGCGACCACCAGATTTCACTACCAAATCTGAATACAACCAACCAATACTGACTAGCACTCAAATATGATCACTTTCCCGCGGAAATTATCCAACATTTCAGAGCTGTTTCCGATACGAATTCTGACCCAATTACTTCACCACGCATACTAGCTCAAAATTGGTCCATCCCAGATCTGTTCAAGCCAAATATGGTCTATGCTAAACCCGAATTAATTAACTCAATTAATCCAATAAACTTTCGGGCCTCACAGTAGGTGCCCAACTAGCCAACTTGTAGCGTGTGGGTTCTTGTTGACTCTTTGTATAATTATCTTTATTTATGAAATTAGCATTATTTTATGGCATTCTTTATCTTCATTATTATGATTACAATTGTTGGATAAAGACCTTGTATGCACTATACTTTATGTTAGATGTGATAGTGGATTTTATGGCTATCATGAAACACATCTAATAGTCATTGTTAAACTAGTTCCTAGTCGATTGGGCCGTCCAAAAGAGGATAAGGGCCTCCCGAGCTTGAACTATCATCTACGGTGCGAAGTATCACGTTTCATTGGTAGGGAACATAGTGATGTTCTGAGCATGTAGATGGATAGTGACCTGGTGATCTATCGAACTACCCTCGTTCGGACTTTCCAAGTGGTTATCATTTGTCGATTGGATTAAGTCCAAGGTCTTGGTTGTACAGATTAGTCCTTATTACTCAAAACGTCATTGAGACTCTACATGATAGGTGCCTCACTTTGACCCGTTTCCCGACTCAGTTGGGGTCATCAGGTAGCGGGGTTGGGTGAGGTCCCGATGCATGTAGGAGTCGATGCTTCGTTGTCAAGGATTCATCGCTCGTCCTTATCCGTGGATATCCTATGCTATCTGAGGAGATAATAGTGTGACAATCTCTGCTCAGAGTACTAGATGTGTTTTAGGTAAATGGGTTTACCTAGTAACACAAGCGATGTCATTATTTGATCTCCAAGATGTATGCATGGTTATTGTATCTCTAGCGACTCTCGATTTATCAAATCTGATCGAGATATTTGAGTTGAAAGGATCATAATGCACGCTAACCATGACCGATTGGTTCTTGCAGGCACTATCAGTGATACCTAGGGGAATCATGGGGCGATGTTGCTAGACGCTTTACCATGATCATATGGGTAAGTTCGAAAATATGTTTTCGGAGTCACAAAAGTTGTGAGCCCACAACTAGTTGTATCCCTGAACCATTGAGGGTCACACAAGTACTGGTTTCCCAATTCGCGTATGAAAATTGCGCTCAATTTGTTGAGTATTGTAGGAGGAAGGATGGAAGTGTGACTTCCTAAAATTACTTGGGGGTGGAAATGAGATTTCCCATTGGCTTGGACTAGTATGACTATCCTTAGAGTTGATAGGGGCCTAACTGCTATTTTGGATTAGGTGGTATGAAAAATTGTTTTCACATCATAATGTTCAGTTTTGTCAACTTCGTAGATCGGTCCGATCTGATCGTCGATCGGGATTATGATGAAGCCACAACGATGGACTTGAAACCAATGTTCACTGGGCCTGGGCCCGACCCAAGCCCATTAACCTGGTTTAAGACCATGGAAAATCTATAAATTGGAGCCAGGGGTATTCATTTTACTCGCACCAAAAGTTGGGAACCACTCTCCAAATTGGATTGAGTGATCTCCCATCAGTTATATTTTTCTTTCCCCTCTCCTCCTCCCCTTCGCCTTGCCGCCGTCGCGTCACCGCCACCGTTGGAATTTTTTCCGACCGTCTCGGCGAGGAGATTTCATCCGCAAAATTTTTGTTGGTTTTCTAGTGCAAACCGGCAAAGGAATTGAGATTCTTGTCGTGGACCGGATTAGTAGGTCATAGCTGTTCAACCGTTGAAGTGCCAATTCCCTAATGGAACTGGTCGGAGCCAGGCGCCTAGACGCCAGAAAGGAATCTTCTAAACATCCTATGAATGTTAGATTATTGTTTAGGTGTATTGACCGTTCCCGAGCACAAAATTTTAAATTCTTCCGCTGCGCCCCAGGAGCGGGATCCAGATCCACCGCTACGCCAACAGTTTCAACTGACGGGAAGCATACGCAATGACTCGACCATTATGCATCAACACGCAGCCCAATCCACTGAGCGAAGCATCATAACATACCACAAAACCTTCTGAACCTGAAGGTAAAGCCAACACTGGTGTTGTAGTTATCTTCTCTTTGAGCAATTGAAAACTATTCTCGCATTCCTCCGTCCAAACAAATCTTTTATCCTTCTGGGTCAACTGTGTCATGGGCTTAGCTATATTAGAGAATCCCTCAATGAAGCATCGATAATAGGTAGCCAATCCCTAAAAGCTACGAATCTCCAAAACATTCTTGGGACGCTCCCAGTTCACTACAACCTCTACCTTACTAGGATCAACAGATAACCCTTCGGTCGAAATGACATGACCCAGAACATTACTCTGTCCAAACAAAACTCGCATTTAGAAAACATTAGCATACAGTCGCAAGTCCCGAAGTGTTTGGAGGACTAGCTTAAATGCTCTTTATGTTTCATGAGAGTCTTTGAGTAAACAAAATTAGTTTTTGAAAAAAATTTTGAGATATTGGACCTAAAATTGTTTTAAACCCAAAATTGATGCAATTAAAATAACAAAATAAGATTTTATTTATAAAATATGATTTTATATTTAAAATATGATTTTGTTGGATAAAATCATATTTGATTTGATTATTTTATTTATGTCAGTTAATTGGATTAATTGAATAAATAATGTTTGGGATGATCGAGAGCCATGCCCAATGTGTTAGGTGTAGGTTTTACATTTTTTGGTTGTAATATTGTTGAAATCATATCAAAGTGGGCCTGGTTTATGACCCGTTCCCACCCTTTAAAATGTTTCCCTATTTGTCATGGATATTTAAATTTAAATTTTAGACTTAGTGGGAGGATAATTTTGAAGATGGTGGAGATGATGATCAAAGATATTGAAAACCGAAGACATGTAAAACTAGAAGCTTATGTAATAGGATTGCATTTGCATACTGCATGTCACATAGGATTGGACCTAGATCCGTGCTTGGCAACCACGGATCGCATAGCTCTCGCTTATCGATCGTCCCAATTATATATATGATATATATCTGTTGAATCCGCAAATTCTAAATTTTATTTAAAATTGTTGAGATCAAATTTCAAAATTAAAATCCCTCATTTTAAATTTGATTTAAAATTTATATCAATATTAAAAGTTTCATGATTAAATAGAAGCAACTTAGTTTTGATAATTATGAGGAAATGTGACAAAACGTGATCTACGAGAGTCCTTCATAGACTGGCTTAAATATGGCTTGTACCGGCTGGTCTCCCTGAGGGGCGTTTCTTTGTCTTAGAAAGTTGGTTTTTTAAGTGGGCCTTAGCCCCTCCAACTACCTAGAAGCACTCTTAGAGAATGTTAGTTCATGACTTCTAAATTGATCATAAAACAAAAGTTTATTCGATAAGATCATGAAGCTAAGGTATTTTAAATATTGTTTAAAATTTCATACCTTCCATCAACAATGGGTGTACGTCGATGCTACATGTATACATAGCCCGACTCATATTATTGGGGGGGTTCTGTGTGCAGGAAAGCTGTACACGCCATTGACACTTGCTGTGAGTTGGATGGAAATCCCATGACGTCGGCTCATATTATTGGGGACGTTATGGTGACCGTCCATTACAACTCAACATTGATGGGTCATCTTGACACGTGATAGTAATCGGCGTCATATTATTGGGCCCTTACTGGACGTGAGGTAAATACATGGAGGTTGCAGATGTTGTAATTGGGCTCTACCTTTTGAGGATCATGGTTTGCTGATATTATTCGGGACCGTGATTCCTTAATTGGACTCTATGTACCAACTAAGGAAACTGGCTTTCTCGATTTCATTAGAGGGTGGTGAAATAGTTAAAATAGTGGGAGGATAATTCATAAAACTAAATGACCATGCTTTATGTCTTAGCGTTTTTCATGAATAGTCGGTAATGTGATAGGATCAATTAGGATCAAAAATAGGCCTAGGGGTTCAGAGGGAGGGGTTGAATGAACTCCTTGGATTTTAATTTTTCAAAACCTTAAAAACGATTTTATAAGCTTTCGCTCAACTCAGATCTGAGTTACCAGATCTGAGGCTCTCAGTTCTAAGTTGTTCTCTTGGTTAACAAATAAAATGTGCGGAAAGAAATCGATCGAGCAGTGAACAGTATAAAATAAATGCGATGCTAATAATTAAAGATAGAGTTCAGAGTTGATTTATGGAAGTTCGGATATCAAATCCTACGTCTCCCCTTCTTCCATAGCAGGAAGGTTCCAGTAGAAGAATTTGATGATAAAACTCTTGTAGACACCCGGTCACTGAGCCTCGCTTAAAGTGAATTCCTAGCAACCACAACTAAGCATATACAGTGTTGTTTTCAATCAAAGTGATTTTTCGAACTGCTTCAAGAAGCACGTTCGTTATAGACTCATTTCTGAATAGTCAATGAACACGATATTTTGAGTACTGTAGATCTTCTGGTTTCTATGACAATGAAACTCGATTTGCAAAATTAAAACCAGATGATATCTCGAAGATAAATCTATTTAGAACAAAGGAACGTTACTTAGAATATTTTTCGAATGGACACTTGAAAATTCCCAACGATATGCGAGAGTATTGGAGAGCAAGAGAGACGTAGAGTAATCAAAGTAACCGAGAGCTTCTTCATTTGAATTCTTCACCTATAAATACTCTTCATCCTCAACGGTCAATAAATGAACCAGTAGACACAACCTTTGATTGCAAATCTTCATCGTATCGTCGCATTAAATGCTCCATTAATGCTGTGCAAAAGGTTTTCTGCGCTTGTCAGAGCTGAGTTGACTTATATACTAAAGTGGGTAAACATCATATCAACCACTCTGCATACTGTGAAACTTTACTCAAAATGGCTCTGATCTTGTCTCTTCAATTCAAATTGTCTAACAGGCTTTTATACGATTAAATCGTGAACGTTGATTTCTCTCAAATAAACTTCTGATAGCATCTGAAGAAATCCGAAGCTCACATCTGTTGTAGCTCTGAAGTCTGAATATTGTTCTCAAATAAATAAACTTATCTCTTGCATTAATAACTTCATATCTGAAATACTCTTTCTGCTTAACGAGACTTCTCCCTTTGTAGAATCTCGAATCTGCCAGATCTGAATTTCCGAATATAACTTAATAGCTCTGAATATATATTGTAACCAAATCTGAGTCTGTGACACATATGATATGTTCGGATCTGAAATATACTTTCTGAACACACATAGCCGGATCTATTACCGTAGCCTCTGAACCAAATCTGATACTCTCAAATATGAATTCCTAACCCAATAACCGAAATACTTGACCCGATATCTGAAATAACCCGAATACCCAAAATTGAAATACTCTGATCAGAATCTGAATATGTTGTTCCCAAATCTGTCGAATCTTAATACTTTGAATCTGGGTTGCTCTTATCTGGTTTGCTCGGTCTGATCTGAATCTGATTATACTGTTCTCAATACTCTCGGATCTGAATACTTATCTTGAATACTATCAGTCCAGTTCTGGAATATTTCCTTTCCCTTCTGCGAACACTTAACACTCAGATCTTAGACTTAATTTCAGTTCTTAGCTTTGTTTTCGTCATCACCAAAACTTATAACTTTTATCTTAACAATCTCCCCCTTTTTGGTGATGACAAAACTTAGCAGCCTTCGACTTAAAGAGACAAAAACAAATTGCTCCAAGTCTGCTATATATTCAATACAAAGCAAAGTACAAAATATTTGTACAAAGAACTGAAAAACAAAATCTGTTCAGAGGTTAAGCCAATATCTCCATTATCTTCCTGATCCTTCTCTTCTGAGAGAACCACCACCACCTCGTTTTCTAGCAGGTTCACTCCTACTTCCTCTGCCTCTACTACTGTCTCTAGAACCAGGTCTGGATCTATCATCTGGACGCGACGGACCTTGGCTGCTACTTCCTCCCCCCTTTTTGGCATCACCACCTCTATTAATATAATCAACAAGTTCAGACAACTGAGAGGTGAGGGTATTAAAATTTTCTTGTTCTTGCACACGAAATTCCATTAGATCATTGGAAAGAGCAGCTTTTACATCCTAGTCATCCTTTCGAAAAATATCCAGTTCTGTAGACAAAGCAGCCTGCTGAGTTCTTAACTCCCGTCGAGATTCCAGTATATCAAGTGACAGGGCGGCCTTTTGAGGTTGTACTTCTTGTCGAACTTTGGTAAACAGACATCGATAGACCCTGTCTTGTTGATCTGAAATCTCAGTAAACCGCCTCTCAACGCTTCTGATGTGCAACAAAAGCACATCCTTGAGCTTGTCTACATCATCCCTTGTCTGCACTTGCTCAAATTGAATCTGATTAACTGAAGCTCGGAGCTGTGCGAAGGACTCTGTGAAATCTGGTGTGGTTGCATCAGCAGTAGGTGTTGAAATATGAGTAAAAACAGCAGGTGACTGTTCGAGCTGAGGAATATCAGCACTAAAGTCCATCAGAGAAGTACTGGAGGAACTGGTACTCAAGGAATCCGGATCTGGATGAACGGAAATAGAACTAGAATCATAAGAAATCAGCTGTACATCTGGACCTCGCCGAAAAACGCCACAAAACGTTGTCGGATCTACATCTAAATCTCTAAATGTACCTCTAACAACTAAAGGCGCTGCAAAAATTGTGCGTACCAACTGGTTGCAAAAGTCCAAAAACAGAAAACTGTACAACTTCTATGCAAACGTCAGCCCAGCGCTTTCGAACAATCTTGAAAAAATCACTGATCGGGGATAGAGTATCCACATATTGCCGTTGAGGTAGTATTTCCCATTGGCAAGAAGCAACTGGCCGGGGTATGGGTTCCCAAAAATCTCCTCCTTCTTGGATGATCCAGGACCCATTAACCAAGATCGTTCGAATCCAGCATGAAGCCCTGATGTTTGTATTCGATCGGGCAAAAACTACACCACGATCTCTATTTTCTCCTTCAAACAGGCTTGAGCTACACACCCTTTCCCATTTTAGTTCATGCGCTCTCATCTGTGTCTGCGATGTCTCTAATGCAAAGAGGTGAGCATCTGAAAGCAAATCTATAATCTGAAGATCAACGGCTGTCTTGGGTTTACCGGATCTGAAGTTTTTGCGATGAGCTTCCAAAAATTTCCTCAAAAGCATTTCTCCGTACTTGGCTATTATATACATCCGCCTCTGAACAGCTGTCTTAAGAGAATCTATCTCAGCCCATGCTAACATCTGTTCCTCCTTGGCGACAATATCTTTGAAAGATTCCAAAACTGTTAATCAGCACAAACTGAAAGAATGAAAGAATGAAGCAACATCTTCTATAACTTTTTCTCGCAGCTGTACAGGAAAATCTATATCTTCACAAATCAAAGAAAACATTTCTCGGGCCGGATTCCCTTTTATATCAGCCTTCTCAACAAGAGGCGCCTCCCCCTTGTCGGTAAAATCAATCTGAGGGAGAATGGCCTTGTACCAATCCCCTTCGTGTACTCCTGGAATCTCAATACTAAGACCAAACTTGATCTTGGTAAGCTCGACACCTATGGTCGAAGGAAGCATCATATCCTCAGGGAGTTGTAACGCCCAGAAATCCTAATTACGTGAATTGAATGCATGACTAGGAGGAAAAAACCTTATGTTAATATGATTTGCATGTCATGTATGTGTTTATATGATGATTTTATGTTTTACGTGTGCATATAGCTTTACGGTACGGTTTGAGACCGGTAAGCGGGGACGAGTCCGGAGACGACCAAATCAAAAATATTTAAATGTTTTAGTCCTTAGACATATTTTAAAGCAAAATATTTTTATTTTATGCAAAATTTCCAAAATGATGAGATTTTATGAACGGTTACCGAGGGGGACCCGTTTTTCGCCTATACGGGCCATTTTATGACTTTTGCGACACTTTTAAAATTGAGAGACCTCATGTTACGAAATTAAAGGCTTGGAATCTGAATTTTTAACATTTTTAGGCCTTTTTAAATAAAGGAGGGTTAGTTTTGGGATTAAGCCTTTTAATTTGATTTAAAACAAGGTAGAGGGGTCCTTTTGTACACTCTCATTCACTCATCACCCCTCTAACTCGAAAATTACCCTAATCTCTCCTCCAATCAGCCGACTCCAGCCTCTTTTCTCCCCTTGGTGGCCAAAAATTTGCAAGATTTTCATTGGAACTCTAAGGTGTGATCTCCTCCATTGTCCTCCGCTCCGGTATCAAGTATTTTCGCTTCTCTATCAATCCAGGCAAGTTATATTCTTTCTTTTCTCACCATATAAATCATAATATACTGTTTTTACAAAGGTTATGCATGAATTTTATGTGAATATTTCAGATCTCAATGTACATGTCCATGATCATATGTCTCTCTTCATGTGCACCTCACGGTTTTGAATTCTTTTGCATGGCTTCGGTTCATGGTCTGCTTGAGGGGTCTGGGCTCGTTGTTAAGTGGTTCATGATGGTCCTAGGAGTGGCTTTTCGTGGTTCGAAGTGGAGGTTTAAGGGTCGAACCGGTGGCTTGAAGTTTTACACCGTGCAGTGTGTGTTTACTGTGTGTCGCGTGCGTCTGGTTCACAACCTTCGTGCGTCCAGTTGCGGCCACGGTTTGGGCCAAGGTTGGTCTTGTTAAAACCTCCTGGACGTGGGGGTGGTCCAGCCGGAATGGCTCCGGCATTGGTGGCCGGAGCAAGGAGAACGAACGAGAATACCAGCAGGTGGTCGCGCGGCGTGAAGTATGACTGGTGCTTCCACTTGCAGCGACAATTTCTCCCTGGTTAGGTCACGGTTTGAGGCAAAGTCGGTCACGTTAGAACCGTATGGACCTGGGGGTATTCCAGCCGGAAGGGCTCCGGCAGTGGTGTCCGGAGCAGGGAGAAGGAACGTAAAAACCGGAGACTGGTCGCGGAGACAGCTTGTGCAGGAAGTATTTTAGGTTTAGGGTTGAGTGTTTGGTTTGGGCCGATGGGTCGGTTCAATCGGGCCGGGTCGAGTGGTTTAAGTGTCGAGTAAATATTTGAAGTTCGGTCCGAGTTATTTTATTTTTGGGCCGGGTTATTTTATTTTTAAAGTCCGGGTCGTTTTTGCCGGGTCAAGTCAACTTTTTAAGTTAAAATTAGTTTCGGGTCAAAATTATTTTTGGTCAATGATTTTAAGTCAAAATCTATTTAAGTTGCTGGAATTTTTAATTTAAATTGGGTTTTTAGCCAAATTAGTGGACTTTGGGACGATATTTATTTTAATGAATTTTAAGCCTTTTTAACGATATTGGGCCGAGTCCTTCAAATGAATTTAAAAGGGTTGTTCTTAGTCGTTGGGCCAAGATGAGTTGGGCTTAGGATTTGTTTTAAGTTTGAGTTGAGGCTTTGGGACTTAGAATTAGTGGGCCAGTCGCTTGAGCCAGTCCTTGACCGGGCCGAAGAAAAATAATGCATAGGCCCATGAATATACTTTTAATGTTATATGTATCAGGTTATGTATTTTAAGTATGTAATGTTCTAAGAAAATTAGAATATATTGATGGGCCAAGGTTTTAAAGTTGCATGATTTTTATGAAACACATGCATCATTAAAGTTTAAATTATATTAAGGCATGTATGAAAATGTTTTTGAGAAATTGAAGTGTGGTGGGGCAAAGTAACGATGGGAGTTAGCCGGGTAGCCGGGCCCGGGGATTCCCTGTTAATGTATAACGATTATGAGCCTATGGATCCATGTGTGGCTTAGAATTAGTGAGCCAGTCGCTTGAGCCAGTCCTTGACCGGGCCGAAGAAAATAATGCATAGGCCCATGAATATACTTTTAATGTTATATGTATCATGCTATGTATTTAAGTATGTAATGTTCTAAGAAAATTAGAATATATTGATGGGCCAAGGTTTTAAAGTTGCATGATTTTTATGAAACACATGCATCATTAAAGTTTAAATTATATTAAGGCATGTATGAAAATGTTTTTGAGAAATTGAAGTGTGGTGGGGCAAAGTAACGATGGGAGTTAGCCGGGTAGCCGGGCCCGGGGATTCCCTGTTAATGTATAACGATTATGAGCCTATGGATCCATGTGATCACGACATGGTGAAGTGGCAAGCATAGAGGTGTGACATATAGGGATCCCGAGGTAAGGTCGGTTGAACCACACCGCCACGTACGTTGGTTTATAGATTGATCAATCGAATTTAACGGCTCTCACTTCATGGATACGACTCACATGTTCTTTTAAGTTATGCTATGTTTATGCTATGCCTTAACATATATGTTATGATGATTTATGTACGACTACAACATGATTTAACATTTTAAGAACTTTTAAGCACGCATGTCATGAAAATTATGTTTATACACTTATGTGCTTGTATGTGGTTTTACTATATGTACCTTGTTATTAGCGGATATAGCATGTTGGGACTTTAGGCTCACTAGGTTTATATGGTGCATGTGAGCATGATAATGTTGATGATATTACTCCGACCGGCGGTGAGGACGTCTGATGCTCCGCTGCGGCTGTTATCCCGTGACCGCTTAGTTATTTCATGTTACCTACTTTTAAACATGTTCAGTTTTTCCGCAAACAGTTATTTTGTACTCTGATTTTTATGATTAGCTTTTGAGACGTGGATTAAGGATTTTTGCAGTCGTTTTATCTCATGTTGAGATGTTATTTTTAATGCTTAAGTTATGGTTTTATTTATCGCTTTCATTAAATGTTATTCCACGTCGGCTTTCAAAAAAAAAAATTTTAGAGGTTTAGTATGTTTCATCTTGGTATCAGAGCGGTGGTTCTGGTGGGGTACTAGCCTACTGCGTGGAGCTCGGAAGTCGCACTGCCAGTCTGTGAGTTTTATTTTTTTTATTTATGTATATGTTGCATGCTGCATGTTTATCATTGCCTTAGTTTTACCTTAGAGTTTAAGGGTTAGACGCCTAGTCATGCACTTAGATATACGTTATAAGGCTTTGGTGTATTAGTATGGCCACAGACGTGCTACAGATCAGCAGGATGATGATGCACCTCCTCCTCACCTCCGCAGTTGAAGCCTTATGAGAGGGCTAGCGTGAGCATGCTAGCCGGGATCACCAGGATCCTATAGAGGCAGTCGGAGCATTCTGGGAAGTCGCCTGAGGAGGATGTCGCTGAGACGTTCAGCAAGCAGGGACCTAAGGATTTGCCGGGACTTCAGATCCGTTAGTTGCCGATTCGGACCTAAGTAGAACTGTTAGATCTTCTAGGACTCGCTTTGAGAACTTTGACGGATAGGACTAGCGAACCTAGAACGGTTTTAGGTATCTAAACTACTTTTGGGATTTAGTATGACTGTAAGCGAGTGCCTGTGTGTTGTGTCCGTTTCAGGCGAGATTCATGTGCTTGGTGTTACTACCCTTGCACTACTAGACTCACTCGTTTATTTCTAGTGCGCTCATGCAGAGGATGGGTATTACACCGGAGAGCTTGGGTGTGGCTCTCGCAGTGACGGTCCTGTCAGGAGAGGAGTTGACGACGACCAGCGTGGTTCAGGGATTGATGATGATGTTCGAGGATCATGCAGTCCAAGCAGATTTAGTGGTGTTGCCGATGTCGGGGTTCGATCTCATCCTAGGCATGGATTGGCTGACAGAGTTCGGGGCAGTGATTGACTTTCAGAGGCGGACAGTTCTATCAGACCGCCAGGGCAGGAGGCCTTCTTATTTGAGGTAGCGAGGAGACAGCGGAAGCCCAGATTCATATCTTTCTTACAGGCCAGGAAGCTGGTTGAGCACGGATGTCAGGAGTTCTTGGCCAGTGTTACTGCTCCAGGAGATTCAGCAGGACCTTCGTTGTATGATATGGAGGTAGTCAGGGATTTCGCAGATGTTTTCCCCGACGATGTCGCAGGAGTTCCACCAGTGAGGGAGGTGGAGTTTTCTATTGAGCTGATGCCGGGTACAGTGCCTATCTCTAAGGCACCATATCGATTAGCTCCTACCGAGATGAAGGAGTTAGAGGAGCAGATTCAGGAGTTGCTTGATAAGGGGTTCATTAGCCCTAGTTTTTCTTCACGGGCCGCGCCAATTCTGTTTGTATGAGGTTGTGTATTGACTACCGGGAGTTGAACAGAGTTACCGTGAAGAACAGATATCCACTCCCGAGGATTGAGGATTTATTCGATCAGTTGCAGGGAGCTTCAGTGTTCTCGAAGATTGATCTGAGATCTGGCTATCATCAGCTGAGGGTTAGAGAGGAGGACGTGTCCAAGACTGCTTTTCGGACACGCTACGGCCACTACGAGTTCTTGGTGATGCCGTTTGGTCTGACGAACGCCCCAGCGATTTTCATGGATCTGATGAACAGGGTTTTCAGGCAGTATCTAGACCAGTTCATCATTGTGTTTATCGATGATATTCTGATCTATTCGAGGAGCTTTGAGGAGCATAGGCAGCACATGCAGACAGCTTTACAGACTTTGAGGGAGAACAAGTTATACGCCAAGTTCAGCAAGTGCGAGTTTTGGCTAGATCAGGTGGCTTTCTTGGGGCATATTGTGTCAGATAGGGATTCCAGGTTTACGTCTGCGTTTTGGAGGAGCTTGCACGCTGCTTTGGGGACCAAGCTATCATTCAGTACGGCTTTTCACCCGCAGACAGACGGTCAGTCAGAGAGGGTCATCCAGATTCTAGAGGACTTACTGCGAGCCTGCGTGATAGATTTTCAGGGTGCGTGGGATTCTAGATTTCCCTTGGTAGAATTCACGTACAATAACATCTTTCAGGCATCGATTGGGATGGCTCCTTATGAGGCTTTGTACGGGAGGAGGTGTAGGTCTCCCGTGCATTGGGATGAGGTAGGCTAGAGGATTTTGACTGGGCCAGAGATGGTACAACAGACAGCTGAGATTGTGACCAGGATACGAGATCGGATGAGGACAGCTCAGAGTCGTCAAAAGAGTTATGCCGATCGCAGGCGACGAGATCTGGAGTTGGCAGTAGGGGACCATGTATTTGTGAGGATATCGCCCATGAAGGGCGTGATGCGTTTCGGCCGGAGAGCCAAGCTAAGTCCGAGATTCATTGGACCGTTTGAGATTTTCTGATCTGGGCAAGCGTGATGATCTGCACTGGATCGAATCGGTTCTTTTGAAACAGTCATCTGTTCATGCTGGAACGATGCATGCTCCATTTTCCTCATGAAGCAATGCACCTGTTCGATGCAGTGCAATTGTTCGAAGCAGTGCAACTGTTCCAGCAGTGCGACTGTTTGAAGCAGTGCGAATGTTTGAAGCAGTGCAACTGTTTGAAGAAGTGCACCTATTCGAATAAAGAAGTGAACGTATTCAAAGTAGAAATCATGCGACCATTCAAGGCCACCGACCACATATTATAAATACAAGCAGTTTAGGTGTAACGCCCAGAAATCCTAATTACGTGAATTGAATGCATGACTAGGAGGAAAACCTTATGTTAGTATGATTTGCATGTCAATTATGTGATTTCATGATGATTTTATGATTTACGTGTGCATGTCACTTTACGGTACGGTTTGAGATCGGTAAGCGGGGACGAGTCCGGAGACGACCAAATCGAAAATATTTAAATGTTTTAGTCCTTAGACATATTTTAAAGCAAAATATTTTTATTTTATGCAAAATTTCCAAAATGATGAGATTTTATGCACGGTTATCGAGGGGGACCCGTTTTTCGCCTATACGGGCCATTTTTATGACTTTTGCGACACTTTTAAAATTGAGAGACCTCATGTTACGAAAATTAAAGGCTTGGAGTCTGAATTTTTAACATTTTTAGGCCTTTTTAAATAAAGGAGGGTTAGTTTTGGGATTAAGCCTTTTAATTTGATTTAAAACAAGGTAGAGGGGTCCTTTTGTATACTCTCATTCACTCATCACCCCTCTAACTCGAAAATTACCCTAATCCCTCCTCCAATCAGCCGACTCCAGCCTCTTTTCTCCCCTTGGTGGCCGAAAATTTGCAATATTTTCATTGGAACTCTAAGGTGTGATCTCCTCCATTGTCCTCCGCTCAGGTATCACGTATTTTCGCTTCTCTATCAATCAAGGCATGTTATATTCTTTCTTTTCTAACCATATAAATCATAATATACTGTTTTACAAAGGTTATGCATGAATTTTATGTGAATATTTCAGATCTCAATGTACATGTCCATGATCATATGTCTCTCTTCATGTGCACCTCACGGTTTTGAATTCTTTTGCATGGCTTCGGTTCATGGTCTGCTTGAGGGGTCTGGGCTCGTTGTTAAGTGGTTCATGGTGGTCCTTGGAGTTGCTTTTCGTGGTTCGAAGTGGAGGTTTAAGGGTCGAACCGGTGGCTTGAAGTTTTACACCGTGCAGTGTGTGTTTACTGTGTGTCGCGTGCATCTGGTTCACAACCTTCGTGCGTCACGTTGCGGCCACGTTTTGGGCCAAGGTTGGTCTTGTTAGAACCTCCTGGACGTGGGGGTGGTCCAGCCGGAATGGCTCCGGCGGTGGTTGCCGGAGAAAGGAGAACGAATGAGAATACCAGCAGGTGGTCGCGCGGCACGTAGTATGGCTGGTGCGTCCACTTGCAGCGACAATTTCTCCCTGGTTAGGTCACGGTTTGAGGCAAGGTCGGTCACGTTAGAACCGTCTAGACCTGGGGGTGGTCCATCCGGAAGGGCTCCGGCAGTGGTGGCCGGAGCAGAGAGAACTAACGTAAAAACTGGAGACTGGTCGCGGAGGCAGCTTGTGCAGGAGAGTGTATTTTAGGTTTATGGTTGAGTGTTTGGTTTGGGCCGATGGGTCGGTTCAATCGGGCCGGGTCGAGTGTTTTAAGTGTCGAGTCAATATTTGAAGTTCGGTCCGAGTTATTTTATTTTTGGGCCGGGTTATTTTATTTTTAAAGTCCGGGTCGTTTTTGCCGGGTCAAGTCAACTTTTTAAGTTAAAATTAGTTTCGGGTCAAAATTATTTTTGGTCAATGATTTTAAGTCAAAATCTATTTTAAGTTGCTGGAATTTTTAATTTGAATTGGGTTTTTAGCCAAATTAGTGGACTTTGGGCCGATATTTATTTTAATGAATTTTAAGTCTTTTTAACGATATTGGGCCGAGTCCTTCAAATGAATTTAAAAGGGTTGTTCTTAGTCGTTGGGCCAAGATGAGTTGGGCTTATGATTTGTTCTAAGTTTGAGTTGAGGCTTTGGGACTTAGAATTAGTGGGCCAGTCGCTTGAGCCAGTCCTTGACCGGGCCGAAGAAAAATAATGCATAGGCCCATTAATATACTTTTAATGTTATATGTATCAGGTTATGTATTTTAAGTATGTAATGTTTTAAGAAAATTAGAATATATTGTTGGGCCAAGGTTTTAAAGTTGCATGATTTTTATGAAACGCATGCATCATTAAAGTTTAAATTATGTTAAGGCATGTATGAAAATGTTTTTGAGAATTTGAAGTGTGGTGGGGCAAAGTAACGATGGGAGTTAGCCGGGTAGTCGGGCCCGGGGATCCCCTGTTAATGTATAACGATTATGAGCCTATGGATCCATGTGATCACGACATGGTGAAGTGGCAAGCATAGAGGTGTGACATATAGGGATCCCGAGGTAAGGTCGGGTGAACCACACCGCTACGTACGTTGGTTTATAGATTGATCAATCGAATTTAACGGCTCTCACTTCATGGATACGACTCACATGTTCTTTTAAGTTATGCTATGTTTATGCTATGCCTTAACATATATGTTATGATGATTTATGTACGACTACAACATGATTTAACATTTTAAGAACTTTTAAGCACGCATGTCATGAAAATTATGTTTATACACTTATGTGCTTGTATGTGGTTTTACTATATGTACCTTGTTATTAGCGGATATAGCATGCTGGGCCTTTAGGCTCACTAGGTTTATATGGTGCAGGTGAGCATGATAATGTTGATGATATTACTCCGACCGGCGGTGAGGATGTCTGATGCTCCGCTGCGGCTGTTACCCCGTGACCGCTTAGTTATTTCATGTTACCTACTTTTAAACATGTTCAGTTTTTCAGCAAACAGTTTTTTTGTACTCTGATTTTTATGATTAGCTTTTGAGACGTGGATTAAGGATTTTTGCAATCGTTTTATCTCATGTTGAGATGTTATTTTTAATGCTTAAGTTATGGTTTTATTTATTGCTTTCATTAAATGTTATTCCACGTCGGCTTTAAAAAAAAAATTTAGATGTTTAGTATGTTTCAATCTGCTTCAGAATATCTTCAATGGACATTGACTCTTCATCAGACATGGATTTGTCAATAAGCTCCAGAACCTTGCTCAAGGGCTCTGTGTCGTCAGAGTCAGTCATCGTCGCAACACTCTTCGCCAGGCTCAACTCCTCAGTAGACACTGGCTCATCAACCACTGGCTCAATTTCCTTATCCTTCTCAGCCTCTTTCTCCTTCTCCATATCCGTATTCTTCTCTGTCTCAACCAGAGGTCCTTCTTCATTGATAACACCTTGGAACTGAGATTAGGATCATCAGTAGTTATAGCAGGAACATCTATCCTACTCTCTGTCTCCACAGATTCAGTTCCAGCAACCTCAGTCACCACTGGTTCCTCCAAATCTGGTTCCCCTGTCTCAATCGCAGTTGTATCCGCAATCACCTGATGAATAATACTATCAACATTTTCATCATCAGAACATTTTGGCAACTCCAATTTTCTCTTTGGTGCATGGCGTCGTTGAGCTTTAGGAGTAACAGCTGGTATAGTTGATATAGGTTCAACATCTTGAACCACGGGGACCATCGCCAAATCCGTGTCTGCGGGAGCTGCTCTCCCACAGTGGTTCTCTTCTTCTTTGCGACGGGCTCAGCAGTAGTGGGAGCAGTTCTCTTCTTAGTCACCGGTTTCTTCTTCACTACGGCTGTTGTAGCCATCACTGGCTCATCACCCTCATTACCATCATCAATACCCTTTTGTTTGGCAACGTACGTGCCAACCGTCTTTGCGGTAAGAATCTTCAGTGGTGGGAAGGTCTTGCCTCTCCCAAATTCAGATTTGGAGCATTCTTCAGCAAGACACAAATTTGAGCGGCAAAGCCCTTGGCTTGATTTGAGGTCTTGGTCACAATCTCCTTCAAAATATCAAACAGAATTTTGCTCCAATTGATTTTCAGGTCAATGTGAATGGCCGTCATCAGAAGAAATCTTTCATGGGTAACTGCGTCGAAGGACCCAGCCTTGACCGTAATGGATTTTGCCAAAATGTCATTCAGCAAACGAAATTCATACTTCAATTTCCTATTTTTGCAGGAAGTCTTAACTGGTTCTCCAGATTTAGAAAATATGCTCCTTGCATCATACACCAACTCCTTTGGTACTTCCATCATATCTGTCAACCCTACCGAAGGTAACTCAAACACACTGGCAAACTGTTCCTCATAAATTCCGACAAATTTGCCCTGAACGGCACAGAAGATTTCATTGTCCCTAACAAGTGCAGCACTAAAGAACTGTTCCAACTCTTGTTCGTAGAGAACAGAGGGACATCCCAGAAAACCTCGAAGGCCTGTAGATTCTAGGTGTAACGCCCCAAAATCCATAGGATTACATATATGAATCTTGTTTATTTTCATTGGGTCAAAATGACAATTTAATTGTTGGCAAAAGCTGATTTCATTGATTTCAGAAAATGAGAAGCAAAGCAGCTGGTTTCAGCAGATGACTCCAAGGGCGACACATGAGCGGGTTTTTAACTGGTTGGAAAATGATTTTAAGGAGGAAAAATGATTTCTTTGAAAAGGGTTTGGTGTATTACAAATTAAAATGATGTGAAGGGAATTTTACCAAATTTTAAATTTGATCGAGGTGTGTCGTGCTTGAAGAACGCAGCACCTTGCCACTAATCCCTTCCATATGGTTTCAGCAGATGACTCCAAGGGCGACACATGAGCGGGTTTTTAACTTGGTTGGAAAATGATTTTAAGGAGGAAAAATGATTTCTTTTGAAAAGGGTTTGGTGTATTACAAATTAAAATGATGTGAAGGGAATTTTACCAAATTTTATAATTTGATCGAGGTGTGTCGTGCTTGAAGAACGCAGCACCTTGCCACTAATCCCTTCCATATAAATACCTGTTTTGAAAGAAAAGTTTATTTTCACTTATATCAGAAAACTCTTTCGTGTTCTTCTAAACATAATTTACAGAGAAGCTTGTTGTGTTGTTCAAGGAGAAGATTTCCAGGAATCGACTGTGGTTGTAAGGCTTCATTTTAAGGCAAGTAAAAGTTGATCCTTTGCTACACCATTTAAATTATATATTGATTTTATTCATTTTATGGATCTGCATGCCTGTATGTTTGAGAGATGTTGAAATTCATGTTTAAAATGATTTACACATGTTCAAGGAAAGAAAGATTTGGGTTCAAAATGATGTTTTACTGTTTCCAAGTTTTCCCCGAAAGTTATTGATGTTTTAAAATACTGAGGAGTTCGAGTTTGATTCAAGTAAGTTCATGAATGTTCTTCCTTCTGGTGAATGGTAACATTTGAATTTGAAGTTATGTAATCGGATGTTGTTGGTCGAATCAGTATAAAGTTTGGTTTGATAGGCAACAGCTGATAGCGTAGCTGTACAACACCAAGTTTGTAATCAGTAGTTGCAATTGTTTAGTATTCAGCAGTTGTATGGCTTCGTGTTTCAGTAGTTATATTGTTCGTATTCAGCTGTTGGCAGATGTTGCACCAACAGTATTCAGCAATTGCGATTGATTAGTGTTTCAGCAGTTGTGTTAGTTGTGTCCAGCTGTTGCATTTATTCTTAATCAGCAGTCTCTTTGATTTGCCATCAGCAGTTGCATTAGTTTGGTTCAGTTGTTGGTTCATTCAACGTCTGAAATTTTGCATTTAAGTTGCGTTGACTGCTGAGTTGACCAACTACATTCGTTGTTCCCAGAATCAGCTATTGAGCTTAATTATTTTTTCATTGACTGCTGAGTTGACTAAATTGAGTTGCGTTGACATCTGTTACAAGCTAACGACACCGTTTCATTCATCACATCTGTTTCAATGTTAGCGAGTGTTCTTGCAGCTGTTTTACGCTAACGATATTGTTTCCCTTAGCAAAAGCTGATTCCTTTTAGCGACAACCATGAACAGTAAAGATCTATTTTGTTACCAAGTATTGTTCCATTTTATCACGTCTGATTTCATTTCAGCGATAAGTTCCCAATAGTCGAATTCGATACTCAGTAAAGTTTTAAAATGGAAGCAGGTTTTTAAATGAAGGAACCCGATGATGTTTAAAGAGAATTTAAAAGAAAAGATGAGAGCTAAAGGAACAAAAGTTTATTTTAAGATTTATGGCATAGATAACAGACGGTCACAAGGAGAAGGGTGAGTAGTCGTTCAGATGTCGACTGCCCTTTCATATGAGCTATATGCTAAAACAGATATCAGAAGTCATTTTGATCAAAGTGCAACACGGACCTAAGGAGAGCTTCTAAGCCATAAATCAAAAGAAAATGATAAGGATGAGATCTGGGCTATTATCCCCATCTCCAAGTTTATGAAAGAAAGAAATGTTTACGAATGAATGTTTAAGTATTGATGCTCCTTTAACTCAGTATTGTATGATCAGATGTCTGTCTACGGTAAATGAAATTGTTATTACTCAGATTTTATTTGCTGAGCCCCTAGGCTCATTAGCTTTTAAAATGGTGCAGGTACGACAACTGAGGAGCGAATGGAAGGTGAATCCTGAAACAGCTGCTGGGTGGTGTTGTGTTTATCGACGGCCAGCGTTTTCCGTGTCATAGCTAATGTGGTCTTTCAATTTAGACGTCTGTATTAAATCAGTTACAACAGTAGTAATTCAGGTAGAATGACAGCTGTTGTAAAACCGCAATTGCAATATATAATAGAATCTGTTTTTCGTAAATTTTTAGTAGTTGGCGCCGCTTATGTACTATTCTGTCAGCTTGTGTTTGTGTTTCATTAATTTGCTAAGTTATAAGGAATACAGCTTATAACAAATTGTCTTTCAGCCCATCATGTTATTCTAAAATTTTATTTCGCCCCAATTTCGTGACCCCCCGTGGGTTTGGGCGTCACAACATGGTATCAGAGCAACGTTCCTGAGATAAACATACGCACCGTCAGCTGAATCAGAGTTCATCGGCCGTTCCTATAAGTTGTCCAAATTGCTTTCAGCCCATCATGTTATTCTAAAAGTTTTATTTCGCCCCAATTTCGTGAACCCCCCCGTGGGTTTGGGCGTCACAACATGGTATCAGAGCAACGTTCCTGAGATAAACATACGCACCGTCAGCTGAATCAGAGTTCATCGGCCGTTCCTATAAGTTGTGAGTTTATTTTCAGAGCGTTGTCTTTAATATTTTTAGCATGCTCTGATCAATATATGTGGTGGATTACTGGCTATAGATTATAAGATGTCAGGAAGAGGAAGAGGTAGAAGAGGTATTCCAGTAGAAGAAACTAACACTGATAGTAATGCTAGTATTGCTCAACTCTTGCGACTGCTGGTAGAACAAACTGGCAGGGGTAACGGGCAATCATCTAGTAGACGAGGACCCAGTAATGACGATCCTCAAGAGAAGTTCAGAAGACAAAAGCCAAAGGAATTCAGTGGCACTACTAATCCATTAGTTGCTGAAAGCTGGATCAAATCGATGGAGGTTATCTTTGAATACCTCTAGATGTCTGATTTAGATAGGCCTACGTGCGCTATCTACATGTTGAGAGAGGATGCCATGATTTGGTGGGAAGGAGCCAAATTATCAGTGGATTTGACCAATATTACTTGGGCAGATTTTAAACAAGTGTTCATTGAACAATACTTCACAGCAGATAAGAGGTCTGAATTGAAAAGAGAATTTATAACCCTGAAACAGGGGAGCTTGACTGTGCAGGAATATGTGCGGAAGTTTGAAAGAGGGTGCTATTTTGTACCTTTGATAGGAAATGACCCAGAAGAGAAGCTGAGTCATATTGTGGAAGGATTGAAACATATGTTCAAAATGAATGTTAGGCTATCTGTGCCAAGGACTTACAGAGAAGCAGTGGATAGAGCCCTGCGTATTGAGAGGGACTGGAAAGATGTCAATGAAGAAAGGCAACAGAAGAGACAAGCCTTTCAGCAGAATGACCAGAGGCCGTTCAAGAAACAAAACAAGAACCAGCAGAGGCCTCAGGAACAGAAACCTATACCGATTCAACCCATCAGTTCTGTTCCTGCTGGTAACAATAGGCCAGCATGTCCTAAGTGTCAGAAGCATCATCCTGGACAATGCAGACTTGGACAAAATGTCTGCTATAAATGTGGGGTGCCAGGGCATATTAAGAAATATTGTCCAAAGTCGAAGAAACTGGTAACCAGCAGAGCCTTTGTAATGACAGCTGAACAAGCCAACCCAGACTCGACAGTAGTCACAGGTGAGATTATGATTGCTGAACTTCCTTCTCTGGCTTTAATGGATTCAAGAGCTACTCACTCATTCATAGCTATTGAGTTTGCTAAGATATTACCTATCAAGTCTGATCAGGTAGCTGTAGGCTTTTGTGTATCAGTGCCGTCAGGAGAAGAACTGATGTCTCACGATGTGTTTCGAAGTTTAGAACTTAGTGTTGGTGACAATGGCGGATCCGGATCCCGTCTCCCGGGGGCACAGCGGAAGTTTAAAAGTTGCCCCGAAAAACATTCAATACATCAAATATAATCTATAAATCATACATAGGATATTTTATAGAGTGTCACCTTGCTGGCGTCTAGGTGCCTGGCTCCAACCAGATTCACAGGGAATTTTGCTCTTCACGGTAGGCGGCGGTAGATCATCCTAAATCAGGTCCACGACCGGAAACACGACTCCTTCGTCAGCCTGCACTAGAAGGCCTGATAGAGCGCCTAGCAACATCGGATCATGGTAAAGCGCCTAGCAACATCGCCCCATGATCCCCTAGGTATCTCTAATAGTGCCTGCAAGAACCAGTTGGTCATGGTTAGCGTACAGTACGATCCTTTCAACACATATATCCCGATCAGATCAACGACCATTGGTAAATCGAGAGTCTCTAGAGATCCGATAACTATGCATACATCTTGGAGATCAAATAGTGACATCGCGAGTGTTACTAGGTAAACCCATTTACCTAAAACACATCCAGTACTCTGGCCAGAGATTCATCACACTATTGTCTCCTCAGATAGCATAGGATATCCACGCATATAAGCGAGCGGTGAATCCTCGACAACGAAGCATCGACTCGTACATGCATCGGGACCTCACCCAATCCCGCCACCTAATGACCCCAAGTGAGTCGGTAAACGGGTCAAAGTGAGGCGCCTATCATGTAGAGTCTCAATGAAGTTTCGAGTAGTGAGGACTAATCAGTACAACCAAGACCTCGGACTTATCAACTAGACAAATGGTAACCACTTGGAAAGTCCGAACGAGGGTAATTCGATAGATCACCAGGTCACTATCCATCTGCATGCTCAGAACATCACAATGTTCCCTACCAATGAAACATGGTACTTCACATCGCAGATGCTAGTCTCAAGCTCGGGCGGCCTTATCCTCATTTTGACGGCCCACGACTAGGAATGAGTTCAGAATACACAGTGACTATTAGATGTGTTTCATGATAGCCATCATATCCACTATCACATCTAACATACACTATGGTGCATTCTAGGTCTTTATCCAACACAATTGTTAACTTTATAACACAATCAAAAATAAAGAATGCCATAAACGAAATGCGTATTTCATAAATAAAGATCGTTATACACAAGAGTCAATAAAACCCACACGCCACAAGTTGGCTAGTTGGGCATCTACTCTAACAATCTCCCACTTGCCCTATAGCCAACTACTCATCAGACGCAGTCCCATTGTTTCGTGATGTTTTTCAAACAACGGTCCTGGCAAGGGCTTAGTAAGTGGATCAGCAATGTTGTCTGCAGAGGCGACTCTCTCAACTGCTATGTCACCTCTAGCCATAATATCCCGTATTATTTGGTATTTCCTCAGTATATGTTTGGATCTTTGGTGAGACCTAGGATCCTTTGCTTGCACAATGGCACCTGAGTTGTCGCAGTACACCGGAACTTTACCAACTCCATCAAGGATTACGCCCAACTCTTGGACGAAATTCCTTATCCAAACCGCCTCCTTAGCAGCAGCTGATGCTGCGATGTACTCAGCCTCAGTGGTTGAATCCGCGATGGTGTCTTGCTTGGAACTCTTCCAAGAGACAGCACCACCATTGAGCATGAATACAAATCCAGAGGTTGACTTCGAATCATCCATGTCACACAGGAAGCTAGAATCAGTGTAGCCTTCCAGTTTCAGTTCACCACCCCCATAGACCATGAACATATTCTTAGTCCCACCCCCATAGACCATGAACATATTCTTAGTCCCACCCCCATAGACCATGAACATATTCTTAGTCCCACCCCCATAGACCATGAACATATTCTTAGTCCCACCCCCATAGACCATGAACATATTCTTAGTCCCACCCCCATAGACCATGAACATATTCTTAGTCCCACCCCCATAGACCATGAACATATTCTTAGTCCTTCGCAAGTACTTAAGAATATCCTTCACAGCCTTCCAATGCAATTGGCCGGGGTTGGCC
>KQ991573.1:105977-121351 GCA_001598015.1 Dorcoceras hygrometricum | reverse complement strand
ATGGTTATTGGATCTCTAGCGACTCTCGATTTACCAATGGTCGTTGATCTGATCGGGATATTTGTGTTGAAAGGACCATACTGTACGCTAACCATGACCGACTGGTTCTTGCAGGCACTATCAGTGATACCTAGGGGATCATGGGGCGATATTGCTAGACGCTTTACCATGATCCGATGGGTTAGTCCAAAAATATGGTTTCGAAGTCACAAATGTTGTGAGCCCACGGCTAGATATATCCCTGAATCATTGAGGGTCACACAAGTACTGGTTTCTCAATTCTCGCACGGAAATTAAGCTTAATTTTTTGAGTGTAGGAGGAGGAAGGATGGAAGTGCGACTTCCTAAAATTAAATAGGTAAAATGCAATTTCCCTAAGTTTGGACTAGTTTAACTATCCTTAAAGCTTACAGGGGCCAAACTGCTATTTTGGATTAGGTGGTCCGAAAAATTGTTTTCGCATCATAATGATCAGTTTTTTAAACTGTGTAGATCGGTCCGATGATCGTCGATCGGGATTATGATGGAGCCTGATAGGACCGAAAATAGGAAATTAATGCAAGCGATCGATGCTACTGTTAAATTAAAAATTTGCGCTGCTATTATGAGGTGCAATACCTCGGGTTCTTGAACATAAAACAGAGTACTGGAGACAGATCTGGTATTAAATAAAAACATGCGGAAAACACCAGAACTGAATCCTAATTTTAAAACAACTAACGAAAACAGATTCTGTTTAAACATGTTAAAGATGCGTGACTAACAGTGCATGAAATCTGTTTGCTAAGCGTTTGTGATAGTTGAAATGCGATGCAAAATTAAAGTGCTTATGGGGAATAAATAAAAGAATACAATACACTGATATTTGTTTCTGGAAGTTCGGAGGTCAATCTCCTATATCTCTCCTTATTCCTTCTTCAGGAAGGTTCCATTAGAAGATGAGTCACCGAGCCTCGCTCCAGGTGAACTCATATCCTCAACAAATACACATCAGCCGCAACTGTGTGTCACTCACTTGTTTTACGCCTATGTGAGAAAGGCTACAAACACAGAGTTTAACGTCTTCGTGCTTGGACGGGATCTGATTTTGGTTTGTGATTCACTCGCTAATCAATTTCGCACATCTCTCAAAATATGCGAGTGAATCTGTGTGTGTGAGATTTTACAGTGTATCGCTCAACTCTCAAATGATAAATCTCACACACTGGGAAATACTCCTAAAAAGAGCTGATTAGAACTCAGCAGTCGACGTCGTTGTAAGCTCCTCTCTAATGGTGGTCGATTGCTTCGTTCTTCTATTTTCTTCCCTCTGTTTTTGCACTGTGCTTTGATTAATTCGTCAAAATCCCTTTCTTCAACAGTGCTTCTTATATATTGCTGTTCAAATTTCTTCCCGTTTGACACACTTTTCTTCCCGTTCAAAATATGTTCTGTAAAGTACCGACAGGGAGTTGTCCTTGTGTCCTTTCTTTTGCAGGCTTTTGTCCTCTTTTGATTTTACTTTTTAGGTTCCAGCAGCTGTTTGACAACTAATATTATTTCCTGTTCGACACTCCAATTGATTTACTTCTGCTGCCTTAGCTACTGATAACATTCGCTGTCCAACATCTGATATTATTTGTCTTTGCAACAGCTGAACCAATTTCTATCAACGACTGATTATTTCTTCGCAACATCCCTGTTTCAACTTCTGTTGATCTTCTGAATATTCATTGTTATTCACGACTTCTGCTGATTGATTCATCTACTGATTTTATCGTGCACTGTTTCGCTTTTCATCGTCTGATTGTTTTTGCTTCTTTCTCTTGCCTCTGTTCAGTTTCTTCTTGCAACTCATCTACTGCTTAATGCTTTGCAATATCTCTGTTTGCAGCTACTGAATAGCGCAATGTCTGTTTCTTCTGATTTATCTTCTGATAGCGTCTGGTTTATTCTCTTCACAACGTCTGGTTCCTTTCTGCGTCTGGTTTAATTCTTGTGCAATGCAGCGTCTGGTTTACTCCTTCTGATAATCTTCTGCTGATTGATTTTTAGATAACATCTGATATTTTCTTTTCTACTAACTCTCGTCTGCCAGACTTCATCTTTATATGTGGTTCAACTTACTGATTGCATCTGTTCAAAGCAACATCTGGTTGATCTCTACATTGTCTGCTACGTCTGTATTTTCTGTACAATGCTTTGCGTCTGGTTTTATTGTATTGCAGCGTCTGGTTTTTCTGTTCAACTTCTTTGCGTCTGGTATTTCCTTCTTCTTTGCGTCTGGATTTCTTCTTCTTTGCGTCTGGATTTTCTTCTTCTTTGCGTCTGAATTCCATCGGCTTCTTTTCACAACATCCCTCTTCGCAACATTCCTGTTTGCAACTACTGAAATTATTGTCCAGACATCTACTGTTACATATCAGATTTTTCCTGTTCAACGCCTTCTTCCAGACTTCATTTGTTTTACTTCAAATCGAACATCATCAGTCTTCTATTTTTCTTCACAGATTTTTCCAGCCATCATCAGTGTTCCACTTCTTTTCACAACGTCTGATATTCCTCAACTTCTGATAGCTTCGCAACATTCCAGATTTCTTCTTAGCGCTGGCAACAGGAACTTTAATTCTTCTTTTGGCTCTCCAGCTGCTGTCAGCTATCCACCTGTATACTGCACACTAATTAAAGACATTAGAAACACGATAATAGGTTTTGTGTAATTCAAAACATAGATCCAACAATCTCTCCCTTTTTGATTTACACAAAACCTTAAATAACAAATGCATGATCTAGCAATTCTCTCCCATTTTGTGGGAATCAAAAAGAGGTCGAAAGCTGGTCTTCCCGAAATTTAAATCAAAGCTCTCCCTACACTGTCACAACAAAAACAACGTGACAGCAGGAATTTTACTGATCTTGAAAATCAAAACAGATTTTGGGAACAACCATATGCAACAATATGCTATGATTTGAAAAAGCTGATAGTGTGCTTCTGCTTTAGCTTATATATGCAGATGAAGGATTAATAAAACTCTCCCTATCTTTTATGATATAAGCTCAAATCATTTTAAAAACGAAGCACCAGCTGAAATTTCGCAAAAACTATCAGAGCACATAAACAAATTTTGTTTCAAAAGCGTTTTAAAATAAGTTCTCGTTCAAGAACAACCTGCTCTGATACCACTTGATAGGACCGAAAATAGGAAATTATTGCAAGCGAGAGCTGCTACTGTTAAATTAAAAATTTTGCGCTGCTATTATGAGGTGCAATACCTCGGGTTTTTGAACATAAAACAGAGCACCGGAGACAGATCTGGTATGTAATAAAAACATGAGGAAAACACCAGAACTGAATCCTAATTTTAAAACAACTAACGCAAACAGATTCTGTTTAAACATGTTAAAGATGTGTGACTAACAGTCCATGAAATCTGTTTGCTAAGCGTGTGTGATAGTTGAAATGCGATGCTAAATTAAAGTGCTTATGCGGAATAAATAAAAGAATACAATACACTGATATTTGTTTCTGGAAGTTCGGAGGTCAATCTCCTACATCTCCCCTTCTTCCTTCTTCAGGAAGGTTCCATTAGAAGATGAGTCACCGAGCCTCGCTCCAGGTGAACTCATATCCTCAACAAATACACACCAGCCGCAACTGTGTGTCACTCACTTGTTTTACGCCTATGTGAGAAAGGCTACAAACACGGAGTTTAACGTCTTCGTGCTTGGACGGGATCTGATTTTGGTTTGTGATTCACTCGCTAATCAATTTCGCACATATCTCAAAATATGCGAGTGAATCTGTGTGTGTGAGATTTTACAGTGTATCGCTCAACTCTCAAATGATAAATCTCACACACTGGGAAATGCTCCTAAAAAGAGCTTATTAGAACTCAGCAGTCGACGTCGTTGTAAGCTCCTCTCTAATGGTGGTCGATTGCTTCGTTCTTCTATTTTCTTCCCTCTGTTTTTGCATTGTGCGTTGATTAATTCGTCAAAATCCCTTTCTTAAACAGTGCTTCTTATATATTGATGTTCAAATTTCTTCCCGTTTGACACACTTTTCTTCCCGTTCAAAATATGTTCTGTAAAGTACCGACAGGGAGTTGTCCTTGTGTCCTTTCTTTTGCAGGCTTTTGTCCTCTTTTGATTTTGCTTTTTAGGTTCCAGCAGCTGTTTGAAAACTAATATTATTTCCTGTTCGACACTCCAATTGATTTACTTCTGCTGCCTTAGCTACTGATAACATTCGCTGTCCAACATCTGATATTATTTGTCTTTGCAACAGCTGAACCAATTTCTATCAACGACTGATTATTTCTTCGCAACATCCCTGTTTCAACTTCTGTTGATCTTCTGAATATTCATTGTTCTTCACGACTTCTGCTGATTGATTCATCTACTGATTTTATTGTGCACTGTTTCGCTTTTCATCGTCTGATTGTTTTTGCTTCTTTCTCTTGCCTCTGTTCAGTTTCTTCTTGCAACTCATCTACTGCTTAATGCTTTGCAATATCTCTGTTTGCAACTACTGAATATCGCAACGTCTGTTTCTTCTGATTTATCTTCTGATAGAGTCTGGTTTATTCTCTTCACAACGTCTGGTTCCTTTCTGCATCTGGTTTAATTCTGTGCAATGCAGCGTCTGGTTTACTCCTTCGGATAATCTTCTGCTGATTGATTTTTAGATAACATCTGATATTTTCTTTTCTACTAACTCTCGTCTGCCAGACTTCATCTTTATATGTGGTTCAACTTACTGATTGTATCTGTTCAAAGCAACATCTGGTTGATCTCTACATTGTCTGCTACGTCTGGATTTTCTGTACAATGCTTTGCGTCTGGTTTTATTGTATTGCAGCGTCTGGTTTTTCTGTTCAACTTCTTTGCGTCTGGTATTTCCTTCTTCTTTGCGTCTGGATTTTCTTCTTCTTTGCGTCTGGATTTTCTTCTTCTTTGCGTCTTAATTCCAGCGGCTTCTTTTCACAACCTCTTCGCAACATTCCTGTTTGCAACTACTGAAATTATTGTCCAGACATCTACTGTTACATATCAGATTTTTCCTGTTCAACGCCTTCTTCCAGACTTAATTTGTTTTACTTCAAATCGAACATCATCAGTATTCTATTTTTCTTCACAGATTTTTCCAGCCATCATCAGTGTTCCACTTCTTTTCACAGCGTCTGATATTCCTCAACTTCTGATAGCTTCGCAACATTCCAGATTTCTTCTTAGCGCTTGCAACAGGAACTTTAATTCTTATTTTGGCTCTCCAGCTGCTGTCAGCTATCCACCTGTATACTGCACCGTAAATAGAGACATTAGAAACACGATAATAGGTTTTGTGTAATTCAAAACATAGATCCAACAGAGCCACAGTGAGGGACTTGAAACGAATATGCACTCTGGGCCTTGGCCCGACCCAAGCCCATTAAGCTGGTTCAAGCCCATGAAAAAATCTATAAATAGGGGCCCTTGGGTATTCATTTGATTTGTATCAAAAAGCTCCTCAGCTATATTCTCCCTTCCTCTCCTCTCCTCCCCACGCCACCGCCGCCTCCGCCTCGCCGTCGACGCCCCCGCCGCTGCCGTCGGACTTGTTCCGACCGTTCCGGCGAGGAGATTCCGTCCGTGAAATCTTCGTCGTGTTTTCTAGTGCAGACCGACTAAGGAATTGGGATTCCGATCGTGGACCGGATTAGGAAGCCGACACAACCAACCGTTGAAGTGTCGATTTCCTCGTGAAATTGGTCGGAGCCAGGCGCCTAGACGCCAGCAAGGTACCGTTCTAAACATCCTATGTATGTTTATGAACTATTTTACAGGTGTATTGACCGTTCCAGGGCTCCAAAATTTAAATCTTCCGCTGCGCCCCGGGAGCGGGATCCGGATCCGTCGCTGCGCCAACAATTTCAAGAGATAGTTCATCAGCTTATAGCTCTGCTATTCGTTATTCGTCTCCATAGCCTGAGCTGATTCGAGTTTCTTCTTCAATTGAACTCCGATGTACTACCAATTGATTTCGAACATCAAATGAGTTTTAAAATTGCAAACCATATATGAAAGCAATCTTATTTAGATAATATAAAAGCAAAGCAAGATTTAAAGAAAATAAGTTTAAACCAAGTTTTAAAGAAAAATAGTTTAGAAAAATTTTTACAGAAAAGTTTAAAAGAAGTATATTTCAAAAGTTTTGTGATTTGTGATGAATAACAGAGAGTCAGCTAGCGGGTTTGTGGTAATCGGTCGATGGACCGGATTGTCCTACGAACAGAGGGTGTCTAGTGATCGATCGACGGACCCGAGTGCCCTACCAATAGAGGGTGTTGGTAATCGGTCGAGGGACCGGAGTGCCCTACCAACTGAGGGTGTGCGGTAATCGGTCAATGGATCACAATGTCCTACCAACAGAGTAAAAGATTAGGGCGTGTGGACAACGGCAAAATAGTCTTTGGGTCCCGCTCCACCTGGAATCGGTTTAAACTTGATCAAGCTACTATGAACTAAGGAGAGCTTTCGTTCACACTTAACTACAGAAAAAGATGAATACTATGGGTTGTTATACAACCGAGTAGAGAAATTTTATGTTTAAAATTATTTTCTTTACAGCTTACGAGTTTTACCACTTTACGGTTTTACACTTTTTAGTTTATCAGCTTACGAGCTTTCAATTTATAGCTTATCAGTTTAAAGTTATTTTTATGCATGTACTTCATGCCTTCGTTATTTTTCAGATTTGCTTGTTGAGCCTCTAGGCTCACTAGTTTTCCTAAGTACATGTGATCAGGTTTAGAGCTTGCTAGTTGGTGCGAGCTGGATCAGATCGGAGATGTTTATCGTGGAACCTGCGTCTTCCACGCGCACAGATTACATATTTTGTTCAGCTTAGATTTGAAATCGAAATTGTATCAGTTATTTCATGTACAGTTATCTGTAAACTGAATGAAGTTATTTTGCAAGGTTTTATCCAGTTTCTGCATATCCTATAAGTCTTGAGATGTTTCCCAGTTCGAAATCTGAAATTTCTATAATTTTGCAATTTAGCCCAAAAATATTTGGTTAATTGTATTTTGACCAAGTATGACTTTTGAGTATCATTCAATTCGAACCTTCAATTTATTATAATTTCAATTCGAAAAAATGTGATCGTTACAAGTGTAGTTCAGTGTACAGATCATGTCGGAGCTTCGGATCAGATCAGTTCATATAAGAAGATCAAAGTTTATTGAAAAGAACATATCAAAACGGAGTTCAGATTAGATCAGTACAGGCTACCAGTTCGAAACGACAAATCATTACTCAAACTGAATTATAAGAGGTTCAAACTGATTTGTCCAGTACGACAAAACGTCAGTTCAATGCAGACAAAGATAATAAATATCCTCACCTACTCCTGTACGAAGAAAGGACGACAACTACACAATGTCAGAACTTTACATAAGTCTTTTGAGTTGCTATAAAACTTATGTCCAACGTTCATATCATAACAGAGACTATATATACAAGCTGAACTGAAGACGAGAATGGATACTCACAAGAACTCTGAGGAGAGACTCTCAAAAATAATGGTGGTGCATAGAGTGCCGGTTTGGAGAGAATAGAAAAATCAGTTATGCATCAGCAAATGTCGTCGTAATATCTTGAAAATCATCATAAGATGACAATATGTGATGTTACATTTGAGATCTTAAAGTGTAATAGATTAATCCTCACACACACACACGCACATATTCACTCACATATATTAGAGATACGCAAAACAGATTAGATGAGTGAATCACAAATACAATCAATTCTGTCTTGGCACAAAGACGTAAAATATAGTGTCTGTAGTCTTTGCACATAGACATTAAACAAGTGTAGAGAGAGTCTAGAAGTCTCAATTTGGGCAGTGTGTTAAGTCCCATCTGAGGTCGGTTTGTACAAGGTGTTGCATAAGTCGAAGTCTTTTCGTAAAGCCATCCAGTTTGGAAGAAAGGAAGACGTAAAATGTGTTTGTGTTCGAATTTCCAGAAACAAATCACGTCTCCTATATGTTTTACAGCATAAAGTTTTCTGCTTTATGGCGTTCATGTTTTAAAGAGATTTTAATTTTCAGCTTACAGAGAGTATGTCAAGTATTTCCCGCTTGTATTTCAGACCAGACACGATATACTCTTGGTGCTCAAAATCTTTCAAAAATAGGAGCTATCAATAGCTCTAATCTTATTCAGATCATGGGTTCGGCAGTGCGTTCTATCCCGTTGCTTTTAAAATGTTGTTGATTTTAAACACGCACTATCTCTGTTCTGTGTTCTCTCCCCCCTGCGCACAAGCGATCCGATCTTTTTTCGATCCTAACAATTGGTATCATAGCTTTCGTAATCTGATATCGATCCTAAAATTCTCTAACAAATTTTATTTTCATATGTTAAAGCATTATATATTTAAAATTTGGTTTTCATATGTTAACTTTGAATTTTTGGTGGTTATGATTGAACTGCTAACATAATATCGAACATGTCACTGATGTTTTATGTCATATCAGCATAATTCGGAGTGACGCCTTTAATGGACAACAATAACTAAAAATTTAATGTTAATATGCATTAAACAAAATCAAAATTTAAAAATTTAGTGGCTCAAAACCGGTAATATAATTGAAGTAGCTAGTAGACAAATAAGCTATATTTCCTTCAAAATAGAAAAAATATTGCTATTGAATTGTTTTGTAACATACAACCGAGTCATATAATAAATGATTCAATATATTCCACCAAACCATTTAAGTTGTTGTAAGATGACCCCCCCTCAGAACTGGCCAGTTTTGCAAGTCTTGCCAAGTTATTGGCCTTTTCTAGGAACTCATCCTTCCTTACTTCCATCAACTCTCTTACAGCATTCTCAATCACAACTCTATCACAAATATCCTTTATGTCCAATCCAATCTTCCAAACTTCGCTGGTAAACCTACTGTTAATCATTTGATCCGCAAAATACGGCCAGCATATCATAGGCACGCCTGCGACGATACTCTCTAGAGTCGAGTTCCATCCACTATGAGTAAAAAATCCACCAACTGCAGGGTGGTTCAGCACCTCTTCCTGTGGCGCCCATTCGACCATGTAACCATTTTCTTTAGTTGCCCTCTCCAATTCGACTGGGATACGATCCCCGTCTTCGCCCATTACGGAATCCGGCCTCATCACCCATAAGAACCTCTGCTGGCTATTTACTAATCCGTGCCAAAACTCGAGTAGTTGCTCTCTACTCACTGTTGTTATGCTCCCAAAGCTGATATAAATTACTGACTTTGGGTTTTGTGTATTCAACCAATCTATGCAACTGCGATCTTCGGGCCATAGGCTGGCTGAAGTAGTCGAGGAATCGGCCTTGTCCTCACGGAGCCTTGACTGCACATGCGCGTTGCCTGGCCCGATGGTGTAGAGTCTCGGCACATGCTTCAGTATATTTGATAGTATTGGTTGCTCTAGATCTTCGAATGTGTTCAAAATTAATGCTTTTGCGCGCACACTTTGGCTTGTCAAGTTGAATATGTTCCAAAGATTGCGGTCATTCGGATCGTCCACTCGGCAAAAGCCCGGTAGGTCTCGGCATCTTAGGAGACCCTCCATTCCGGGAATGCATTCCACCAATTCGTCCATTCCATTTTCTACAAACAAAAAATAATTCAAATCTTATTGTGTGACATTATCAATATGTTCTATGAATATTCAGTTGTATCCACTTAATTGAAATATACTGATTTCAGTACATCTTTTTTTTTTTTACTATTTTCATGATATAAATTGATATATTGACTAAAACATCTTCACATTATTTGCTTTTGCAACAAGATAAATCGCCTCCCAGCGTAACAAAAACCTACCTTTTTCTTTCTACGAAACTGTAAATTTGGTCTTTTATGTTTACATCTCTGTGATTTTTTAGTATGTTGTCAAAATTCAGTTATAATGATCTATATTTGTTTTTTTTTTTTTAGCTTTTAGTCGATTCTTTATGTTCATCATTTTGATACTAGTGTGGTACTGACATGACCCTGATGTATGAAGGGACATGGAAGTGCGGGAAACATGCACTTTAAGTCTACTATTGCCACACTATTTTAGTTTGTTATATAGTTCCGTTATAGTTCTAGTCCTCTCTACATTTAATTTTTTGGCAATTTCGATTCGATTTTGGCAGAAAACCCCTATTTGTTGGAGTTTCATAGTTAGACCTGGTCTAAAAATTAGGGAAATTTTAAAAATATGTTCAAAGGAGTTGATAATATCTTATTATCAAAGTCAGACATTTCTCAAACTCAATAGTAAATGGTTCGCTATTTTTTTTATGTCACGTTGACAAATTTCAATGTCAAATTTTCAAATCCATGAAGTAGAGCTTTTTTCCTATCAAAATCAGACCAAAATTGTCAAAAACTAAACAGCACTAACACAACTACTTTTATATATAAATAAGTAAAATTGCTACCCACATGCAATTTTCCCATAAGCACTTTTCCATACAAGAAAGATGATTACAATTACAACTAATAACTAGAATTGCAAAATAACAAAAATGGCAAATAGTCGCATACAACAAACGGTAAAAAAAGGTTATTCTAACTAGAAAGTTTGGCACATAAATCCATTGTTTCAATAGAAATGAAATGTTTGATACTAAATTAATACTAAAAAATGGGCAAATTATGCACATATCATATCCCCAAGGATCAGTGATGAATTACAGAGAAAACTTCATCAAATTAAAGAGAGCAAGACGGCACCTATATAGGGTATATGATTGGCTTCAACGAGTCGATCTGTGCAGAAGTAAGCCCAGAAAGCACAAGCGCTAATGGTTCGGAAGTAGATCAACGGGATCCCTCTCTCCTCCGCGAAATCGGCGGCGAAACTCAGAATCCCGTCTGCTATTATGCACGTCACAGGTCTTCTTCCAGCAGAGGAAAACAACTCTTGTTCGACCATCATCTTCTTGAAACATGGCCCCGTGAACTTCAACACAGACCAGACAATCTCCATGGCTCTCTCGCCGGCTCGCGGGTGGTCTTCCGGGAGACCGTCAGGTATCGTCTGAAATCGAAATCCCGGATATTTTTTCAGTGCCGAATGAGTGCCGGTGTGCTTTAGGAGACGGCTGTGGTTGAATTCCGACACGACGAATGTGACATGGAAATCGGACAAACAGAGGAGTTGGGCTAGATTGAGCATGGAATTCATGTGTCCTTGTGCTGGTAGAGGGAAAATGAGAACATGGGGTGGGAGTTTAGATTCTTCGGACCTCATTTTCGCAGCTTCAAGCTTCGACAATGGCGATGTTTTATGGTTTCGGAAGATGAAATAATGTAACGGGAGGACCAGCAAACGACTCAGTGATCGATGAATATTTTGTTGAAATCAGTTCAGACAATATATAGAAATTTGTTGTAGCCTCTCACGTACTTTATCTTGTCTTGAAATTCTTATAATTACAATGTCTGCCAGCGTACCGTCGCGTGCTTCGATCAGGTTTGTACAATTGTTTATTTCAAAAAAAAATTCTTTTATTTTAATATATTTTTCTTATATGTTATAAGATAAGTGTAATCTTATAGTCAGACTTTAGCACAATTAGTCTTTGTGTGAAATGTATAGGAGTACGTGTTCTAATCGATTTTGTTGAGTTAGTAAAGTGAATATGAAACTTTCAAAGGATGGAAATCCATGGGGCGCTGAGAATTGAGAAAGGGAATCTATTATCTAAGCTTGTTAATTTGACTATATTGCTTATATTATAAGAAAAAGGTTTAATTTTTATCTTTTCTTTATCTAAGTTTGTTAGAAATATATATATATATATATATACTAATTGAACATAAAAATGTCGTAAAACAATATTATAACTGTGGTCATTCGAGGGATTGACAGTTATTTTTCTGTCTAACTTTAGGTTATATGGTTCCTCACTTTTACATATAACTCATTCCAGATATCATTATATTTGTGAGACCTCGGGAGGATCTGGCCAAAATTTAAGAGCACTAAACTTACTTAATAGTCTTTTCATAGTATACACATCAGATATCATATGGGCTATGTTCGCTCGTGATAATGAATATATGAAGTAAGTGTCATTGTATAGTATGTTCGTGAAATCAAATTTAAGATATTTCCTTTTCTATGGTGCGGTTGTATCTGAAAGTTTCAAATTATAATTTATCAATTATTTTTAAAATGATAATAATTCGAGGGTGTATACAGTAAAATTGAACAATTATAGATCGAAAGTCAGGAACATCGAGATAAAGCAAAATATTTTTTGAGAAACAAAGAAAACGTAATATGTTGCATAAAAAATTTCTGGTTGCAAAGTCTGATTTTGCAATTGAACAAAGTTGTTTGTTTTATTTAAAAGAAAAGCAAGAAGTTTCTTTTTACATAAATCTGGCGACCCAGAATTTTTCAAGAAGGCTCGGCGCGGTTGGCGAGACCAAAAATTTGGTTACACAGCGTCTATCATGTATCGATATTAATGGGGTGTATTTAATCAATGATATTTAATTAGAATTCGATGAATTTTAAAAATAATAAGTATTTATTTTAGACTATGAACTTTATAAAAATTTAGTGATATAAAAATAGATTTTCAAAATTTTAAAAAGTCAAGTGATATTCAGTCTCAACTTCTTAATTCCATAGAAATCTATAGGTAACCAAATAATATATACTCTATGTCATTCTTATGGAATCTTTTATGTACAAACTATAAATTCATAGTACAACTACAAAAAGTAAAAAATTGCCTTCTTTCACCATTGAGATTCGTTGAGATTTTTATGTATACTCAAATTCCTCTACATTTATCTATCTCCAATATTCAATTATTTCCAAATATCATAAAATTTCAAACTTTTGTTATTTATATAACTAAAAACTTTCAAATCCTAAATAATAATTATTTAATAAATTTTATAGATATATATATATAGTTCTTATTGTTGGATTTCGTAAGTTTCGGTGAATACAAAATAAACTATATATAATACTAAACAGATCGGATACTAAGCGAACAGATCAGGCTGAAGCTAACATCATGGTTCGTTCAGATCAGATCGGGCCTAAGCTGAGTAAGGCAACTCAACTATAATAATCAGATCAGAACAACTTACAACAGTTCAAGAGCAAATCAGCTCAGAGCGGAACAGTTTAGCGAAAAACAAGAGAAGAGCATATTAGTTCAAGAACAGATCAGCTTAGAACAGTTAAGATTAGAACAGTTGAGTTTAGAACAGTTCTGAACTTTTGGAGCAGATCAGTTTAGAACAGAACAACTCAGATCAGTTCAGTTCAGAGGAGTCCAGCTTAGAGAAGTTCAGTTCAGATGATTTCAGCTCAGACGAACAGAGATCAGCTCAGGACTTTAGCGTGCAATTTGTTAAGTCGAATCATTCAGATTGTTTCAAGATTTGATAGATTGACTTAAGAGGATTCATTTATAGTCGTTATCTACTCTTTCGGCTATTTTCAGAAAATTCAAAGAACGCAAAGCTACCAGAGTTTTTATTTTGAGAAAAATGGAAAGCATTTAATGTACAGTACTAGGTACAGAACGAACATTAAATATGAATTTATTGAGACTCAGGCATCTGTTAGAGTAGATGCCCAACTAGCCAACTTGTGGCATGTGGGTGTTCATTGACTCTTGTACAAACGATCTTTATATATGATATTCGCATTCTTTTATATGGCATTCTTTACTTTCATTATGTGTGTAATGATTTACAATTGTGTTGAGTAAAGACCTAGAATACACTAAAGCGTATGTCAGATGTGATAGTGGGTATGACGGCTATCATGAAACACATCTAATAGTCGCTGTGTATTCTAAACATGTTCCTAGTCGATTGGGCCGTCAAAATGAGGATAAGGCCACCCGAGTTCGAGACTAGTATCTGCGATACGAAGTACCATGTTTCATTGGTAGGGAACATTGTGATGTTCTGAGCATGCAGATGATTGGGCCGTCAAAATGAGGATGAGGCCGCCCGAGTTCGAGACTAGTATCTGCGATGCGAAGTACCATGTTTCATTGGTAGGGAACATTGTGATGTTCTGAGCATGCAGATAGATAGTGACCTGGTGATCTATCGAACTACCCTCCTTCGGACTTTCCAAGTGGTTACCATTTGTCGAGTGGATAAGTACGAGGTCTTGGTTGTACTGATTAGTCCTCACGACTCGAAACGTCATTGAGACTCTACATGATAGGCGTCTCACTTTGACCCGTTTGCCGACTCACTTAGGGTCACCAGGCGTCGAGATTGGGTGAGACCCCGATGCATGTAGGAGTCGATGCATCGTTGTCGAGGATTCATCGCTCGCAGACATGCGTGGATGTCCTATGCTATCTGAGGGGATAATAGTGTGCAAATCTCTGGCCAGAGTACTACAAGTGTTTTAGGTAAATGTGTTTGCCTAGTTACACTCGCGATGTCACTATTCGATCTCCAAGATGTATGCATAGCTATCGAACCAATCCCAACAGCATCACCTCAGGATCCATCCGATGTGTCTACTCATAATATTTACTACCGTTGGATTAGAAGTGTATAAATAGAATATCACTTCTAGAAGCAGCAGATGTGATATACACGTGAGAAGCGAACAACGAATTTCTGAAATAGATTACGAGCTGAATAGTTGACATTCTGTGTTCAACGAACCAAAAATTCTTTTAATACCTTTGTATAAGTTTTCAGCTTGTTGCTGAATTCATAGACTTGAGCTTAGAATTGTATTCATTCAAGAGCCTTAGAAAAAAAATCAATTGTAAACACAGCCTACGAGCTGTTGTGAATCGTGAGAGTAGGAGTTCAGTTCGGGTGTGGCCTGACTGATCAGATTAGGATACACTGTATTCTTATCAAATCTTCTAGTGGAATCCTTCCTTAATTGGAAGAATAAGAGACGTAGAAGTGTTAGAGTAGATGTCCAACTAGCCAACTTGTGGTGTGTGGGTTTATAGACTCTTGTATATGACAATATTTATATATGATATTCGCATTTCATTTATGGCATTCTTTACTTTCATTGTGTTGTATGATGATTAACAATTACGTTGAGTAAAGACCTAGAATGCACTAAAGTGTATGCTAGATGTGATAGTGGGTATGACGGCTATCATGAAACACATCTAATAGTCACTATGTATTCTGAACATGTTCCTAGTCGATTGGGCCGTCAAAATGAGGATAAGGCTCCGAGCTTGAGACTGTATCTGCGATGCGAATGTCCATGTTTCATTGGTAGGGAACATTGTGATGTTCTGAGCATGCAGATAGATAGTGACCTGGTGATCTATCGAACTACCCTCCTTCGGACTTTCCAAGTGGTTACCATTTGTCGAGTGGATAA
>KQ991573.1:50255-77870 GCA_001598015.1 Dorcoceras hygrometricum | reverse complement strand
GAGGTGGGGTGGTGAATACTTAAGTGCTGAATTTCAAGACTATCTGAAAGAGAATGGGATTCTCGCACAGTGGACCCGCCACACCATGGGTAATGTAATGTTGTTGAACAATATCCACACCAAGGCAGTGGATAAGACTCCATATGAGATATGGATGGGCAAACAAGTACTCATTCTATGATGAGCTTCACTGAGCTTCCTACCTCGTTTTGGGGCTATGCGCTCGAAACGACGGTAATGTTGTTGAACAATGTCCACACCAAGGCAGTGGATAAGACTCCATATGAGATGTGGATGGGCAAACCACCCAAATACTCATACATGAGGATTTGGGGATGTCCTGCTTACGTGAAGCAGACAGTGGGAGATAAGCTGATACGAGATCCATCTTATGTTACTTCGTTGGGTATCCAAAGAATTCCATTGGATACTACTTCTACTATCCCAGCGAAACAAAAGTGTTTGTTTCTAGGAATGCCACCTTTATGGAAAGGGAATTTCTACTTGATAGAAAGGGCAAGATAGTAGAACTCGAAGAGATTCGAGATCCAATCGAAGTACCAGGTGAGTCTCCCGCACCTCCAGAGCCAGTACCAGAAATGGTCGCACCTAGGAGATCCGAAAGGATTCCTAGGGCTCCTGAGAGATATGGTTTTCTTCTTGAAGATGATCAAGGTGATCAAGTTGTTGGATCTGATCCAAGAACTTTCAAGGAGGCAATTTCCGATGCAGATTCTAATTTGTGGCTTGAAGCAATCAGTCTGAGTTTGACTCAATGCATGCTAACCAAGTTTGGACTCTTGTTAACCCTCCCGAAGGAATTGTTCCTATTGGGTGCAAATGGGTATACAAGAGGAAACTTGGGCCTGATGGTAAGGTAATGACCTACAAGGCACGACTGGTCGCGAAAGGTTACACTCAAAGGCAAGGTGTTGACTATGATGAAACCTTCTCGCCAGGCGCAATGTTCAAGTCAATTAAAATCTTGTTAGCCATAGCCGCATGGTACGACTATGAGATATGGCAAATGGATGTGAAAACTGCGTTCCTTAATGGAAACATTAAGGAAGAGATCTATATGACGCAGCCTAAGGGTTTCACATCTGTTGGAAGCGAGCATAAGGTATGCAAGCTTCAGAGATCGATCTACGGTCTCAAACAAGCATCGCGAAGTTGGAACCTGAGATTCGATGAAACAATTAAGGAATTTGGTTTCATCAAAAATCACGAGGAGCCATGTGTTTATAAGAAGGTAGTTAAAAGCGCTGTGACATTCCTTGTACTTTATGTTGATGATATTCTACTCATTGGGAATGATGTAGGAATGCTGCAATCAACTAAAGTCTGGTTGTCTAGTAGATTTTCGATGAAGGACATGGGTGAAGCATCCTATATTCTTGGAATACAGATCTATCGAGATAGATCTAAACGGATGCTCGGACTCATCCAAGCTACCTACATCGATACCATACTTAAGAGGTTCTCTATGGAAGAGTCCAAGAGAGGACACCTACCTATGTGCCACGGGGTCACTCTATCTAAGTCTATGTGTCCGAAGACTGATGAGGAGATAGAGAGTATGACATGTGTGCCATATGCCTCGGCAATAGGTAGTATTATGTATGGCATGATCTCGACTAGACCGGATGTCGCATATGCTCTGAGTGTCACGAGTCGCTACCAGGCCAACCCCGGCCAATTGCATTGGAAGGCTGTGAAGGATATTCTTAAGTACTTGCGAAGGACTAAGAATATGTTCATGGTCTATGGGGGTGGTGAACTGAAACTGGAAGGCTACACTGATTCTAGCTTCCAGTGTGACGTGGATGATTCGAAGTCTACCTCTGGATTTGTATTCATGCTCAATGGTGGTGCTGTCTCTTGGAAGAGTTCCAAGCAAGACACCATCGCGGATTCAACCACTGAGGCTGAGTACATCGCAGCATCAGCTGCTGCTAAGGAGGCGGTTTGGATAAGAAATTTCGTCCAAGAGTTGGACGTCATTCCTAATGGAGTTGGTCCAGTCCCGGTGTACTGCGACAACACGGGTGCCGTTGCGCAAGCAAAGGATCCTAGGTCTCACCAAAGATCCAAACATATACTGAGGAAATACCACATAATCCGAGATATTGTGGCTAGAGGTGACATAGCAGTTGAGAAAGTCGCCTCTGCGGACAACGTTGCTGATCCACTTACGAAGCCCTTGCCAGGATCCTTGTTTGAAAAACATCGCGAAACAATGGGACTGCGTCTGATGAGTAGTTGGCTTTAGGGCAAGTGGGAGATTGTTAGAATAGATGCCCAACTAGCCAACTTGTGGCGTGTGGGTTTATAGACTCTTGTATATGAAAATATTTATATATGATATTCGCATTTCATTTATGGCATTTTTTACTTTCATTGTGTTGTATGATGATTAACAATTACGTTGAGTAAAGACCTAGAATGCACTAAAGTGTATGCTAGATGTGATAGTGGGTATGACGGCTATCATGAAACACATCTAATAGTCACTGTGTATTCTGAACATGTTCCTAGTCGATTGGGCCGTCAAAATGAGGATAAGGCCGCCCGAGCTTGAGACTAGTATCTGCGATGCGAAGTACCATGTTTCATTGGTAGGGAACATTGTGATGTTCTGAGCATGCAGATATATAGTGACCTGGTGATCTATCGAACTACCCTCGCTCAGACTTTCCAAGTGGTTACCATTTGTCGAGTGGGTAAGTCCGAGGTCTTGGTTGTACTGATTAGTCCTCACGACTCGAAACGTCATTGAGACTCTACATGATAGGCGTCTCACTTTGACTCGTTTGCGACTCACTTGGGGTCATTAGGCGGCGGGATTGGGTGAGACCCCGATGCATGTAGGAGTCGATGCATCGTTGTCGAGGATTCACCGCTCGCAGACATGCGTGGATATTGCGAAGTACCATGTTTCATTGGTAGGGAACATTGTGATGTTCTGAGCATGCAGATATATAGTGACCTGGTGATCTATCGAACTACCCTCGCTCAGACTTTCCAAGTGGTTACCATTTGTCGAGTGGGTAAGTCCGAGGTCTTGGTTGTACTGATTAGTCCTCACGACTCGAAACGTCATTGAGACTCTACATGATAGGCGTCTCACTTTGACTCGTTTGCGACTCACTTGGGGTCATTAGGCGGCGGGATTGGGTGAGACCCCGATGCATGTAGGAGTCGATGCATCGTTGTCGAGGATTCACCGCTCGCAGACATGCGTGGATATCCTTTGCTATCTGAGGGGATAATAGTGTATAAATCTCTGGCCAGAGTACTAGGAGTGTTTTAGTTAAATGTGTTTACCTAGTTACACTCGCGATGTCACTATTCGATCTCCAAGATGTATGCATAGCTATCGGATCTATAGCGACTCTCGATTTACCAATGGTCGTTGATCGGATCGGGATATATGGATTGAAAGGACCGTACTGTACGCTAACCGCTCTTACCATGATCCGTTGGGCAAGTCCGGAATTGTGATTCCGGAGCCGCAATGGTTGTGGGCCCACGGCTAGCTGAATCCCTGAACCATTGAGGGTCACACAAGTACTGGATTCGAGATTCCCGCACGGATACTGAGCTCAATGTGTTGAGCACTTGAGGAGAATTTTGGGGAGTGCGACTTTCTAAAAGTCAACAGGGGTCAAATCGTGATTTCCCGCTGTTGAGGGGCAAAACGGTCATTTTGCACTGGGGTTCTGAAAAATGGTTTTTCAGATCATAGTATTCAGTTTTGGAAACTGAGTTGATCGGACCGATCCGATCGGCGATCGGAGTTACGATGAAGTCACGGTGATAGGGATGAACCGAATGTTCATTCGTTGGACCCGGGCCCATTGGGCCGGTCCAAGTCTATTGCTTGTCTACTTAATGTAGACTTAGGAGACTTAATCATAACAATTAGACACAACCCTAACCCTAGTCTCTCTAAAAGCCGCCGCCTCCCTTCCTCTCCTCACGCCGCCACCGTCGCTTGTCGCCGCCGCCGCCGCCGCCTCCCTCGCCGGAATTTGTTCCGGCCATCTTTTCGAGGAGAATCCGTTGGTGATAAAATCCATCAGTCTTCTAGTGCAGGCTGATCGGAGGGAGATCGTTTCCGGTCGTGGACCTGATTGACGTAATCTACCGCCGCCTACCGTGAAGTGCCGATTTTCTCGCGAAACTGGTCGGAGCCAGGCACGAGTTGCCAGAAAGGTAACCCCGAGAAACACCCTATGAATGGTCATAGCATGATTTGTTTTGAATTGTATTGATCGTCTCCCGGCCCAATTTTTGTTCTTCCGCTGCCTCGCTGGGAGGCGTGATCCGGATCCACCACGGTTCCCCAACAAGAAGCACTGCTTTGAACTCCATAAACAAATTCTCTCTCGAGATCTGATTTAAGCTTTAGCATTCGCATTTCCTTTTTCATTGTTCAATTGAGCTATTTTCGCATAAATCGTTTTATTGCTCAAGAGCTATTTTCGCATAAATTGTTTTATTATTTGGTAACACAACTGATCTTAAAATCTTTTAAAACATGAAATTATTTCAAAGAGTTTATTCAACCCCCTTATAAACTCGATTCAATGTTTTTCGATCCTAAAAGTGATATCAGAGCAGAGTTTACTCAATATTTGAACAAAATTATTTTAAATATCATTCATTTATAATGGAATCATACAACAAGATTCCAATGTTCTCAAAAGAAATTATGATGATCGGAAAATTCGTACGCAGGCACATTTTTCGGCCCAAGACGATGATATGTGGTTCGTCATCAGTGATGGACCAATGAATATTATGAAGGCCAACCCAGTTGTTGCCATATATGATGGTGCTCCAAGAATTTTTGAAAAAGCAAGATGTCTATGGACGACCGAGGATAAAAAGAAGGCCAACCTGGATAATGTGGCCAGGGACATTATATTCAAAATGATGGACAAGAATATTTAGCAGCAAAATGTGTCTGACCGCTAAAGAAATATGGGATAAGCTGACGCAGCTCTGTGAGCAAACTAAGGAAATAAGCTCACTGTGGCGACTCAGAAGTTCGATAATATTACGATGAAGCCTAGAGAGACCATGGCTAAGTTTGATGAAAGATTCAGCAGTATTGTGATTGAGTTAGCAGCGCTGGGAAAGACATATGTAAACAAGGAATTAGTCATGAAAGTCATGCGAGCGCTACCAAAGGAATGAGACGTCAAGACAATGGCGATGCAAGAATCAAAAGATCTCAACAAGATCGAACTCTATGATCTCTTCACTGACCTTAAAGCCTATGTGTTCGAATTACAAAACCGATCTGAAGAGGAAGCTTTCAAAGCCTTAGCTGCTACTGAGCACAAGCCTCACAAGGCAGCAGAGCAGCTGAGCAACGACGCTATGTCCCTCTTCGTCAAGAAGTTTGGAGATTCATGAATAAAACTTCCTCTCCATATTTTTCAAATAATAAATTTCATAAATCTGAACAGATATCTGCTGACACAAAATGTTTTTACTATGGCAGATCAGGACATTTTGCCGCTGACTGTATGAATCCGAAGAAAGATGACAAGAAATCATATGATAGGAGGCGTGATAGAGGCAGCAGAAAGATGTTCAGAAAGTAGAATGATTGCAAAGTGCTTGTTGCTGAAGAGAGTAGCAGCAATGGGCAGACACCAATTCCGAAACAAGTACCTCAAGCAGCTCATCCAGTGAGAGTGAGCAAGAATAGTGTACAGTCTCATGGCCGATGATAGTGAAGAGGTATTTGATTTTTCTAAAATTGAATTTACACGTGAGGACCTCATTTCTGCACCTAATGAAATGATCCATGAGTATAAGAAGCTCTCACATTCATTTGAGGAGGTTAAAGCTGAAATAAAAATCCAAAAAGATAGTGCAGGTAAGCCGAGCTGCTCACTGCTTGGAAAACTTGACAGTCTTGAGGCTGAGTTAAGTAAACTATGAACTAAGAATGACTTGTTGAAATCACAGTCCACTGAACTCGCGTCTAAAAATTTAAAATTAAATCAAGTGATGAGCTCTTGGACTAAGTCTTCTGTTTCCTTGAGCAAGTTGCATGAGGCCCAAAAGCTACTGGATGATAAAACTGGCTTAGGCTTCAGCTCGGAAGCTCAGGTGATACGCATACTCAATCAGATCTGGAATTTGAAAGTTCAAGAAAATGAATTTCATCAAAGCCAGCGTGATACATGACATAACAGAATCGGTCAAGAATGATGACCAGAACGCTTCTAAGCTGAACCAAACAGGCAAGCAGGGTATAGGACCAGCAAAGGCTTTGGTTCAAAGAAGGTGAGAAATCATAAAAGATCGATTCAGCAAAGACGCGATCTGCATGGTCAAAATGCAAAACCAATGTTCAATTGATAACGTAATATTTCAGCACACACCCTAGTAGACGCATACACGGGAAAAATTGTCAAGTTAATTCAATTATGGATCCCGAAAGGGTTAATCCAATTTGGACCCAAGTAAAATTGGGTACCAAAAGTTTGTTTTCTGATTGCAGGTGACCAAGGGAAAGCTCTTGAAGAAATCAATGAGGTATCTGGACAATGGATGTTCTACACATATGACTGGTAATCCCAAGCTACTGTCAGAAATCAAATACACCAAAGGACAAATAATCACCTTCGGTGATAACTCAACAAGTGAAACTATGAGCAAGGTTAAGATTGGCCATGGTAACATTATTATAAATGATGTGCTGCTAGTTGAAAGTCTTTGTTATAATCTGATCAGCATTAGTCAACTGTGTGATAATGATTATGTGGTTAATTTTCACAAACACACATGCACAGTTCAGAACCCAGCTGGTATGACTGTTCTAACAGGACACATATCGGGTGACACTTACAAAGGGAACTGGTCAGATCAGCTGGGTACTGAACCTACTTGCTTCATTGCTGATTCTTCTAAAGCATGGTTATGACATAAGCATGAATCATACAAATTTTATAACCATAGCCAGTCCGTGTAAGCAAGATTTGGTCATCGATCTACCCAACAAATGATTTTACAGATAAACTTTTTTCAGCTTGTCAGCTCGAAAAGCAAGTCCAGTCTACTTTTAAGAACAAGGGTTGTAACTCTTCTTCCCAAAGCTTAGAGTTGTTGCACATGGACCTTTTCGGTCTTATACAGTAAGCAGCTTAAGGGGAACGAAATACACTATACTGATTGTTAACGATTACTCCAGGTTCACCTGGGTAATATCTTTAAAATCAAAAGACCAGATCGTGGACCAGCTGATAAATGTTTTAAATCGACTTCAAAAAATCTTCTTCTGTTGATCGTATAAGGAGTGATCGTGCTACTGAGTTTTTAAATAAAAAATTATCCTCCTATCTTGCACATAACGGAATCAGGCATGATTTATCTACGGTAGATCACCTCAGCAGAACGGTTTAACTAAGCATCGTAATTGTACTTTAAAAGAAGCCGTAAGCTATGCTTGCTGATTCTGGATTTCTCAAAAATTTTGGGCAGAAGCTGTGAACACTGCATGCTATACGCAGAACAGATCTATGATAATAAGAAACGACAAATGATACCATATGAGATCTAGAATCGCAAGCAACCAAACATTGCATATTTTAAAGTTTTTGGTTGTCGTTGTTACATCCATAATAATGGTAAAATGCATTTAACTTCTTTTGATGCACGTTCTGACATTGGCATATTTCTTGGTCACTCAGCTATTATCAAAGCTTATCGCATTTTTAACAATAGAACGCTGACAGTTTAAGAGTCAGTACTTGTTAAATTGATGAGTTCAGTTTCTCTTCAAACTCTATTGCTTCAATTAATGACATCAGTAACAGATTAGAATCTACTAAACTCGTTAAATCAATTGATGATGAGATACAGGTTAGAAGACCAGCAGAAGTCGTCCAAAATGATCCAGTAGAGGAGATCCAAAACGATATAGTAGATGACACCCAAGTTGTTCCAGGAGATGAACTCCAAGTTGTTGTAGTTGGCGATGCTCCAGCTGATCCAGCAAAACAAACTCAAGCGGTTCCCACCGCTGAAGCTCCAGTTATCAACTTAGATGAGCACAACGAAGGAACTACTCTACCTGGGGAACCAGTAGATACCAACTCAAACACTACATCCCCATGCAGACCTGGTTTCCGTCGATAACCCTTCTGCAGCCCTTAGAACGCGAGGCCAGATGATAGACGGATCTTTCAAATCTGCATTCATATCTCATATAGAACCTAAGATGAGGTCTTAGCTGACCCATGCTGAATAGATGCTATGCAAGATGAACTTATACAATTTGATATAAATAAAGTATGTCAAGCCCGGTGAAACAAAATAGAGATTAAACACACAATTTAACCTCAAATTAGCGGAAGCTTAAAAGTGGATAAAATTTTTCATTTGTGGCATGACTGAAATATATAATTAAAAGTACTTGTATAATCAAAATACAGGTTTCACACAACAATAGTACCAAGTACAAACTAAGTATCCCAAACAACACAAAATCGAATATGAAATACAACAGCAGCTCGGAGCATCCCTGGCACAGAATCAATGACACTATATATATAAATATATAGCTGGGACACTCTACCAGACTCACGGGGCACCGCCAGCTGACGCACCTCCTTGGCCAGCTGAAGAACCTGGGAAACCTGATGACATACAAACAACCAAACAGCCCCGGAGGGACAGGAGTCAAACCCCAGTACTGAGAGCACCATAACAGCAAGTAGACAGCAATGACGTAATAATATGCAATGCATGATGACAGGAGGAACAAAGGAGTTCGCAAAAAATAACCCAACAGCTGGTGATCAAACAAACATGATCCACGGATCTCAACGAAACAATGACCAGCTGGGATCAACGATGCAGTGGCCACAGAGCATGTGAGAGTGTGGTAGCTATCCACTCATCCCAACATGCAGTACCAGAACAAGGACATAATAGCTCAACCCGCTGGTGCCCACAAGCTCATGAGAATGTGGTATCATCTCATAGAGGCAACAACCAGAACAGCAGGGAGAAGAGGAGCATAATAGCTAGCTGATCTTCCTCAAGTAACCCAATCGAGAGCCTCCTGGTACTAACAGATCAACAACAGCACAACGGCTAACAAAGGTATGAGCTCAACATGATATGCAGGTATGCAGGTAAAACAACTTGCAGTAAAGAACAGCGGAACATAAGCAAGCAACGGCAGAACACAAAAAACATGCTCACGGCCTAGCATACCAGCACGCATACAATTACATTCATGACAATCTCAAAGCTGTAAAATAAGCTCACATCCATACCTTACGCAGATCTTGATACAATACCCAGGCACAGCTTACAACTTAATTGTAGAACACGCTTCCTGCTCCGCTCAAGTCTCTGCCGAGAAATCAAGGAAAAAATCACAAGAGAGGACCTACTATAAACCGGAGCTCAACACTGCTGAAGAATAGCGAAACCATCTCACGCAGCTTCTCAGCTATAATCTCGGTCCGGCCTCCTAACGACTCCAAACGGGTACAGGAACGTAGGTCTTGAAGAGATGTTTCCAACCGAGGTACCCTCACTCAAATCTGACCAGCCAAACTCCGGGAATCGAAAGAAGAAGATATCGGGTGAACAGTAGCATGAGGGTTTGGATACAAAGTGTCGAGATACACGGGAGATGATAAGGATGTGTGTATTGTAAAATAACTGTCGGTCAACACTTATATACACGGTCCTCAGTTATAGCTATAGTACAAGTCAAACCAGCTCAGACCACTTCACTGTAGCAGCACAGGTACGCAGACGTCAAAACCAGATCGTGGAACTTAGACCAGCTCGGAGCATCCAGCACCCCTCTAAGCTGGATCCAGCTCGCACAACAGAGGAAAACCCAAAGCTGCTCACCTCTAAGCTGGTATCCCACAGAACCATCACGCGACAGAAACCAGACCGGCACAATCAGGCTATCCAGATCAAAGCTATCCTAACAAACCAGCTCACGCCTGATCTGATCTAAAACAAACCCGGAGGTTACTAACAACATATACTAGTTCTCCCAAGCGGATCACTAGCAGTTCACAAGACACAATCCAGCTCAGCACTCAAACTTACTATCCAGTTTGGGATCAATCCGCCCAACCAGCTCACACCAAAGCAGGCCTTAGTTAAACCTCGAAACCCACTAGTAGACCTCTAAACTGGAACCAAATCATGTTGGACTCAGAACATTTTACAAACAAAATCAGTTTGATACGAGAACTTGGACCAGCACGCATATAAACGGGTCTCTTCTTGTCAGCAGCTCACCAAGCTGAATATCTCCATTGGTTAACCATTACCCCGATCTGGTTAACTTGCTAATTACCATCTAATAATTCCAGTCCTCACATTCTCCCCAACTATGAAAGGATTTTGTCCTCAAAATCGAACCACAACTACAAACCAAAACTGAAATAATACCAGGAAACACCCAACCTGTAATATACAAACATCCAGCACTCTACACGAAGCCACTAACCAAGAGTACAAAAGTGCGCAAAACACAAACCAGCAAGAAAAATATGACCTGAGTCAATACTATGCTACTCAAACAGATGAGATCACTCCTGTCTCATCTTTTCTTCCACCTCCCAGGTAGCTTCTCTCTACCATGCTTGCTCCATTGAACCATAACCAACGGAATGGTCTTGTTTCTCAATTGTTTCTCCTTACTATCCGGAATCTGCACTAGATACATAGCTCAAAGTTTGATCCAGCTCAACTTCATCGGTCCGTACACATGGAAATATCTGGCTCATATTTCCTCAACATTGACACATGAAAAACATCATTCATCGCTGCTAACTTATCCGGCAGCTACAAACGATATGCCAAGAATCCAATACTTTCAATCTAAAACGGTCCAATGAACCTTGGAGCTAATTTACCTTGATCCTAAATCTCATCACGCTCTTTAAAGGAGAAACTTTCAAATATACTTGATCGCCGACTTGAAACTCTAAAGGCATGCGCCTTCTGTTAGCATAGCTAGCTTGACGATCTTGGGCAGCTTTCATCCTACTCCAAATCAGCTCAATCTGATCCTTCATATGCTGCACAAATTCAGGAGTAGACATATGTTTCTCCCCAACTTCTTCCCAACAAATCGGCGATCTGCACTTCCTACCATACAAAGATTCGAATGGTGCCATCCCGATAGTCACTTGGTAGCTATTATTAAACGAAAACTCCACCATGGACAAAGAATCTTGCTAGCCACCATTGAAATCCATCACAATAGCTCGTAGCATATCCTCTAAAGCCTGTATGGTTCTCTCGGATTGGCCGTTTGTCTGGGGATGATATGTTGTACTCATAGCCAATCTCGAACTCATTGCTTCTTACAAACTCTTCCATAACCTAGAAGTAAACCTTGGATCTCTATCAAACACTATCAAAATCGGCACTCATGCAACCTGACCACATGGTCAATGTACAGTCTCGCCATTTTCTCATAGAACATCTTACATCGTAGGGAATGAAGTGGGCTGACTTCGAAAGTCTATCAATCACCACCCATATCGCATCAAAAACTCTGTTCGAACGAGGTAAATGGGTCACAAAATTCATAGCGATGTGCTCCCAATTCCATTGGGGCACCTCTAGAATTTGCAGCAACCCTCCAGGTCTCATTATCTTGGATTTGACATGTTGACAATTCAAACATCTTTCCACAAATCCAAAGATATCATTCCTCGTGTCTTCCCATCAATAGTGAGACTTTAACGCATGGTACATCTTCTTCTCATCTGGATGTACACTGTAACGACTAAAATGGGCTTCATTCAAAATAGTCTCCTTCAGGACTATCAAATTCGAAACCACTAGTCTACTACTAAATCTCAAACATCCATCAGAGGCAACAGTAAAATCATTTGACTGACTATTCTGGGCTTTAATCTTTAGCTCATGGATGTACGGGTCAGTCCTTTGTGCTGCTTTAATGTCTGCTACAATCTGTGGTTCAACCTGAAAATACGAGACCATGAAGTACTCATCACATGGCTGAAAACTCCATCCAGAAGTCCCCAAATGCTCATGGACTTTCGATATACTGAAAGATGTTAGCATCGTTGGTTGAGCCTTGCTACTCAAGTCATTGGCCACCAAGTTCATTCGCCCAGGTTGGCACTGAATCTCACAATCAAAATCCTTGAGCAACTCCATCAACGACGCTGCCTCATGTTCAAATATGACTGAGTGAAGATGTACTTCAAACTCTTGTGGTTGGTACACATCACAAACTGCTCACCATACAGATAGTGACGCCAAATCTTCAAAGCAAAAATGATAGCTGTCAACTCCAAATCGTGAACGGGGTATCTGGTCTCGGGAGGCTTCAACTGTCGAGATGCATAAGCTATCACTCGTACGTTCTGCATTAGCACACATCCCAAACCACTCGGAGAAGCATCGGATCACATCACAAGACCACCAGAATCCGAAGGTAAAGCCAACACAGGAGCAGTAGTCAAATTCTCCTTAAGCAACAAAAAGATAGACTCGCACTCGTCTGTCCAGAAGAATCTCCTATCTTCTTGGTTAACCGCGTCATCGGTCTGGATATTAAAGAAAATCCCTCAATGAAACGCCTATAATAGCCAGCTAAACCAAAGAATTTGCGGATCTCCAAACCGTTCCAAGGTCGCTCCCAGTTAAGAACTGCTTCAATCTTACAAGGATCCACCGAAATACCTTGTGTCGAAATGACATGACCCAAAAAGATCACCTTATCCAACCAAAATTCACACTTGGTGAACTTTTGCATATAGCTGCGAGTCTCTCAGTGTCTGAAACACTAGTCTCAGATGCTCCTTATGCCCTCTATAGCTCCTCGAGTACACAAGGATGTCGTCGATAAAGACAATCACGAAGCGATCAATATACTCATTGAAGACGCGATTCATCAAATCCATGAAAATAGCAGGGGCATTCTTCAATCCAAACGTCATCACAATGAATTCATAATGCACGTATCTATTCTAGAACGCCGTTTTCGCTACATCAGCGTCTCTAATCCACAGTTGATGATACCCAGACCGCGATCAATCTTAGAGTATAATACTGAACCCTGAAACTGATCAAACAGATCGTCAATCCTCGACAGTGGATACTTATTCTTCATTGTCGCTTTGTTCACTGCCGAAAGTCGGCACACATTCTCATATATCCATCCTCCTTCTTCACAAATAGTATCGGATCTCCCCACGGTGACATACTCGACCTAATAAATCCTTTCTCCAACAGGTCTCTTAATTGGACCTTCAGCTCTTTCATCTAGGCTGGCGCCAAATGATAAGGGGCTATCAAAATAGGGACTGTCCCAGGTATCAACTCAATACTGAAGTCGATCTCCCTTCTCGGGGGAATCCAGGAATCTCTTCGGGAAACACATCAGGGAAATCTTGAGCGACGGGGATGTCACTAAGCTCCACGCGAGACTCTGAAGATAAGCTAAGGCAAAGATCATAAATCCTGAATTCTCCAAGGATAGCAATCCGAACATCTCCATAGTAAATATCAAAGGGATCTTTGATCGAGAATCATGACCATAGAAGTCCCACTTCTCTCCAAATTGGGTCCGAAAGCGCATCACAACATGGAAGCAATCTACCGAAGCTCTAAAGCTAGATAAAACATCCATTCCCAAAATTCAATCAAATTCCCACATGACTAATTTAATCAAGTTAGCCTGCAGCACGTTCTTGCCAACCTAATCACACATTCCAAAACAATATCCTAGGAAAACAAGCCTGCATCGGCAGGAGTTGCAATAGACACAACATCCCGCAACGAGGTCGTACACAACCCATGCTTATGAATGAATGCATCATAAGAATGATTGCGATGCTCCAGTGTCAAATATACTTGGGCAGAAAAATCAAAAATAGTACAGTTACCTGCAATCACTCCTCCGGGTGCATCTTCCACTTGTTCCCTGGTCATGACGTTCACTTGTTCTTGTTGGGTTCCAGAGGAATTAGGCTGGGAAAACCCATCAAAACGAGAAAGAATGGGCTGCTGAAATGATCCCCTAGGCTGGGATCCACCAAACCTCTGCTAATGTTGATGCTGCTGCTGCTGCTGCTGCTGTACAGGGAAAGACCTGCCTCGAGACGATCCACCTCCTTGTGGAGGAGAAGCAGTATGCTGGGAACCTGCCAACAGACACACTCTATCAAAGTGTCCAAACTGTCCACAGTTATTGCAAGCACCCTGAACCCCGATGCATTGCACCGACGAATGTTTTCCCCACACTGGCTAGAGAAGGCAACTCTAGGGCTACCGCTGCTAGAACTACCAGAACCCGACTAGCTAGAACCTGACCTCCTCTTAAATTGTTTACCATGAGGCCCAAACCTACGACTACCAGATTGATGGGATGGCTGGGAAGACTGCTGGGACGCCTGAGCAGGCTGAGAAGATTGTGCCCCCTGAGAACCGGGACGAACACCTTGTGCACCCTACGGTCGAACCCGAGACCGCTGGTTCAACAAACCCTGCTCGATATCTATCGCTTTGTCCACCATGTCTGCATAAGTAGTAGGTGAACTGGCCAACACCAAAGAATAAAGGTCTTCATTCAGCCCTTCCAGAAACCGATTTCTCTTAGCCATCTCATGTCCAGCAACGTGAGGAACGTAGGTCAAAAGAGAATAAAACTGCCTCGCATACTCTGCCACACGCATGTCCCCCTAGACCAGGTTGTCACTCACGCTCCTCCTTGTTCACATATGACTCCGGAACATATTCCTGTGAACGCCATAGAAACTGTTCCAAGATACTTCAGCTCCCATCTCTGCCATAGCTAGGGACGTACCTCTCCACCAACGCTGTGCATTGTCCTCAGCTGGAACGTAGCTAAACTCAGTTTATGCGTGTCGTCATAGCGAACTCTCTCAAACAGACCTTCAATGTTAATCAACCAATCTGAGGATTCATTCGCTGAAACCTCACCATAACCAGCTCCATCTCATCGACACGAGATGCCAACAAATCAAATTCTTTATCTACCTACCTAGAATGCCTGCAAATGGGTATACTAGGATGTTCTACATCGTCTCCTATGTTCTGAGCCCTAAATTCTACCGGAATCTGCCTCCTCGCCCTACCTCTACCTATAGGCGGCATCTACGGAAAACTAGCGCGGAAAGATCAAACATCAGATAAGACACGTAGTCAAGCACATGCAACAAAGAAAATACAGTGCCTAGACTCAAGTGAACTCGCAAAGAAATTGAGCTAGTCCCAATTTAAGCTCTGATACCAAAATGTCAAGTCCAGTGAAACAAAAAGAGATTAAACACACAATTTAACCTCAAATTAGCGGAAGCTTAAAAGTGGATAAAATTTTTCATTTGCGGCATGACTGAAATATATAATTAAAAGTACTTGTATAATCAAAATACATGTTTGATACAACAACAGTACCAAGTACAAGCTTCATACAGTATCCAATAACAACAAGTATCCCAAAACAACATAAACTCGAATCTGAAATACAACAGCAGCTCGGGCATTCCTCGACACAGACTCAATGACACTATATATATAAATATATAGCTGGGACACTCTATCAGACTCAGGGGGCACAGCCAGATGACGCACCTCCTTGGCAAGCTGAAGAATCTGGGAAACCTGAATAGCACACAAACAACGAAACAGCCCCGGAGGACAGGGGTCAAACCCCAGCACGGATATCAACATAAACAGCAAGTTGACAGCAATTACATAGTAATATGCAATGCATTATGATAGGAGGAACAAAGGAGCTCGAAAGAATAACCAACAGCTGGTGATAGAACAGACATGATCCACAGAGCTCAACGAAACAACGAACCAGCTGGGATCAACGATGCAATGGCCACAGAGCATGTGAGAGTGTGGTAGTTATCCACTCATCCCAACACGCAGTATCAGAACAAGGACAGAATAGCTCAACCCGCTGGTGCCCACAAGCTCATGATAATGTTGTATTATCTCATAGCGGCAACAACCAGAACAGCATGGAGAAGAGGAGCATAATAGCTAGCTTATCGTCCTCAAGTAACCCAATTGAGAGCCTCCTGGTACTAACAGATCAACAACAGCACAACGGCTGACAAAGGTATGAACTCATAATGATATGCAAGTATGCAGGTAAAACAGCTAGCAGTAAAGAACAACGGAACATAAGAAAGCAACGGCAGAACACAAAAAACATGCTCACGTCCTAGCATACCAAAACACGCATACAATTACATCTATGCCAATCTCAAAGCTGTAAAATAAGCTTACATCCGTACCTTACGCAGATCTTGAAAACAATAGGCAACTTACAACTTAATGGTAGAACACGCTTCGTGATCCGCTCAAGTCTCTGTCGAGAAATCAAGGCAAAAACCACAGAAGAGGACCTAATCTGAATCGGAGCTCAACACTGCTGAAGAATAGAGAAACAAGCTCACGCAGCTTCTCAGCTATAATCTCGGTCCGGCCTCCTAATGACTCCAAACGGGTACAAGAATGTAGGTCTCGAAGAGAGGTCTCCAACCGAGGTACCCTCACTCAAATCTAACCATCCAAACTCCGGGAATCGTAAGAAGAAGATATCGGGTAAAAAGTAGCACAAGGGTTTGGATACAAAGTGTCGAGATACACGGGAGAGGATAAGGATGTGTGTGTTGTAAAACAACTAAGTGGCGATCAACACTAATATACACGGTCCTCAGTTATAGCTACAGTACAAGTCAAACCGCTCAGACCACTTCACTGTAGTAGCATAGGTACGCAGACGTTAAAACCAGATCGCGGACCTTAGACCAGCTCGGAGCATCCAGCACCCCTCTAAGCTGGATCCAGCTCGCACAACATAGGGAAACCCAAAGTTGTTCACCTCTAAGCTGGTATCCCACAAAACTAGCTCACGACAGAAACCAGACCAACACAACCAGGCTGTCCAGATCAGAGCTATCATAACTGTAACGCCTAGAAAATCCTTATTACATAGAAAAGAGTGCATGACTAAGGGAAAAAATAATTTTAGATAATTACATGCCATTTATGTCATTTATTTATGTCTTTTATGTTGCATGGTATGCATGTCATGTTTTCAGTCTGTTTGAGTTTCGGACGCGTGGACGAGACTAGGGGCGACCGAGATGAAAATAATTTGATATTTTTAAGTCCTTGGATTTTAAGAATAAATTTAGTATTTGAAGCAGCAAATATCCAGAAAATTTGGGGTTTTTATGATTATTTTGGAGGGAAACCCGTTTTTCGCCTATACCGGCTATTTTAATGGATTTTGATGTGTCTTAAAATTTGAGGGGACTTTAATTACGAAAATTAGACATTCCTAAAGCCAATTTTAAAGTTTTTAATTAGAATTTCAATTAGTGGAGGGGCAAGCATGTAAATTTTCATTTTAATTTCTTAATTAAGCCTTAGTGGTCAATGGTGTAACACCAATTATGTATTCAATCACCTAAATTATCTTCTCAATTATTCTTGGCCTACATTACACCATTATTTTTGTCCTACTATACACAACTTTGTCCCACTATACATAACATTTTTTTGACAACTATACACCATTATTCAACCACCTATCATACACCATTATTCAACAATTATATACAAAAAACAAAAGGCAACCATGGCCCTCTCTCATCCTATATGCACATTCCTTTCTCCCATTTTCTTTGCAGCATTCTCCTCTCTTCTTTCCATCACTTTTTTAGCTCTATCCTCCCTCAAGCTTCGAATTTTTCAAATCCTTGGTGATTCAAAGGCGGTCTTGTCCCGATCTCGCGTCCTCTACGTCGGTAACTCGTAGATCTCATCTTTCTCCAACCCAGGCATGTAATATCGATTTATTTTCTCACCATTTACACCACAGTAAACTGTTTTTAATGTTCAATGCATGATTTGAATGTGATTTGTTTAGATCTATGCATGACTCATGTTTTTTATTATGGTTTTGATTTGATCTCATGTTGCTTCGGTCATGGGAGGTTCATGGGACTGGGTTTTGGTCCAAGGGTGGTCTGGTAGTTATTCCATCGAGTTAGTGTCACGTAGGTCCAAACGGGAAGTGATTTGGTCAAGGAATGAATTAGTTACAAATTTATGATCAGCATGTGTCCTGGCTTGTCGTCTGTGTGCAACAGTAGAGTAGTTGGGGTCGGGTAAGTCAATAGATGTGGTCTATGTGATCAAGGTTGATTTCAAAAGATATCTCATTAATTTAGGATCACGTCGGTTCAAACAGGAAGTGATTTGGTCGGGAAAATAATTATTTATGAATTTTATAGCTAACATATGTCCTGGTTGCAATCTGCACACGGGCAGTGGGTTTGTGGGCGTTGGGTTGGTCACTTACTGTATTTTTTTGAGTCTTGTTGGTTCCAGTAACTATTATATTGAGTTAGGGTGATGTGGGTTGAAACAGAGAGTGATTTGGTTAAGAAATAACTTTTTAATGATTTTTACCGTTTTGTCGCTCGTAGTGAGCCTCGTCGGGTCATTTTTGTGAAAATTAAGATTTTGAGTTTTAGGGGCTGCCAAAGTTCGTGGATGACTTTAATTGATGTTTAAGAATATTTTAATATGTTTTTCAGCATTTTTAGAAGTTATTTAATTTATGAGATTTTTGGCAATTTTAGCGTATTGGGCCGAATATTTTAAAGTCAAAATTTTAAAGTTCAATTTTAAAGTTTTGGACCAAGTCATGTATTAGAACAAGTTCAATTTTAAATTAAGTCTAGGTTCTTTTGGGCTTAGAAGTAGTGGGCCAAACTCCTGAACCAGTCCTTGATCAGAGTAGAAAATGTAGACCCGTGAATATATATTTAATTATATATGTAGTATGTTATGTACAATAATGTTTTAAATGAAGGAATTAATATATATTGACGGGCTAAACTTTTAAATTATATGATTTTACGAAATTCATGCATCATGAACGTTTTATGAAACGATAAAGGCATGTCCTTTTAAAAGAAAACCCGAGGAATTGAAGTGACTTGTGGCAAGTTTACAATGGGAGCTAGCCGGGTAGCCGGGCCTGGGGATCCCCTATTTTAATGTATTACGAGCTTATGGATCCATGTGATCACGACATGGTGAAGTGGCAAGCATAGAGGTGTGTGGGATCCCGAGGTAAGGCGGGTGAACCGCACAGCCACGTACGTTGGTTCTTTCGACTGATCAGTCATACGCCCGCTCACATTTCACAGATACGACTCATAAGATGTTTTCCAGCATTTTTAGAATTTATTTAATTTATGGGGGATTTGGCAATTTTAGCGTATTGGACCGAATATTTTAAAGTTAAAACTTTAAAGTTCAATTTTAATGTTTTGGACCAAGTCATGTATTAGAACAAGTTCAATTTTAAATTAAGTCTAGGTTCTTTTGGGCTTAGAAGTCGTGGGCCAGACTCCTGAACCAGTCCTTGACCAGAATAGAAAATGTAGACCCGTGAATATATATTTAATTATATATGTAGTATGTTATGTATAATAATGTTTTAATTGAAGGAATTAAATATATATTGACGGGATAAACTTTTAAATTATATGATTTTACGAAATGCATGCATCATGAACGTTTTATGAAACGTTAAAGGCATGTCCTTTTAAAAGAAACCGAGGAATTGAAGTGACTTGTGGCAAGTTTACGATGGGAGCTAGCCGGGTAGCCGGGCCCGGGGATCCCCTGTTTTAATGTATTACGAGCTTATGGATCCATGTGATCACGACATGGTGAACTGGCAAGCATAGAGGTGTGTGGGATCCCGAGGTAAGGTCGGGTGAACCGCACCGCCACGTACGTTGGTTCTTTCGACTGATCAGTCATACGCCCGCTCACATTTCACAGATACGACTCATACGTTTTTATGTTACGTTATGTCATGCCTTATGATATATATTATATGATTATGATATGTTACGATCGATGATGAACCATGTTTACGACCATTCACGTATGTATGATTTAATGTTATTTCAGTACACGTATGTGCTTGCATGTGGTTTTATTATTATGTACCTTGCTATTTTTAAAGATAGAGCATGTTGGGCCTCTAGGCTCACTACGTTTAAATGGTGCAGGTGATGATCCTGCTGAGCTTATCCCGACTAAAGGTAAGGATCTCTGAGCGCCCGCTGCAGCTATACCCTGTGGCCGCATTGATGTTTTAGCTTTGTTATGATTCGATTTTTTGATTTTGATGTTAGCATGTTGTGTTCCGCACTTTTACTCAGTCTGTTTTTTTTTTAAACAAGTATGGATGATTTAACGTTTTAAGATATTTATTTTACTTATATTTTAAAGGGATGGTTTAGAAAATGTTTTAGAAGGGAACGAGCCACACTTACTTTTAGTTTATTTATTCCGTATATGTTTTAAAAAAAATTCTAGAGTCTGGTTCGTTTCAATAACAAATCAGCTCGTGTCTGATCTGATCTAAAACAAACCCAAAGGTTACTAACAACATATACCAGTTCTCCCAAGCTGATCACTAACAGTTCACAAGACACAATCCAGCTCAGCACTCAAACTTACTATCCAGTTCGGAATCAATCCGCCCAACCAGCTCACACCAAAGATGGCTTTGGTTAAACCTCGAAACCCACCAGCAGACCTCTAAACTGGAACCAGATCACGCTGGACTTAGAACAATTTACAAAAAAATCAGTTTGATACGACAACTTGGACCAGCACGCATCTAAGCTGGTCTCTTCTTACCAGCTGCTTATCAAGCTGAATATCTCCATTGGTTAACCATTACCCCGATCTGGTTAACTTGCTAATTAGCATCTAATAATTCCAGCCCTCACAGAGTTTGACACTTAGTTCCTAGACCAACTAATCAAACTGTTATAGGAACTCAATGGGTCTATAGGAAGAAACTAGATGAAAATGGCACTGTAGGAAGAAATAAATCTCGTTTAGTGGCTTAAGGTTAAAAACATGAAGAAGGCATATATTTCGATGAAACCTTGGCTCCTGTAGCCAGATTAGAAGCTATTTGCATATTTCTTGCATATGACACTTTCAAAAACTTCAAATTCTATCAAATGGATGTCAAAAATACGTTCTTAAACGGCATTCTAAGTGAGGAAGTGTATGTCGCACAACCTCTTGGCTACATAGATCATACCAGATCAGATTATGTTTTTAAGCTAGATAAAGCTCTATATGATTTGAAGCAAGCACCCAGAGCTTGTTATGATACCTTGTCTCAATATTTTCTTGATCATGATTTCATTATCGGCTCTGTCTGTAAGACCCTGTTTAAATTTGTTAGAATTATCATGTTTTGTTAGTTCAAATTTATGTTGATTTTTGGCTCAACAAATCCCAAACTATGTGAAAAAATTTCTAAGCTAATGCAGGATAAGTTTGAGATGAGCATGATGGGTGAGCGGACATTTTTTCTCGAATTTCAAGTGAAGCAGCTTGATACTGGGATCTTCATCAGTCAAGTTAAGTACACCAAAGAATTCTCAAAGAAGTTTGGAATGGAAAAATGTTCGCTAGCTGCGACCACAATGAGTGCTTCGATCAAGCTGGACAAAGACGAAGCTGGAACTGCCATTCATATAAAATTGTATCACGGTATAATCGGATCACTCTTGTACTTAACTGCTAACAGATCAGACATCATTTTTGTTGTCTGTATGTGTGCTAGATTTCAATATGATCCTAAACAATCCCATTTTAGTTGTTAAGCACATTATTAAATATTTAAAAGGCGCTTCAAATGTGGGTCTTTGGTATCCCAAAGATTCAAGTTTTAATTTAGTTGGATATTCAGAAGCAGATTACGCAGGTTTCAAGATTGATCGACGCAACATGGATGGAACTTTTAGTTCTTGGGAGATAGATTAATTTCATGGTTTAGTAAGAAGCAGACATCAATTGCTACGTCTACAGTTGACGTAGAGTACTTAACAGCAGGGAGTTGTTGTGCTCAGATCTTATGGATATAACAACAGCTTAGGGACTATGGTGTTGATGCAAGTGAAGCTCCCATCTTCTGCTATAACACAAGTGCCATCGCCATCACTCACAATCATGTGCTGCATTCCAATATGAAGCATATTGATATACGACATCATTTCATTCGAGGCCATGTGCTGGAGAAAGACATACCGCTGGAGTATGTTCCAACAAATCAGCAAGTAGCTGACATCTTCACGAAACCTCTACCGGATGCTAAGGTTTCTTACTTTAAACATGTCTTAGGTCTCTTTGATATGTCGTAATTTAAGTTCGGTAAGCATCTGTTTAGGGGGAAAATTTTGGTTCAAACAGATAAGAATTAAGTTTTCTGAATGTCTCCGTGCTTATCTGATACAGCTAAAGGACATATACAGTCAGCTCTTGTCAAGGTGTTTGAACTAATGGTCCCGTATTGATATAGTGACGGTTAAACGATTGAGATTATTTTGCCTTTTAAAATTCTTTTGTAAAATCGTACGGTTACATTTTCTGAATTTTAAACAACGGTCAACCCGCTTTTGACGTGTTTCCATAAATGTTTCTCTCGCCTCGTTCACACATATACGTTGTACTTGTTCTTTGTTTCTCTTCACGCTTTCAACAATATTCTTTGCATTTTCACAGCAATCAGTGCTTTAAACTTTTCTCGGCTTTCAATCAACTGCATTTTACTCTCCATTTTATCTTCCATACTTTCAGATGGCATCTTTTGTCAACAACGCTCTACAAGTCAACTTCGATTCCGTGCTGACCATGGTCGATGAAGGCATGGTCAAGATGTTTCACTCCTTGTAGGAGTCTGAGCTTTGAGGTTTTCTGGGAGTTTCAATTCTGTTATGCTAAGGCGTTAACCCAGTTTTTCGAGAGTTGGATGTTCGTACATGGCGAGATAGTGAGTACAGTCTCAGGGGTCAAGGTCATCATTTCAAAGAGAGTATTGTAGAATTCTTTAAGCTCCCGTCTGAAGGGATTTTGAGTTTTTCTGGTCTATCAGCCAAGACAGTAGCAAATATGAGCGAGACGTTCTCCATGACTGGTGCTCCCTTCCACCCTTCGAGCAAGAAGAAAGATACAAATGTGGATTACTGGCTGCTAAACAAAATTGTGGCTAAATCGCTTGCAGCCAATCTGGGTAATTTGATGTTGGTGCAGCGGCGGATCCGGATCTCGCTCCTGGGGCGTAGCGGAAGTTTTAAAATTTTTGAGCCCTGGAACGATCAATACACCTAAACAATAATCTAAACATTCATATGATGTTTAGAAGGTTACCTTGATGGCGTCTAGGCGCCTGGCTCCGACCAATTCCATGAGGGAATTGGCACTTCAACGGCTGAACGTCTGGATCGAAGCATAATCCGATCCACGACCAGAATCTCAACTCCTTCGCCAGTTTGCAGTAGAAAACCGACGAAAATTTCACAGAAGGAATCTCCTCGTTGAGATGATCGGAACAAATTCCGGCGGTGACAGGGCGACGACGGCGAGGGAAGAAGGGAGAGGGGAGGATTTTGCTGAATAGCTTTTGGTGTTTTTCTTTCTCACTATTAAAAGTGTCTCCTCATTGCCATATTTATATATTGAGGGATAGAGTTTGATTTGAACAAAACAGTGAACATTCGGTTATACTCAAACAGTGAACATTCGGTTCAACTCAAATTGTGAAGAGAGTGAAGAATGAGAAGGAAGCGAAAGTCCATAATATTAAGGGTGAAATCTTGACATTCATTTCGACTCCCTCGATTTTGGTCTCATCATAATGCTGATCGATGATCAGATATCACCGATGTGCTCAGTTTACTAAACTGATCATTATCATGCAAAATCAAATTTTCGAACCACTAAATCTATATACGACAGGTTTACTCTTATTAGCTAAATATGGAAGTCCTACTCCCTTAGCTACTTTTAGGAAGTCATACTCCCAACCTTCTTCCTACTATACTCAATACTTTGAGTATCATATCCGTACGGGAATTGAGAAACCAGTACTTGTGTGACCCTAAATGGTTCAGGGATACAACTAGCCGTCACAGTATTTGTGACTCCGAAAACACATTTTCGGACTTATCCATCGAATCATGGTAAAGCGTCTAGCAACATCGCCCCAGGATCCCCTAGGTATCACTGATAGTGCCTGCAAGAACCAGTCGATCATGGTTAGCGTACAGTACGATCCTTTCAACTCAAATATCCCGATCAGATCAACGACCATTGGCAAATCGAGACTCGCAGAGATCCAACAACCATGCATACATCTTGGAGATCAAATTCGGACTTATCCATCGAATCATGGTAAAGCGTCTAGCAACATCGCCCCAGGATCCCCTAGGTATCACTGATAGTGCCTGCAAGAACCAGTCGATCATGGTTAGCGTACAGTACGATCCTTTCAACTCAAATATCCCGATCAGATCAACGACCATTGGCAAATCGAGACTCGCAGAGATCCAACAACCATGCATACATCTTGGAGATCAAATAGTGACATCACATGTGTTATTAGGTAGACCCATTTACCTAAAACACATCTAGTACTCTGACCAGATATTTGTCACACTATTATCTCCTCAGATAGCATAGAATATCCATGCATAAGGTCGAGCGGTGAATCCTCGACAATGAAAAATCGACTCCTACATGCATCGGGACCTCACCCAACCCCGCCACCTGATGATACCAACCGAGTCGGTAAACGGGTCAAGTGAGGCACCTATCATGTAGAGTCTCAATGAAGTTTAGAGTAATATGGACTAATCTGTACAACCAAGACCTCGTACTTAATCCACTCGACAAATGGTAACCACTTGGAAAGTCTGAACGAGGGTAGTTCGATAGATCACCAGGTCACTATCCATCTGCATGCTTAGAACATCACTACGTTCCCTACCAATGAAACGTGGTACTTCGAATCGCATATGCTAGTCTCAAGCTCGGGTGACCCTTATCCTCTTTTGGATGGTCCAATCGACTAGGAACTAGTTTAGAATACACATTGGCTATTAGATGTGTTTCATGATAGCCATCAAATCCACTATCACATCTAACATACGATATAGTACATTCAAGATCTTTATCCAACAATTGTAATCATAATAATGAAGATAAAGAATATCATAAAAGAATGCGAATTTCATATATTAAGATCGTTTTACATAGATTCAACAAGAGCACACACGCCACAAGTTGGCTAGTTGGGCTCCTACTCTAAAATTTGATTCTGTCACTACAAAGCGGTTTGACGTAATGGTGGTGATCAGTTATAGGATTAAGATCAACTTGGGGAGCATGTACTGTTTAGTATCTTGAATTCCATGGTTTCTACGCCTGGCAAGCAGTCCTATGGCTATGGTGTCCAGTTGAGCTTTCTGTTGGAGAATCTAGTCCAAGTGGATCTTGGGGAATCCGTGGCTCTGCATCCCCTAAAAGTATTGAACACCAAGTCTACTCACAGATACAAACTGAAAAATCAAGCTTCTATCAAACTTGAGGGTATGACAAAGTAACCAGGGTAGAAGGAAGCTGGTGCTACAGAGCCGGAGAAAAATAAGGCATTGTAGAAGAGAAAGTGCCTAGTGGCTGAGGTCCTGACATACTAGCTCAGGCGGGAACTGACACCGGTTCTGACTCAGACTGCACCATCTAGAAAAGATAGTTGTGACCAGACCGAGTGACGCACGCATAAAACAAAAGATCATCCTTGTGTCATCCAAATCTGAGTCCACTGCCTCATTGGAGATGCTCATCCCGATGAAGAAGGCGCTCTCTCAGGGACATAAGAAGGTCAAGCCCCTCAGAGCCATTCCCGGTGGAGCAGCTCAAGTCTCTATACCTGAGGACCAAAGAATAAGCGACTGACGCTGCTCATCTGAGAGGCATTTCTGGAGGCTAGGATATCCCAGAGGATGCTGGGACTCTTGGTGATGTTGGTGGATCGGGTACAGAGGCCGTCAGTGCCGATGATAGGATGGCCTCAGCTGGTTCTCATCTGGAGGACAGATTTGTGCATTGGAGAGGTGGCCCAGCCACAAAGACAATAGAGATATAGATCAACTGGACCATCCACTTCCTGTCGAAGATCGATCTAGCTGCCAGAGACAAGGAGCTGCTGGAAGAATTTGATGTTAGGGTAGATGCCCAACTAGCCAACTTGTGGCGTGTGGGTTCTCATTGACTCTTTGTAAAACGATCTTTATTTATGAAATTCGTATTGTTTTATGGCATTCTTTATCTTCATTATTTTATAATGTTAACAATTGTGTTGGATAAAGACCTAGAATGCACCATAGTGTATGTTAGATGTGATAGTGGATATGATGGTTATCATGAAACACATCTAATAGTCACTGTGTATTCTGAACTCGTTCCTAATAGATTGGGCCATCAAAATGAGGATAATGCCGCCCGAGCTTGAGACTAGCATCTGCGATGTGAAGTACCATGTTTCATTGGTAGGGAACATTGTGATGTTCTGAGCATGCAGATGGATAGTGACCTGGTGATCTATCGAACTACCCTCGTTCGGACTTTCCAAGTGGTTACCATTTGTCGAGTGGATAAGTCTGAGGTCTTGGTTGTACAGATTAGCCCTCACTACTCGAAACGTCATTGAGACTCTACATGATAGGTGCCTCACTTTGACCCGTTTACCGACTCAGTTAGGGTCATTAGGTGGCGGGATTGGGTGAGGTCCCGATGCATGTAGGATCGATGCTTCGTTGTCGAGGATTCATTGCTCGCCTTTGTGCGTGGATATCCTATGCTATCTGAGGAGATAGTGTGATAAATCTCTGGTCAGATTACTAGATGTGTTTTAGATAAATGGGTTTACCTAGTAACACACGTGATGTCACTATTTGATCTCCGAGATGTATGCATGGTTATTGGATCTCTAGCGACTCTCGATTTACCAATGGTCGTAGATTTGATGGGGATATATGTGTTGAAAGGACCGTACTGTACGCTAACCATGACCAACTGGTTCTTGCAGGCACTATCAGTGATACCTAGGGGATCATGGGGCGATGTTGCTAGGCGCTTTACATGATCCGATGGGCTAGTCCAAAAATGTAGTTTCGGAGTCACACATGTTGTGGGTCCACGACTAGCTGTATCCCTGAACCATTGAGGGTCACACAAGTACTGGTTTCACGATTCCCGCATGGAGACTGAGCTCAATTTGTTGAGAATATGATGAGGAAGGATGGAAGTGCGACTTCCTAAAAGTCAACAGGGGTCAAAATGCAATTTTCCCAAAGTTTGGACTAGTTTGACTATCCTTGAAACTTGGAGGGGCTAAACTGCAATTTTGGACTAGGTGGTCTGAAAAATTGTTTTCGCATCATAATACTCAGTTTTGTAAACTGTGTAGATCGGTCCGATCTGATCATCGATCGTGATTATGATGGAGCCACGGTGACGTAGTTGAACCGAATGTTCATACGGGACTGGGCCTGACCCAGGCCCATTGGGCCGGTTCAAGACCATCACAAGTCTTTAAATACATGACCTAGTGTTTGCATGACACAACACTACTACTCCAAAAACCCTAAAGTAGCCGCCCCCTCTCCTCTTTTCTCCACACGGCCGCCA